>CM050326.1:82270561-82631488 GCA_027475135.1 Bactrocera correcta
ATATAAGTTTTTCATAGCTAAAAAAAATTAGTCAAAAATAAAAGTATATACATATACATTTTCCAAACAAATTCAGGCATGACGAGACACAAAAAAAGTATATATGTAAGTTTTTACCGATGCATAGATAATTGACCCCTATTGTGGTACCTTATACAGCTTGAAGAAAATATATAAAATGTTAAATTATGTCCTGACTGCCGTCGTGTTTGCATGAGTATCACTGGCATAATCTGTCAGTACTTTGGGGCCATAATTTTTAAGAGATGGAATTGAATTGATTGTTTTTTGGAGTGGAAGCATTCTTTGAAAGCCGATACATAATTTACTGATATTATCATCTCCACCTACATATTATATTTAAGATTTGTAATTTTTCATTAAAATTAATCTAATTTGTATTTCTATGATAAAAAAAAAATTGACAAATATTATTTGTTTTTTTATTACTTTATAAAATCCATCTTCAGGTCACCACAGAACAGGGCCCCGAGAAATCTTTCTTGTCCACATCAAATTTAGGTCTTATAGCAAACGATCGTACAACTTCCGCAGCCTTGTTCTCCTTATTTTTACTTGTCGTTCACTTTTTTTGGAATCTTGGGTTTTTATGAGTTTTTAAATGATTTCTTTGCTTCACTCTTTGAATCATAGTAGCACTGGTTCTAACTTTTTTCGCCAAATCACGCACAGAGATTTGTTTTCGTTTATTAAGGCCAAAACCTGGGGCGCTCTGACCTTTTTTCACCAACTTTTTGATAAATCTTATATAAAGCAGGTTAACTCTCAACTTGATTAAAATTTTGTACACTTATTTTAAACCGGTGCAGTAACTGTGCACGATTTGCCTACGCAAGTGATTTTTGAATCGAGCCATCGTGATATTACAAATGACGAAAAAAGAAAAAACAATCGAAGCAGATAAATTTGCTACAATATATATATATTATGATATTTTTTTAACCTTACTCTCTTTGACTTTAATGAAGATTTTTAGTGACGGATAGCTTTCTATGATCAAATGTTTGTTGAAATATTCTATATTTTAAAACCTAACTTGTTCTGAGAGGTGAAGGTGAAGGAAGTATTTTAAGGGGCTATCCCAGTATAACAGTTTCAAACAAAAATTTTTTCGATAGTTTATATCGTCACCTGAAATGCAAAATAACGTAACAACATTTTCGGAAATTTACAGTGGCATGAATGAAACATGAAATAAAATGGAACATGAGTGAAAAGAAATTTTAATATTGGTTAAAACTGGTTTATATCTGAGGGCAGAACCTGAAAATCTTGGACATACATAATATTATGTATGTAATTTGAAGTAGTGAATCGTAATCCGGTAGACACTCAATTTCGAATTTTTTGATGATACGTTATTTTGCTTTTCAGGTGACGATATATATTTTTATTTATTATATATTTACATATATATATTCCAAAAATATTCTGTAAAATCGGGAAAGTCGTTTCTTGAATAGTTTTTGGATGGCAGCGTTCTAAAGAGCTCGCAGGTACAGACATACATATATATAAGTAAGTGAAACTTTAAACACGTTTCTCGAAACGACATTTTTCAAAATTGCTGACATCATAACTCAACGAGAAATTGGCCGATCGACTTCAAATTAAAATTGTTGATTGGTTTAAAATTGTCAATTTGGTATTAAAAAAACGACCATATTTTACCTAAAAAACATATTTTTTTCAAAATTACGCCATTTTATTAATTTCTGATATTTTTCAAAGATTATAAGTCATTGTATAGGAAATATCTTTAAGTTTAATAAACCTTCTGAACTTTTCAGCTACTTAATCGGCCGCAATCGTGTCGGCAGTTGGGGCACTTTTTTATTTTTTATTTTATGTTATTTTTCAATATTTTTGTAAAAAAAACATCTTAAAATATAGCTGAAAATATACCTTATTACGTACAAAGAAGTTCGAAACATTCTATAAACTACTTTTTTTTTAATTCACAAAATCGCCTAATTTTTCATGCGTTACACTGGTATATTTGTATGCTGTATACATATGTACTCATATGAGTAATCAACTTCTTAGTACATTTTTTCTCCATTTAATCCTCATCGTTCAACAAGTTTATTGCACAATCCTATAAAAAAGCAAATTATGACTGTGCATAATGAATTTGTCTCCCAAATTAAACATTTATAACTCGCAACATTTGGGTCAGAGCACACACATTTGCCGTTTTGAGTGCACTCCAAAAACCGTTATTAAAACGTATAAAAATAAATGAAGCCTTTTTGAAAACCGTAACCGCCTCTATGCACACTTCAGCCACTCTGATAACCGTACTTTTAGTATACTTTTATTAGGATTTTTTCTGCTCATCTTTCATCTCCTTTTTTGACGCCTCTTGTGCCTATTTAAAAGCCTCAATTTACAACTTATTTTTAACAACCCAATTGAGCAGCAAAAATCCGATATCTTTTCAACGACACGCTGGCATTATTGTAAGAGTTATATAAAATGTAGGGTATGAGGTGGCATTGGTAAACGTTTATCCGTTCGCCATGTGTCCTTATGGCAGCGCATAAAAATAACAATTCACAGTTAGCCGAAAAACACAAACGCAATAAATACTATTGCCGGTTTGGGCACATGATACACAGCACTGCAAGTGGATGACATCGACTGGCACGCCGCGTGAGAGATGTTGGAGCACATTCACACACACACATACAAACTATATTCCGAAAAGTATGACAGGGCACAAAGGCAAGGATTAAAGCCTTTTTCCTGCGACAAAATGTTTCACAAGAGTGATATTTTGTTTATTTTCTTTTGAAGTGAAATTTACCATATTTGCTTCCTTTTATTACTTAATTTGCATAAAAAAAGTTATTAATTTAAACAAAAAAATATTAAATTAAAATATAAATAGGTTTTACGAATTATATTTTTCTTCACAGAAACAAAATTAATTTTTGTTAATTATATATTTTTTTCTTTCTTTGTTAATATAATTATTTTTTTTTTATAATAATTTCTTATTTTTTTGGTATAATCTTTTAATTTTTTTTTTAATTTTTTCCTTTTTTGCTCTGCTTTTAAATAATACACAATAATTTGCTTCTTCATTTTTATTGTATAGTAGACAATGTTTGATTTTTTCACTTATTTTATGTACTCATTTCCAACTCTTTTATAATATGCATAAATGCACATCAGTAACGGTTTGGACACATAATACAAAGCTCTGCAACTGGGCGACATTGACTGGTACCCAGCGTGAGGTGGGAGATATTGGAGCACATTCACTCTCACAAACTACTCATATTCCGAGACTTCAAGCACAAGCACAAAAGCAAGGATTAAGGCCTTTTTCTTGCAGCAAAATATTTCAAAAGACCGATGTTTTGTTTATTTTTTATAGTTGAATTTTATTACTTTTATTTGAAAAAAAAAAAATTTTTTTTTGAAAATTTATAATTAAAAAAAATATTCTTAATTAAAAAATATTAAAATAAAATATCGAAAATAGTTTTTACGAATTATATTTTTCTTCACAAAAACAAAACTAATTTTAATTTATATATTTATTAATATTATAATTTTTTGTATTATACTTTTTACTAATATTATTTTTTATAATCTTTTAAGTATTTTTAATTTACTGTTCTTTGTTCTGCTCTTAAATACACAATAATTTTTTATTTAATTTATAAGCGAGACAATATATAAAATTTTTACACGTTTTGCTGTAAGCAACGTTCCAAATTCCATTTTTTTTTCATTTAAGGTAAAAAATATAGCTTTGCTAATTTTAAAAAATGTATTAATGTTTAATTTTTTATTATAAATGTTTGTTCACTAATGCTTTCATTCTATTATAACTTTTTTCCATTGTCAAACCGTGAAAAGTCCAAATAATTTCTTCCTTTCTGTGTGAAACTATACAGAAATGTACTATGCATTTTAAAAATACAAATCTGTTTTATATTAAAAAACTAAAACTGCAAAAAAAAATATTAAAATAATGCGTAAAATGTTAATGTTTGATTTGTTTATAAGAACCATTTAATTATTATTTTTTTCTATATATTAAAAAAACCCATATTTTTTCAAAAGACTATAAAAAAATAATTTAAAACGACATTATTAAAAAAAATATTTGCATCTAATTTTTTTCGAACACTTTTAATACAATCATTTGCTTGTCTTTAAACTCCATTTTTTATTTCTCTGTTTTTTTTGTTTAGTTGTAAGCATTCAAAATCTAAATAACATAAAGTATTCAAATAATTTATAAATTTAAAATACATGAAATTATGAAACAAAATTATAAATAGTATTAATTATTAATACGACTAAATTTTAAGATTTATTTTTAATATGTTTCATATTATTTATCAACTTTAATATGTTTTTCTTTTGCAACGCTGCACTTACAATACTCATTTTCAACTTCTTTGTACTGTTAAATCATTGCATAAATATCACTCTTTTGTATTTCAGACTTATTTTGTCACTTTATCAAAAGAATGCAACGTCAGATGCAAAGTGGTAGGCACAACAATAAATATAGATTTTTTCAAAAATCTTGAATTGGCACAACAATAAATATTCAAAATGCGTTTTTCAATTTACACGCACGTTTGCACAAACTTTATAAGCAGGACATGCCAAAAAATCAACTACACATACAGAAAGCACTGAAAACTATTTCTGCCCTCCTGACAACAAAACTTCCAGCCTATTATAAGCGGAAAATTAAATTTTATTGTTTGCTAGAAAAAATAACAATATATTCACCCACCAACACACAGCTTAAATCACTGGCAGAATATTTGTATGCGAACACAGAAACCCCGTTTCAACGTACTCCCGGCACTCGTTCTCCGCTGCGCCACGCACACAACACGAACGCAAGCCAACGACAGACTGAATCGCGCTACACAACGAGTTTAGCCAACAAAACCCGGCATATCAAGGGAGTTTTGCCACTTTGCTTTTTTCTGATTTTGCCTTTAAAGCATCAGCTTTTTCTATCAAAACAAAATCAGCGTTGCAACCAGCAGCGGAGCTACGTTAAAACTCACAATCGTTGAAACGAAACTTTCATTAACCGTTTGCAAGTGCCCGCTGGACGTCGGCTGTATAGCCGTCCTGGCTAAGGAAAACAAAACCGACAACCGAAAAAATGCACGCTCGTGTCCTTGCCATACAACAACGACTGGTCGCGAATGTATGTATATCCGTTATTGTAACAGCAGGGCCAGAAGCTTTGCTTTGAATTAAAAACTTTGCGAACAGCACAAGAATTAGACCCGTAATCCCTTACTCGCTCGTTTCGATATTTTACCGTAGACGCTTTAACACAAACTAAATTGTACCTTCGTATAACAGTTGTTTAAATAGCAACAAGCTCTAGCTGAACCATCGGAAAATCACAGCTAGCGGTTAAACTTTGGTATGTTGCCTATGCAAAACATTGTTATGCTGGAGGATGGAAGCAAGTGGTAATTTGCTGAGTACAAGGCTTCTCAATGAGATGCTAGTTGAGAGCTTTCAATTAAAAACGTTAAAGTTCTCTAATATAAAACGCCACATTCTTATGTTGTAGGTTGGAAGCAAGTGGTGATGTGCTGAGCGCAATACTTCTCAATGATGCGCTTGTTGAGAGCTTTCAATTAATACCGTTAAAGTTCTCTAATCTAAATCTTCACATCGCTATGCTGAAGCATGGAAAGAAGTGCTGAATTAATGAGCGCAAGGATTCTCAAAGAGGCGCTAGTGAGAGCTTCCAATTAAAACCATTAAAGTTCTCTAATCTAAATCGCTACATTCTTATGTTGTAGGGTGGAAGCAAGTGGTGATTTGCTGAGCGCAAGACTTCTCAATGATACGCTAGTGAGAGCTTTCAGTTCATACCGTTAGAGTTCTCTAATCTTAATCTTCATATCGTTATGCTGAAACGTGGAGCAAGCGCTGAATTACTGAGCGCAAGGCTTCTCAAAGATACGCTAGTGAGAGCTTTCAATTAATACCGTTAAGGTTCTCTAATCTAAATCTTCACATCGTTATGCTGAAGCGTGGAAAGAAGTGCTGAATTACTGAGCGCAAGGCTTCTCAAAGAGGCGCTAGTGAGAGCTTCCAATTAAAACCGTTAAAGTTCTCTAATCTAAATCGCTACATTCTTATGTTGTAGGGTGGAAGCAAGTGGTGATTTGCTGAGCGCAAGACTTCTCAATGATACGCTAGTGAGAGCTTTCAATTAATACCGTTAGAGTTCTCTAATCTCAATCTTCATATCGTTATGCTGAAACGTGGAAGCAAGTGCTGAATTACTGAGAGCAAGGCTTCTCAAAGATACGCTAGTGAGAGCTTTCAATTAATACCGTTAAGGTTCTCTAATTTAAACCGGGTAGTATGCGAGTGCCAGCAAACTCTCGTGAGTTTTCAAACAGCTGAATCATAGAACATAATTTATCAATATTTTACGTTCTCTGGCTGAATCACCTGAATGACGGGCAAAAGTTTAGGGTATTTTTAACGGTTATTTTGGGACAAATCTATTTAAACAAAGGGGTTAAAGGGGAATGAAAACATTTTAAATACTGAGTTATTTGGTTATCAAAATAGGGAAATTGGATTGGCAACGTTATATATATGGGACATTTTTTAATAACATGATTTAAATTTTGTATGGACTTGTTGTGGTTTTACCAGCGTCACTGAGTCAAGAATTTGCTTACTTAATCGATATATTTTATTTTTATTTGTACCTTTTTCAACACCAGATTCAATCTGTAAAGGTTATAGTACTTTTGTTCTCCTAACAGTTGTTTGTAAGATGAGATGAACTTGAATTTCTTGAGTATACCTGCTTCTTGGCATTGAGAGGATGTTTGCATTGCAGATAGTCGAAAGCGGACCACAGCCATGCCTACAAAAGCCGACAAAAAAAAAATTATAAAGAGCTACCAATCAAGATTCAGAAGTGTTATTTAGTACACGGAATTACAATAGAGATGGTCATCGGTGGTTTGAAATTAAAAACTAATGGTGTTTTCAAGCCCTAAACGCTTTACGGTATAATTGTATGTATATATGTATAACTCAAGCACCAATTCAAGATGAAAATCGAATCTTATGTTTTCCAGCCCATAGACACTGAAGGTGTGGATCTCAGTGAATATGGCCGACTTTTTATACCTAACTAGCGGCATGCACGCACTTCGCTACGTACAAAGTAAAATAATAAAAGAATTTTCAATTACCACAACACACCCCGGGCGTTTCACCTTGAAAGTTAACCGGATCACAATGTGAACAAATAACGTCAAATTACTACGTTTTTTACGTCTGATTTTGTGCAAACTTCCCATAAACCATCTGCTAAATAGTCCAAACAAAGCCTAAACCCTTTCAATTGATGAAACAATTTTATGGCGATGATTGCCTATCCCGTAGCGAGTGGTGCACGAGTGGTTTCAACGTTTTCAAAGTGGTCGTGAGGACATAAATAACGATCAACATGTTGGACAATCAAAATCCGTGATCACCGGAAATTCCATCAAAACTGAGCGTGAATTCATCAAAAATCATCATTGAAATTCAAGGAAATCGAATTTAACAACATTTACCGAACATTTGGGCTTACGAAAGGTGTGTGCAGGGGTTGTTCCGCACAAATTGACTGAAGACCAGAAACTTTCTCAGAATCCAACATTCGAAGGACATCATTCTGACCAATTATTAGACCAAAAATCACAATTTAACCATTAACCACTCCTCGTATTCACCTGATATGGCACGGAGCGAGTTCTTCCCTTTCAAAAGGCTTGCACCGGCATACTGGCGACCATACCGTCCAACGATCTAAAACACTTGTTCGACATGCTTTTGGAACGTGCAAAAAGCTATATTGAGGCAGAAGGATACTATTTTGAATAAAATAAATTTATTTTGCCCAAAAACTCCAATTGTTCTGTTTTTTTTTAAGTCCTCTTTACTTTTAGTCAAAAAGGCTTTTTCTATTTTGGCAGAATATGTCGTTGCAGTCGTATATCTCCAATGTTGAAACGGCGAGATTTCAGGCTTCATTCAACCAAATAAACAATAATGTGGAGAAGTTGAAAAAAAGTTACACCTGTTCAAAAATGAGTGAAAATAATGAAAAATTTGCTATAATTTGAAATTTTTGTAGAAAAAAGGAAGAATGTCCCGCAAGCAAAAAATGCAATTTATGAAGTTTACGGAGACGATCTGTATAAGTTTGTGTAGCACAACAACTGCTCGCTCTTTTCCGTTCTGGAAATTTCGAAATTTCGATATACACCGAAAAAAAATCCACCGAATTGGTACAAATTTATTTATTTATTTACTATTTCAAAAATAAAAATAAGTTGAAGTTTGATTAGAAATACGAAAAGAATTTTCGGACTACCATAATTATATATTCAAAAATACAATCGTAACAAGTAAAAAATGATTAATTTCGGGTGCAACCGAATACTTTACACTCTTACAGTTTCAAAGAATTTAATTTGGCAGAAAAACACTTTAAGGTATTAAACGTTATTCAGAGGATCGTAATTCAAGCAATTTTATATATACATATACTACATATTATATATATGTAGTAACTCTTATACTGACAGACCCATAAGGTTTGTTAGAAAAACGAAAATTAATATACGTTTTATTTTATTCACAAAGATACACTGTTATGAGTAAGACTCACTTTCTTATTTTCATTAAGATACCTCACATACTAGCCGATATATGTATGTGGTACAAAGGAGTCTCGGGCATTCGAAAATCTTTATATTAGACAAATGGGGACTCGATTCAACCCATTTTTAACATACAGACGCACCATTGTCGGAGAATAATTGTCACTGAATTTCAATTTATATCTCACACACTGACTGATATTTCCGATCACAACTCTGGATAGAGGGGTCCAAATTTTTGTGTCCTAAAGACTTGAAGACCCCGCTTACGCGATTATAGCAGAGTTAACAACAGCGCGCCAGTCGTTTCTTGTCATTATCCACCTGGTCTTTCCGACGGAGTGGAGTGGCTTTCTACTGAGTCGAATACTTTTAGAGCTGGAGTGTTTTCGTTCATTTGGACGACATGACGTAGCCAGCGTAGCCTCTGTCTTTTAATTCGCTAAACTAGGTCAATGTCGTCGTTTATCACATACAGCTCATTATTCATCGAATGCGATATTAGCCGTGGTTAACGCGCACAGACCGTAAATCTTTCGCAGAACCTTTCTCTCGAAAACTTGCGACGTCGACTAATCGGATGTTGTCATCGTCCATTCCTCTACACCATATAGCAGGACGGGAATAATAATGAGTGACTTATGTATAAGTTTGGTTTTGGTTTGTTTGATGACAGGAGATATTTCGTCTTGCTCTCGTTCACTACCAGACCCATTTGATTCGCTTGAGGCCAATTACATCAATATCATGGCGTAAACCAGCAGCTGTACACTCTCAAAAAATATGGTACCTTCTCTATTTAGTTCTGCAGCTCGAATTATTTTCTCCAAGAGTAGATTGAAGAAGTCGCACGAAAGGGAGTCGTTGGTCGGGTTACGAAATATATGTTTTCACCAAAACGTGGGAGGTGCAACGGCCCTCGTCGAATTGTGACACCTTCTCCAAAAAAATGCTCTCAAGCCATGTCGGAGGTAAAATTTAATGTTTCTGACGTAAAATTTTATTGACTTTTTTGCACTTTTAGAGTTTTTAACACTACCGTTATATGGAGAGTGAGCAGAGTTATCTTCCGATTTCATCCATTTTCACACTGTCGGTAAGAGTTTTTATAATATTTGTGCTGGGCGAATTTGGTTATTGTAGCTTTTTTTTTAGTTTGGGAGATATGTGTATTGAACATTGATGACCCTGGCTACTGCAATCTCTGGTGCGACATTTCAGTTTTATATCTTAATTTAGTGTTTCGTTCTGGCACTTTTCGATTCTTATCGTTTTGTGGGTTTGGTAGTCTTCCAATTACGCCCATCTACCAACTCTTAGTTTTTTGTACTCAGGAACCAGCATACCAAGTTTCATCACGAAGTTTCAATTGTGCTGAGAAAGCGATAACAACAACACCAGGATTTGACCATTCTTTGCAAGATACAAATGGTTCGGGTCGGTGTCTTGATGGAATTGCGAAATTGGAGACATATGTATATATCCTATTCAGCAAATGGGAGCATGACTTCTTATAAAATTGTATCGTATATATGAGATCCATGTTTTCTTTTATCCAAAAAATAGGACCAATACAACACCGTGAGAAGCAGTTCCAAATCATAATATTACTGTCACCTTGTTTGAAGGACTTAGTCGTATAGCGGATGCACATTGCTCTATTTTTTAATTTTTCATTCATCAAAACATAAGTTGTTGAACTATTTTATTAATTTCAGATCCACCCCAGTCAATATGAACACGGTTGTTACGCGGTTGAAAAAAAATTATAAAAAAATTTTAATCTAGTACAGTTTGAAAATCACTGTCTTGTAACTATGTTTGTTTTTACCACACCTAACACCATCGCTGGAATGAACATACAGAGTAGTAGCTAGTTTTGACAATTAAGTAATGATACTGAATATATTGCCGCGCTTGTGGTAAACCTATGACCTTGAAATTCCCTTTCTCTTTTTCCGTCATAGCTCCCCTCTCCATTGATATATGTACCATCGCTCTAACTTGTTTAGTTCACCTGCAGCGTCAAGTTGAGTAGACGTGTGTTTGTAGTTCTCGTCACGAAAATGGAAAAACGAAATCAAGAGCAAAAGAAATGACCGTCGCAGAAGACTGTTTGGAACAAGTGGAAAACGATCCCATGCTGCTTGATCGAATTATTACAGCTGGTTTTCCCAATACGACCCGGAAACCAAACGCCAAAGCTCACAAGAGTTGTGAAATCGTCCACAAAGAATTCTTTCCACCGGGAAAAACTGTGAATCAAGTCTATTATTGCCAAGTACTCGAAAGATTGCGAAAACGAGTCAACAAAATGCGCCCAGACATCGCTCGTTACTGGATCCTTCATCACGACGAGCCGTGCCACACCGCCCTCAGCGTGTCCCAGTATTCGGCCTCTAAAGGGATCGCCGTGTTGCAACAGCCGCCTTATTCGCCCGACATGTCACCCTGTGACTTTTTTTTCCTAAAACAAAATCGGTGGTCAAAGGAACCCATTTTGAGTCGATTACGGACATCCAGGCTGCCGTGACGAGGGTATTCGCGGACATCCCAGACGAAGCGTTCCAGAAATGTTACGAAGCATCGAAAACGGGCTAGAATCGCTGTATAGCTGCCCATGGGGACTACTTTGAAGGAGATGGCAGAGTTGTAGAATAATTTTCATTTCATTTTTTCCCATACAAACGTTTTCTTTTGTATATACATATGTATGTATGTGCATATGTGAGTAAAAATTAATGTTTGTTTGTTAGTAACGCTAAGGCTCGAAAACGTCTGAACGAATTATCACGAAATTTTCAGAAGTTGTTCGCTGTGGATCTGGAAGGGTTTAGAAATAAAAAAAAGCCTTATACTTTTCATAGAGAAAAGTCGAAGAATTGGAAATTTCCAAAAAGTCACCTTTTCCATAAAATTTTTTTCCTTTGTTTTTCCATAGTTTAATTTGTAAATTATTTGAATCGTTCAATTTCGGTCGCTTGCTTTTTTATTCCGGCTATTTAAAAGAAAAATTATTGAAAATTATTGAGTGAAAACTTTATGTGCGTTTCAGACGAAGTGATCAATTACAGATTGAAATTTGTTACGAAGCCACTACGAGGTCGCGCTAATATCGGTCGACGTTCTTTTTGCCATCAACGCATGGTTACTCCCAGGATGCGATGACATACGTTTGGTTAATTAGCAAGCGATCGTTACGATGTTACAGCACGACTTTTCAAACAACAACTACGATGCTTGATGAACTTTATCTTGAAGCAACGTATGTATATATGGTGCAGTCAGATGCTGGATGTACTTTGTTGAGTTGCAAACAAGAGGTTTCCCACACGCTCACATTCTTCTTTGGATGGTAGATAGTAGTTACACCAAATCAAATTGATGAAATCATTTCTGCGGAAATTCCTGTTGCAGAGAAAGATCCAGTAGTATAAGAAGTGATGAAAACCAATTTTTTTTTTATTTTTCGTTTCAATATCTTTTTATTCATTGAATCTTCTTTTTGTTTTAAAAGCCTAACAATAAGTTGTAAAATCTTAAATCTATTTAAAAATTAGACACGTTCAAACAAGTGATTGAGCTGTTTTGGTGATACATTGCTCCTCAGTACGCGGGCATACATATCTCTTCTTTTAAGGCATGTATGATCGCAGGAATGTACCAAAGCATTAGCCAAATGGTTTGGATATATATTTAATTCTGATGTCTTCTACTTCTTTCCTTACCATTGAAATACCAAGGTCTTTATGGATATTTTCATTACGCATGTACCATGGCGAACACGTGATTGATCTAAGCATTTTTGATTGGAACACTTGCATTATGTCTACATTGGTTGCACAGGTTGTACCCCACAGTTGAATGCCATACATCCAAATCGGCTTTATGACCGCATTATATAAAAGCACTTTGTTGTCTAGGCTTAGTTTGGAGTTTTTATTTAATAGCCAATTTAAATTTGCAGCTCTTATCTTCATGTAAGTTACTTTACTAGATAAATGTTTTCTCCACATAAGTCTTCTATCTAGGTGAAACCCAACATAATTTACTTCATTCGCTTGGAGTACTAAAATATTGTTTATTTTTACTGCCGGACACACTTTTGGTCTAACCGAAAATGTAACATGCTTACACTTTTGTTCATTTACCTTTTTACGCCAGTTGGCTAGCCATTCTTCGACAAACTTTAAGTGCTCGGCTAATATTCTTGATGCTATTATGTGGCATTTGTTACGGCTCACTATTGCTGTATCGTCCTCAAAAGTTGAAGTTAATACATTGTTAGCTGTTGGAAGATCTGCTGTATCTGATGTATAGTGTTGGGCCTAAAACACTGCCCTGGGGTACACCAGCCCTTATCTGTCTTTTATCAGATATGAAATCTCCCACTTTTACCATAATTTTTTTTATTTTTAAATAAGATGTTTTATACAATTCTGAAGGTAGAATATTTTTAATCTTATATAAAAGTTCCTCATGCCATACTTTATCAAACGCCTGAGCCACGTCTAGAAATATAGCTGAACAGTACTCTCTGTGCTCAAATGCTTTTCTTATTTCGTTAGTAATTCTATTTACTTGCTCTATAGTGCTATGTTTTTAACGAAACCCGAATTGGTGCATTGGTATTATATTATTTTCGTGGAGGAAAGGAGTCATCTCTGCAACAATTTTTCAAATATTTTAGAAAGACAGGGTAAAAGACTGATTGGTCTGTATGAAGACGGTTGTGTTAAGTCTTTCCCAGGTATGTTTATCGAGATAATCTGTGACTTAGGATAGTGTCCGAGATTAAGAATTGCATTGAAGAACAAAGAGAGCACTTCTACGGCAATATTTGGTAACTTAATTAGCATTTTTGGGGTAATATTATCATGTCCTGGTGACTTTTTCAAGTTAAGTTCTTTTTTAATTCTAGCAACTTCAGAAGTAGAAGACCTAATAGCCACATGCGACTCGTTTGCAGTATTGGGCAAGGTTGGCAACTCAAAGTTGTTCTTTGCGCAATTGGGTTGAAATAACTTTTCTAGGTGATTCGCAAAACCAATATGGTTCATGAACCTTGCGGACACCACAACCCCACTTCGGTTTGTATGTCTAACACTAAATGCACGAAACTATCCACGTGCTTTTCTTTCGGAACCCAAACTGGAAATGATGGATATCCACTCCATCGTTGTAGCTCATAATGGCAGAACATTTACCGTCCAACTTAGAGGAGTGAATATCGAAGTCGACAATACGAGTATATGGATCGTACCATATTTGCCACTGTTATCTAGTTTGGTGAAATCGATCAAACCGTCACTTGGCGGTTATTGATTTTGAACGAGATGAGATCAGCAAGTATCAAATGGTCGATACGTGAACTGCAATGAAGCGCCTTGTAGGGTTTTTTTTTACTTTTGCAATTCATGAATGTTTTCTGACTGTTGTGCGTTTCGCAGTTCATTTGGAGAATGGCCAAAGAGTGTTTTTCAACCCAGAGAATACAGTACAGCCAGCGGAAACACTTCCAAGAACAAAATTGACATTGACGAGTTTTTTCTCAACTTTGTCAGTGTTACGCAGAAAGCAATGTCAACCAGTAGATTGACATCCTGGTGTGTTCTCAACTAATTCCTTAGGACGAATTTACATAATCCATCGAAAAACGACGATTGTTTCTACCTTCGGTTGCTATTGATTACACGACTCTACAAAAAAATTTTCGTTCTTTGTCCTAAAGATTATTTTATGATTTTCTGATTAATTATGAACAAGAATTATAAGAAAATACCTTTTTTCGTATAAAATTTGCTTTTGTAAAAGTTATAGTAACAATTCTATATTTGTGGTTTATTAAGAGATAGTACCTACGAACACAGAAGAAAAAGTAAGTGTGCACTTTTAAAATTTTTTTTACTTTTTTGTAAGTTATTTTGATAGTAAAACTTAATAAAAAATAATAAAAATGTTATTTAAGTGATTTCATTTTCAATCAAAAATTAAACCCACATATTTAAAAAAAATAGCGTTAAAGCGGTTTCCTAAATAAAAAAAGCAAACTTTTTCATGGCATATATTTTTTCTTCGTGTAATTACGACCTTAAACATGGAAATTTACTGCTTTAAAGTCATGGTCAAATTTTGTGTTTATCCGTGTTGTTGAACGCGGTGCAATTTTATTTGAGTCATTGAGTACTGTGAATGATAAGGTGTGGGCAACTTTTCGAGAAGCATGCCAGCAATTACAATTGCTGGAACATGATAATCAATGGAAACAAACGATGGACGATTCGATAGCTACTTCGCATGCCACTGAAGTTCGCACAATTTTCGCAATGATTATTTCGACAACCAGCCTTTAAATCCGCTTCAATTATGGAATACGAACAAAATTACATTGCCGAAGACATTTTACATTGTATTCGATAATAATTGGAAATAGGCAAATTTCGTTTCCAGTGAATTGATATCAATTCCACCTGCCTTTTGTCAATTCACTTCATCGAAATATGTACTCATCATGAATGTTTATGCCACCAATTTCCAAATTATCGTAACTACGATTGCATGAGTGCGCGCCAGTTATACGTGGCGTGTTCCCGAGTTGGAAAACCATCTTCTCTGTACATTTACGCACCGGAATAGAAACCAAAAAATGCTGTTTATCAAACTGCGTTACATTGAAAAAAATTTAGAAGAATCGAAAATAAATGATTTTTAACATAACGTAAAATCAACTTTCTTTTCATTTCAAAAAAATTAGTAAGTTTGGGGATGTAAGGCAGGTCGACTCCAAGCTGGTGCAACCTGGGTAACGCTTAATGACCTGCGGCCTTCACGGCCTAACAACTCCCTGGACGACTTTGGCTTTAGACTGGTTTTTGAGAAACTTTTTATTGGATTTGGTAGTGGCGTTCACCAACCCCGAAACTCGAAAGCGTTCAACGGGCTGCGCTAATTAGCATATGTGGTGCATTAAGATCTACCCCAATCATGGCACTTAATGCAGTTTTGAATATAACGCCGGTGGACATTGCCGGTAGGTGCATAGCCGCGAAGGTGGCTATCAGACTCAGAGAATCTGGATTCTTAAAGGAACGTGCATCTGGTCATTCGGATATCCTTACAAACTTTGACTGCATACCGGATCATCTGGATCATGGAGTCGCCATACCGAACTCTGACGACTCCTTCTCTGCCCATATACCGACGAGGGAGACGTAGGTGGGAAGAAGCCGTTGAAGGAGGGGAGCAGCAAGCTTTTTCACGGATGGGTCAAAGCTCGGGGGGAAGGTTGGTGGAGGGGTCAACTGTCGAGAGTTCTCCATCAACTCCTGTTTCAGACTTCCTGATTACTGTAGTGTATTCCAGGCTGAGATTGCAGCCATCAAGGTAGCAGCTGATTTTCTGCTACGGAGTGCATCTACCTTCAGAGAAGTAACTATTCACTCAGATAGTTGAGCGGCTATATTAGCCTTGAACTCATTCGCAGAGCGTTCAGGGTTAGTCGAAGAATGTCTAACGTCGCTGTCTCTAGCAGCTACAGTTTTTGTGATTAGACTAGTGTGGGTGCAGGGCCATAGCGGAATTGAAGGCAATTGCAAAGTTAGCAAGGAAAGGTACCCTAGAATCATTATCGGTAGAATGGGAACGGATCGGTGCTCCTGTTTCTTCTTGTGGTCTACTACTAGATAGCTGGGACACGCGGATGCTCGTCCAACCCTGGGCTAGCATCCGCACTTGTGCGGTTGCAAAAGCCTTCTGGCCCAGGATATATCGCAGAAGATCTAATGATCTCTTAGCCCTCAGTAAGACTAACCTCTCATTGTTAGTGGGTCTTTTAACAGGCCACTGTCCTATTGGCTTACATGCGGTAAGAATGGGTATCTTACCGGATGCCGAGTGCAGAAGCTGTTTGGAAGAAGATGCGGTAGAAACAAGCCAGCACTTCCTGCTTGACTGTTCCGGTTTTGGGAGGTCAAGACTCAGACACTTGGGGGCGCATACCTTTGGACACCCCACCGAACTGGCGGGTGTTGAAGTTAAGCGTCTGTATAACTATGTATTGGCTACAAAGCGCTTCGCCAATCTGTAAGTCTGAACGCGGGAGTTCCTTTTCAATGGCATCACAAAGGACTAATTGTTAGTATACGTGGGATCTTTGATCAGCCATCTTACCTAACCTAACCTAACCTTTCATTTCAAAACACATAATTTCACGCAGGACAACGCATGCGGGGTCAGCTAGTCTATATATATAAAAGAAAGTTGTGTTAGTTACACCATTTATAACTCAAGAACGACTGAATCAATTTGGCTGAAAATTGGTGAGGAGGTAAGTTAGAACCAGGGTAAGGACATAGGATACCTTTTCTCTCTGCAAAATTCAAGCAATTTTATATATACGAATATAGCTTACATATAACTCCTATACTGACAGACACATAAGGTTTGTTAGAAAAACGAAATACATTGTATGTTTTATTTTAAGCACAAAGATACACTGTTATAAGTAAGACTCACTTTCTGATTTTCATTAAGATACCTCACATACTAGCCGATATATGCGGTACAAAATCTCTCGGAAATTCGAAAATCTTTATATAAGTTAAATGGGGACTCGATTCAATTCATTTTTAACATATAGACTAACCATTGTCGGAGAAGAATTATCACTGAATTTCAATTTATATCTCACACATTGACTGATATTTCCTCCGCTTTTACCGCCGTCAATACTTTTAGAGTTGGAGTGTTTTCGTTCACATGACGTAGCCAGTGTAGCCTCTGTCTTTTAATTCGCTGAACTATTTCAATGTCGTCGTATATCTCGTACAGCTCATCGTTCCATCGAATGCGATATTAGCCGTGGCTAACGCGCAAAGACCGCAAATCTTTCGCAGAACCTTTCTCTTGAAAATTCGTAATGTCGACTCATCGGTTGTTGTCATCGTCCAAGCCTCTCCGCGATTTATAGAGTTTGGCGTTTGTTCGTCGAGAGAGGACTTTACTTTTCAATTGCCTACTCAGTCCGAAGTAGCACCTGTTGGCAAAAGTAATCCTGCCTTGGATTTCCATGCTGACATTGTTGGTGGTGTTAATGCTTGTTCCTAAATAGACGAAATTATCTACAGCTTCAAAGTTATGACTGTCAACAGTGACGTGAGAGCCAAGTCGCGAGTGCGACGACTGTTTGTTTGATGACAGGAGATATTTCGTCTTGCCCTCGTTCACTGCCAGACCCATTTGCGTTGCTTCCTTGTTCAGTCTGGAGAAAGCAGAATTAACGGCGCGGGTGTTGAGGCCGATGATATCAATATCATCGGCATACGCCAGCAGCTTTACACTCTTATAAAAGATTGTACCTGCACGATGAAGTTCTGCAGCTCGAATAATTTTCTCCAGCAGCAGATTGAAGAAGTCGCACGATAGGGAGTCGCCTTGTCTGAAACCTCGTTTGGTATCGAACGGCTCGGAAAGGTCCTTCCCGATCCTGACGGAGCTTTTGGTGCTACTCAACGTCAGTTTACACAGCCTTTTCGTGCTGTCGAAAGCAGATTTGAAATCGACGAATAGGTGGTGCCTGTCGATTCTCCTTTCACGGGTCTTTTCCAAGATTTGGTGCATAGTAAATATCTGGTCGGTTGTTGATTTGCCAGGTCTAAAGCCACACTGTTGAATAGCTCGGCCGGCAATCCATCGGCCCATGCCGCTTTGTTGTTAGCACCCCATACATTCAAAAGTATTATATGATGCATTAATATCATATGATACAAAGTAAAATAATATGACACCACTAAATCGCTGAGACTGCGACACGTGTAGTGGCAACCTGTGGGAAGCGCAACGTCAGCGAAGTGCCAACCTGTGGGAAGCGCAGCGTCGGCAAACTCCGTACCCGTCGTAGCGGCAAACATAGATCTAGAGTTAAGTATAATAAATTGTAAACTTTAGTTCTTAAGTAGAATTCAATAAAGGAGCATAGCTCCAAGAAAACATTTTTTTTATAAAAACCAACAAAACGTTTTTTAACTGGCGCCCGAGCAGGGACCAGCGCGCGTAAGTGGTTATTGTCTGAAAATCAAAAAGTAAGACAAAGCGAGTGGCGAACGGTATAGGTTGTGAAAAAAAAAACAGACAAAAAAGCCTGAAAAAAATAAAAAGTAAGGTTCCGTTAAAAGTGAAAGTAAAAAAACCAAATAATAATACTGTGCTAACGAGCGGCTACTACGCTTAACGGGGGATTTTAAAAAAGCGTCGAGGGACCCAAGTACCAGAAGGAAACAGGACAACGCCGGAACGCAGAAGGATACCCCATGAGAAGCTGGATACCTTTAATGTAAGCTTATAAAAAATACTAAGATTATTATAAAAAATATTGTCAATGTAAAGAGTACAGAATTAAACTATTAAATTGTTCAACCCAAATAGAGAGAGATTGAAAATAAAAAAAAGAGAGGTTTTAAACTTAAAGAAAATAAATTTAATTTAAAGGAATTTAATTACTCGAAGAGAAAAAAAGGGGGAAAACAGTCCTCAATTAAATTAAGCTTCTGCAAAAAATTCTAAAATTGTTAAGGAAAGTGCTAGTGCAAAGAAAGGAAATTCAATTATAATTTAATTGTTCGACATAGAAATAAAAAGATTACAATGCCAGACACAGCCGAAGAACTAATTGAGCAGCTAAATCAAATGAGGCTAGAATCATATAATACTCCACTTGATTGGAGCCAAATTAGAAAATGCCTTATGATGCATTATTCAGATAAAAGGGACATAGGTACCCTAGAATATCAGATGACCACTCTGGTCCAACGCTATGACAACATTCCGACCTTCTACCAAAAGGTCTACCAACATCTTTCACTGATATTGGACAAAATTTCATGTCTCGAACTAAGCGACGAGTCCATACGGGCTATGACTAACTCCTATAGGGACAAAGCTCTTGACACATTTATCAGAGGGCTAAACGGTGATTTACCTCGTCTTCTCAGCATGAGAGAACCGACAACCTTGCCACAAGCATTGCATTTATGCCAAAAACTTGACAACATGACATATAGAATAAACCACGCGAACAATACACATAAACCCAATATTCAACCACCACCACGACCTCCCCGAAATAACAATTTTAATAATTCCAATAACAACTTTAATAATTTCAATAACAGCAGACCTTTTTACCCCGAATTAACGTATTCCCATTCCCCCAGACGAAATTTCGACCAACAGGCATTTGGTCGTCAATCGAATCGATATCCCCAACACTCTCCCAACTATACGAGAAATAATCAAGGATTCATGCCGAGGTTCAACAATTACCCGAACAACCCCCATATTACCAGAGAAAATACCTCCTTCACTAACAGACCGAATTTACCACCTAAACCACCGACCCCAATGGAAGTAGACCAATCAATACGATCAAGACAAATTAATTATCAGAATAGGCCTAATACATTCCAGGACAATCGGCCACCGAAACGTCCGATTTCCGCACAACTGACTCACCCTCCAAGTAAAATGCAAAGAAATTTTTTTACTAACGCGGTAGAATTAGACCCCAACGGGATATACGATGACAATTCCTACGACAATGCAGAAAAAAATGAGCCTTCTACTATTAATTTTTTAGATTAGCGCCGTCTTCGCTGCCTTATTACGAATTTAGAACAAGGCACGGAGACACAATAGATTTTCTTATCGATACCGGATCCAATAAGAATTACATCAAATCCACTAGAATTAGGAATCCAATTCTGAATGAAAAGCCCTTTATAGTAAAATCAGTTGCCGGAACAATTGAAATTACTCACCATACCTTCGTCGACATTTTCGGACCAACAGTAGGGAAAATAAAATTTTTTATATTACCGACTCTAGGGTCGTTCCACGGCATCATAGGCAACGACACTCTTAAAGAATTAAAAGCAATTATTCATACCGACAAAAATTTGATGACAATCTGTCAAAGTATAAATATAACGTTAAAGCAAAGAATATCTCACGAGGTGAATAATGTGGCAATCAATACTCCACATCTCTCATTACAACAACAACACAAAATTAATAATATTATCGATAAATGTCCAAACCTTTTTTCCGATCCTGATGAAAAACTTACCTACACCACCCTCGTTAAAGGTGAAATCCGGACAACAACCGAAACCCCCGTCTATTCCAAGCCATACCCGTATCCCATGGCATTAAAATACGAAATCGAACGATAAATTGAAGAACTCTTAGATAACGGAATAATAAGGAGATCGAAATCTCCGTATAACTCCCCAATTTGGATAGTTAGTAAAAAGTCAGATGCCTCTGGTGAAAAAAAGTTTCGAATGGTCGTAGATTATCGTAAACTCAATTCAGTAACGATCCCTGATAAATACCCCATACCAGAAATAAACGAAGTCCTTGCAAATCTGGGAAACAATAAACTATTTACGGTTATTGACTTAAAAAGTGGGTTCCATCAGATTCCACTTCGCGAGTCAGACATTGAAAAAACAGCATTTTCCGTAAACAACGGAAAATATGAATTCCTCCGCTTACCTTTCGGTTTAAAAAGTGCTCCAGCCACATTCCAAAGAGCACTAGACGATATCCTTCGTGAACATATAGGAGTAAGATGCTATGTTTACATCGATGATGTAATAATATTTGGCAAAAACGAAGAAGAACATTTTAAAAACATAGAATTAGTATTTCAAACCCTAGAAAATGCTAACATGAAAATCCAATTAGATAAATGTACATTTGCTAAAGAAGAGGTAGATTTTTAGGATATGTAATCAGTTCAAATGGGATAAAAACCAACCCTGAAAAAGTAGAAGCAGTAGCCAAATTTCCAGTTCCACAAACTCTCAAAGGATTAAGGTCCTTCCTAGGTATGCCAGGTTATTACCGACGATTTATCCAGGATTACGCAAAAATAGCTAAACCATTAACAGCACTGTTAAGAGGAGAAGCCGGTCATGTCTCCAAACGGAATTCGAAAAAAATAGAAATAGAATTAGACAGCGAGGCCTTGGAAGCATTTAATAAAATAAAAAATACTTTAGTATCCAAGGATATAGTTTTAGCGCATCCAAATTTCGATAAAGATTTTGAACTAACGACCGACGCCTCAGATTTCGAATTAGGTGCCGTCCTATCGCAAGACGGTAGACCAATTACTTTTATATCGGGAACCCTAAGTAAAGCCGAAGAACATTATGCCACCAATGAGAAAGAAATGCTTAGTATAATATGGTCACTTAATTCGCTTAGAAATTACCTCTACGGTTCAAAAAAAGTGAAAATTATCACCGATCATCAACCTCTTACCTATGCCTTAAGCCATAAGAATACTAATAGTAAAATGAAGCGATGGAAAGCCATTTTAGAAGAATATAACTATGAACTAACTTACAAACCTGGTAAAACAAATGTAGTTGCAGACGCCCTTTCAAGGATACCAATACAAATAAATTCACTCACACCTACGATTCATAGCGATGAAAGCTCAAGCCATAATTTAATCCCTTGTACAGAAGTTCCAATCAATGTTTTCAAAAATCAAATCTTTTCCAAAATGACGAAATAACTTCATATCAATTTAAAATAATTTTTCCAACAGTGCATAGACATATAATTACAGAGCCAGAATACAACGAACAGTCATTGATTTCATACATGAAACGATACCTTAACCCATCCGTTATAAATGGAATTCATACTGAAGAAAGGATAATGGGTATGATACAAAATATCTATCCTATTCATTTTAGTAGCATTAAAAGCGGATATACCCAAAAATTAGTTGAAGATATTAGTGGCGAACAAGAGCAGGAGAACGTCATTTTAAAAGAACATTTAAGAGCACATAGGAATGCCACAGAAAACAAAACACAAATTCTCGAAACAAAATATTTTCCCGATATGTTAAATAAAATAATATACGAATAATAGCCAACTGCACCGTTTGTAAAGAAAATAAGTACGAGAGACATCACAATCAACCGAAAATTGCAAAAACTCCATTACCAACATATCCAGGACACACAGTTCATATCGATATATTTTTAACAGAAGGAAAAATAGTAATGACAGCTTTAGACAAATTTACAAAATACGCAGTAACAAAAAACCTAAGTAGCAGAGCAATAGAGGACGTCAAGAAACCTTTGAGAGATATTATATTTTTCTTCGGAGTACCAAAATTAATAGTTATCGACAATGAGCCATCCTTAAATTCAGCATCTTTAAAATTTATGATGAAAGACGAGCTAGGAATAGAAGTTTACACTACTCCTCCATACAAAAGCCAAGCTAACGGCCAAGTGGAAAGGTTCCACTCTACATTAATTGAAAAAATGCGCTGCATAAAAGAAAACGGTGGACACAGAAATTTTGAAGAACTTTTAGAAAGAGCAGTATCCGAGTATAATCATTCAGTTCATTCCACTACACTTAAAAGACCAGTAGACCTATTTTTTCATAGGAATGTTACATTTACCCCCGAAGACATAGAAAGAACTAAACAAAGCAACTTAGAAAAATTACAAAGAAAGGATATCGAATACCATAACAAAAATAAGAAGG
This sequence comes from Bactrocera correcta, assembly GCA_027475135.1. Classification (NCBI taxonomy): domain Eukaryota; kingdom Metazoa; phylum Arthropoda; class Insecta; order Diptera; family Tephritidae; genus Bactrocera; species Bactrocera correcta. Next base: position 82,293,856 of record CM050326.1, read on the forward strand.
AAAAAAAATCATATCTACCAGGACAAATAATATTTGCTAAGAAAAATAGGAGATTAGGAATTAAGTTAAGTACACCCTACAGTAAGGAAATAGTTAAGGAAGATAGAAATAGTACCGTGTTAACTGAAAAAGGGCAAATAATTCACAAGGGTTTAATACGTAACTAAATACGTACTGACATTTTTTTCCAGAATATTACTACCGCTATGCCTGGCGGAAGTACAAATCCTCGACTACTCAAACTCCCAATTAATAACAATAGAAAAGGGAACGGCTAGACTACAAACAGGAACATTTAGGATAATACACGAAATTGACATAGAAAAATATACGGACACACTAGACCACATAGAAGCGACTATTAAAACTGAAACTATCCGCAAAAACCCTAACTACTCCTTCATATCCCATATAATAACACAGATAAGAGCCCAACTTAACAATTTAAAAGTAGAGCAAAAAATAATCATTAAATTTCCTGGGTAGCGCATGGAAATGGATTGCAGGAAGTCCAGACCATGAAGACTACGAAATAATTTCAAGTAAGATAAATAATGTTTTACAAAATAACAATAATCAGGTATTAATTAACAAACTTATAATATGCAAAATTATCGAGATAACAAATATTACAAATAATATAATTAAAACCATGCAAAATGAAAATAGTTTAGAAATTGAAGCATTTTTACAGCTAAAACACAAATTAGAAATAATTAAAGAAGAAATTTTAAATATTGCATACGCAATACATTGGGCAAAAGCCAATATAATAAATTCTTTTATCTTATCAAATGAAGAAATAAATATTGTGAAATAAGTAATAGACAATGACAATATTCCATACGTTAATTTAGACGAAGCACTCGAATTTTCCGAAGTAAAAATTGCAACTAATGGCAAAATTATAATTTATATTGTTAGCCTCCCAACCGTAGATAACCAAAATTGTAAAACCTTAGATATTAGAGCAGTAAAAAATAACGGGAGAATCAATAAAATCAATTTCAATACAATTTTAAACTGTGAAAAGGGAATTTATGGAATAGAAAATTATTGTAAAAAATACAATTCCCTACAAATATGCTTAAGCAATAATGTAATAGATTTAAGTAATGATACTTGTATAAATAGTCTTTTAAAAAGTCGTTTGCCAAACTGCACGGAGGTCAACAACCAACATATTCCAACCATAGAGGAAATGGGACCAGGAATAATATTTCTAAATAAATACAACGGAGAAATTTCAGTAAACAACGAACCTACATTTCTAAACGGGACCTTCATAATTTTGTATACCAACGTAACAATTGTTATCAATGGAAAAAAGTACTATAACGAAGAAAGAACAGCAAGTAAACCACTACCAGCCATCCTTCAACCGTCATCCGCGTCTCGCTGGAGATGCTGAAACAGCTTAACTTTAACAATACAAAAGAAGTAAGCCTGTTAGAAGCAGCAAACAGAGTAAAACACGGAACCAGCATCACGCTAATCATCCTTTTAATATTCATCCCTAATTTTCGGGAAGAAACTTCTGATCAAACAAAAAGAAGATGAACCCAACAAACTCTCACAACCGGCAATAGAAGGACTTAACCAAATTTTTAATATACCTAAAGATTCAAACGAGGACGTTTGAATTTTAAGGGGGGACTAGTTAGCACCCCATACATTCAAAAGTATCATATGATGCATTAATATCATATGATACAAAGTAAAATAATATGACACCACTCACTGAGACCGCGACACGTGTAGTGGCAACCTGTGGGAAGCGCAACGTCAGCGAAGTGCCAACCTGTGGGAAGCGCAGCGGCAGCAAACTCCGTACCCGTTGCAGCGGCAAACATAGGTCTAGAGTTAAGTATAATAAATTGTATACTTTAGTTCTTAAGTAGAATTCAATAAAGGAGCATAGCTCCAAGAAAACATTTTTTTTATAAAAACCAACAAAACGTTTTTTAACTTATATCCTATTCAGCAAATGAGAGCATGACTTCTTATAAAATTGTAGCATATATATGAGGTCCACGTTTTCTTTTATCCAAAAAAATAGGTCCAACACAACACCATGAGAAACAGCCTCAAACCTTAATTTTACCGTCACCGTGTTTGAGAGACTCAGTGGAGTAGTGTACGCACATTTCTCTAATCGGACCACTGCCTCGCCCACAAAACGCCCTTAATAGAAAACATAAAAAGTACCATAAATCAGCACCAAATTAAGATAGAAAGCTGTAATTTTGTATAGATGATCGCAGTAGCAAGGGGCACCTGTGGGCAAAATATTTTGAAAAAGTGGGGAAAACGCCCACTAACAAGTTTAGTGTACAGATCTCCTAAACCATTTAAGCTACAACAACAAAATTTGCTGAGTACAAATGTTATAAAATTTTCTACTTCTCTTAATATGAAAATGGATAAAATCGGAAGATAACCCCGCTTACTCTGCCAATAACGGTACTGTTTGAAACTAAATCAATAAATGAGGGCACTTTAAGGGAGCTGATGTGAAAATTGGACGATAGGCGTGGCACCACCGACTTTTTGGTGAAATCCCATATCTCTAAACCCTACTGGCCGATTTCGACTAAATTTAATGCATGGCATCGAAATCGGACTACAACCACGCTACTTCCCATATAACAAAATTAAAAATTCCATGTGATTCTTTAAATTTCCATTACATAAATCAAGATGTAATTAATATAATATAACGAAATAATATATTGTAGTGATGATTCCCTTAAAGTTTGCCACCTTATGAGCAAAAATTCTTCAAGTCCAACCCAAATTGTATCCTAGGTACAGAATATTTAGACCCCGGTACCTATAGTTGACTTTTGATATAATATATTGTGTGATACATATAACTGAAATTTAGGGATAATCCTTAACTTATAATGGTATGTCTATTTGTCAAAAATGGGTTGAATCAGACCGGTAAGTATTGGTATTGGTTAGCCCCCATAAACCTACTAAAAATATTTTAGAACTTCCGGATGACTTTGTACAAAATATATCGGCCAATATATAGTTATCCCATTGAAAATAAGAGAACGTGTTTTATTCATAACATATATTTGTGCTTGAAATACAGAAGTACATTTAAGCGAAAACTTCGCCTATCCCCTATATAACTACTTAATATCAGGTTTTTCGAACGTCCAGCTGATTTTACTCTATAAGATGCCTTTTATGAGTGCTTGGAGCGCACTTATGAGAGATGCCCCCGCCACGATGTCAAAATCGTGCTTGGCGACTTTAACGCCAGGGTGGGCAAAGAAGGTATCTTCGGCACTACGGTCGGTAAATTCAGCCTCCACGAGGAAACATCCCCAAATGGATTGAAGCTGATCGACTTCGCCGGGGCCCGAAATATGGTTATCTGTAGTACTAGATTCCAGCATAAGAAGATTCATCAAGCTACCTGGCAGTCTCCGGATCGAAAAACCACCAACCAGATCGATCATGTTGTGATCGTATGACACGTCTCCAGTGTTTTAGATTTGCGTGCGCTCCGAGGTCCTACCATCGACTCGGACCACTATATTGTTGCAACCAAGATTTGCACCCGCCTCTGTGCAGCAAAAAACGCACGCCAGCAAACACAAGAAAGGTTCGACGTCGAGAAGCTGCAATCACAACAGACAGCCGAACGATTTTCTACTCGGCTTGCACTCCTGCTCTCTGAGAGCACTCGTCAACAACTCCGGGATGAGGGAACTGTGGGACGGCATTTCAAACTCCTTACGTACAGCTGCAACCGAAACCATTGGTTTTCGGAAAGTGCAAAAGAACAGCTGGTACGACGAGGAGTACCATCACGCAGCGGAGAGAAAACAGGCTGCCTACCTCGCAACGTTACGATCGACCACAACACGTGCGGGATGGGATAGATACCGAGAGTTTAAGAGGAAAGCGAGACGCATTGGTAGACAGAAAAAGAAAGAGGCCGAAATGCGTGAGTACGAAGAGCTTGATAAGCTGGCCGACAGGGGTAATGCTCGAAAATTCTACGAAAAGATGCGGCGACTTACAGAAGGTTTCAAGACCGGAGCATACTCTTGTAGAACCCCCAAAGGTGATCTGGTCACCGATGCCCAGAGCATACTTAAATTAAGGAGGGAACACTTCTCCCGCCTTCGAACCCGATTCCCCAATCGATGACGATGGAGCAGACGTTCCATTGCCGGACCATGAAGAGGTTCGAATAGCAATTGCCCGCCTGAAGAACAAAAAAGCGGCATGGGCCGATGGATTGCCGGCCGAGCTATTCAACAGTGTGGCTTTAGACCTGGCAAATCAACAACCGACCAGATATTTACTATGCACCAAATCTTGGAAAAGACCCGTGAAAGGAGAATCGACAGGCACCACCTATTCGTCGATTTCAAATCTGCTTTCGACAGCACGAAAAGGCTGTGTAAACTGACGTTGAGTAGCACCAAAAGCTCCGTCAGGATCGGGAAGGACCTTTCCGAGCCGTTCGATACCAAACGAGGTTTCAGACAAGGCGACTCCCTATCGTGCGACTTCTTCAATCTGCTGCTGGAGAAAATTATTCGAGCTGCAGAACTTCATCGTGCAGGTACAATCTTTTATAAGAGTGTATAGCTGCTGGCGTATGCCGGATATTGATATCATCGGCCTCAACACCCGCGCCGTTAATTCTGCTTTCTCCAGACTGAACAAGGAAGCAACGCAAATGGGTCTGGCAGTGAACGAGGGCAAGACGAAATATCTCCTGTCATCAAACAAACAGTCGTCGCACTCGCGACTTGGCTCTCACGTCACTGTTGACAGTCATAACTTTGAAGTTATAAATAATTTCGTCTATTTAGGAACCAGCATTAACACCACCAACAATGTCAGCATGGAAATCCAAGGCAGGATTACTTTTGCCAACAGGTGCTACTTCGGACTGAGTAGGCAATTGAAATGTAAAGTCCTCTCTCGACGAACAAACGCCAAACTCTATAAGTCGCGGAGAGGCTTGGACGATGAAAACAACCGATGAGTCGACATTACGAGTTTTCAAGGGAAAGGTTCTGCGAAAGATTTATGGTCCTTTGCGCATTCTTCACGGCGAATATCGCATTCGATGGAACGATGAGCTGTACGAGATATACGACGACATTGACATAGTTCAGCGAATTAGAAGACAGCGGCTACGCTGGCTAGGTCATGTTGTCCGGATGGATGAAACCACTCCAGCTCTGAAAGTATTCGACGCAGTACCCGCCGCGGGAAGCAGAGAGAGAGGAAGACCTCCACTCCGTTGGAAGGACCAAGTGGAGAAGGACCTGACTTCGCTTGGAATATCCAATTGGCGCCACGTAGCGAAGAGAAGAAACGACTGGCGCACTGTTGTTGATTAGGCTAAAGAAGAAGAAGAAGATTGGTTTTCCACCTTAAAGCATTTCTCTGGCTTGATTCTTGCAAGTTGCAAGAGTATAAAATGTTCAGTTGCTCCCAAACTTAGCCCTTCCTTCCTTTTTTTGCAATTACTTAATTAGAACAAATTTTCTTTCCATAGTTCTTATTAAACTAAAATAACTACTTACTAACCGTTTTAAATTCAACAATTTCCGTTTAGGACATTATTTTACGATTTATTATTTATTTTGGCACTAAGCACGAGGTACGCTATTTAAACTTTTCAAATGAAAGTTAACTATAAATTTCCACAGGGTTGTCCTTCCCTGTTTTTTAAAAGTACACGTGGTTGTACTTATTTTCATGAAAAAGAGTTGCCGCATAGCCCCAAAATATCTCATACACTTTGCGACACATTAAATCGATGATAAACTGATTAAACTCACATTTATCCTCGGCTCAGTTTTCAGCGTCTACCCTGCAGGCACCCTAAACAAAATTGAAAAATGGCTGTTATTAACACACTTTAGTGAGGTGAAATCGATTTATGAATTCAGTAATAACAATATGACAAGTATGTATATCAAAGAAATTAGCGTTCATGATGTATACGGTGATTAGCGTAGCAAGAGCGTATTTTGAGAATTTGAATGAAAAGAAAGACGGGCATCCTTAGACTTGTTGGCAAGATACTACGGCCGCCGCCATTCATCAATTTTGAAGAGTGTTCCACCCAACCAATTATCGTCATTTATGAAAATATTGAAGGAAATACTTACTAGTTTTCACGAGATTGCGTTTAAGAGAAGAGAAGAAGGCATAACCATTGCTACTAAAATCAACGATTCACCGAATTACTACGGATTTGGGTTGTAAGCGGAACAAAAATTTACCAATAAAGACAGTTGAAGTGACGACAAAGGTACTCAACATGAAATGACAATTGAAACAATAATTTCATATACTTTACACATAATTACTCTAACGCAGATTTTCAACTCCGTGAAACACAACTCTCGATTGTATTTTTTACTCGTATCATACAAATAATTTCATAATATGAAGGAATAAATAAATATGTATAATTTATTGCAAAATATCTTAACCCCAATTAGGGAAACTATGCGAAAGTCCGAAACCGGTGTTGAAGTCATTTCTGTCACTTAACGGGCCATTCAACCAACGTTAATCTCCAGCATTGAAGTCTAATCTCGTTTGGCGATCGGCTGAGGTAAAGAGATTGGAACTTGCACCGTAATTCAATTTCGTACCAATATCATGCACTTTGGAAAGACCCAAATTAGCAGCGTGCCCACCTGCATGCGCCTAATTAAGGTTGCCACCAGTTTCACGGATTGTGGGGCCAAAATCGAAAGACTTCTTTGCATCAAACACGCTGGCGCTCACGTTGTGTTGACCATTATTAAAGAGTGTGACTTTGTTAATGGATTACTGAAACCGAGTATGGCCTCTTTAACGATAGATATACCATGACTAGCAGCAAAGCCAACGAAACCATTCTTCTCAAATCCAAAGTCATTCGTCAATTTAGAGTTTGACTTGAAAACCGATCCATCCAAATGATTGTTTTCATTTAAGAGGACACTGGCGCTCGCACTCTTGGTGAGCGTGGTACCATAACCGCATACACCCTGTGATGATGGAGGAGCCGAGTCCGTGCCTATAAGAAAAATCATGCTTTAGTGATAAATAAGAGTAAATATAGATGATTATGTACTTACAGATTTGCCTGTCTAGCGGTGACCGGTCCACCTTTGTTGTTGCCCGCCGCACCCTCGCTAGCAATCACATTAGCAGTTGAGGTACCGATACCTTTAGCGGCCTCCAGTCTAACATCGTGTCTACCATTGGCATTTGTGGCAACACTGCCAGCGGTAGCTACATCACGCCGTACACCTATTGGTGGCGGAAGCGGCGATTAGCGTTATCGCTAGAGCGGGTATTCACTAAACTTTGTTATTATTGTTGATTAAATTACATTACTGCAAGCTGATAAGAGAATGTCGTATTAACAAAAATAATAAGTCGCGCTTTTATGTTTTTTGTTTGTGTTAGTGATGATTTTGGATAGTATTCAAGATTTATATTGCTTGGGATTCCCACTATTCTGTGAACTTATAAGTATATAGCTTAAAGCGAATATTCCTCAAAAATAAATGTAAATAAAAAGTAAAAGCTGCTGATTGCAAATAATTTTTTAATCAGTTGTTTCATCTCAGGGAACTCCTTTTGAAGAAAAGTTTTATATTACCAGTTTGTATTTACTTTTCGGCGCTTCTTTTAATATCTGCCATTAAATGTTAAAAATAAGGAAGAGCTAAGTTTGGGTATAGCACAATACTTTATATTTCCGAATTTCCAGGACCAAAAGCGATGAAAAACCTTCAGATGCTGGTAAAACGTTATACTAAAATATTTTGCGTAAGAATTTAATATGCATTATTCGAAGAAGTACATATATACATAAGTATTATGGGTCGTCGTCTCATTTTGTTTGAGTAATACAGTTTGCTCGTGTGCGCGATATTGATATTAAAATCTACCTAATTAAGTAAAATAAGTCATGCATAACATAATCTGCACCAAATATATATAGCTTATATAAGGAAAAAGTCATCAAAATAATCGTATGTAATTATTTCAGAGATATGAAGTTGATATCAAAGTCTAGACTTTTCATTCATATTCAGCACTAACATTATGATTAAAAAATCATTAAAGCGTCAACCATTTTTACCAAAATAGAAGATGGAAAGTCAAAATGGATGTAAATTACTTTATATTGTATATTGGGAGGATATTGAATGATATCATAAATGTTTGCCTTTGTTCAAATAGACGAAAATTATGAAAACCGTTATAGAATATGGAAATGGGTAATTTGTGGGCTAATTACGTACATTTTCGGAATTAAGCTTTAGCAATCGAATATTTTACATTCACTTAGTTTTGCTAAGATATCTTACACATTCAACCGGAAATTTTAATAATATTTTATCCATTTTAGTCGCAATGTTATTAGAGAGATGCACTCTTAACTTCTTTAAGATATCTCACATATTGATTAGTATATATGGAAGTTCGAAAATCTTTTCATTAGGTACATGAGGAAGTATCGAATTAATATTATCCATTTTATATTATCATTATGATATCACAACTTTTTTCAAATTATAGCTTAGACTGACAGACGGATAGAAATCATTTTATTATTCCATCTCTACTAGGGTTAAGTGATATAAACAACCGTTAGAACAAGTAGAATCCACCAAACAAGCTCATGAGCAATAAAATACCTCCGCCTGATCAGTATGTACCAGATTTTTAATCACCACGTTCCTTATGGTAAAACGTGTGAAAATTATCCAAATAGCAATTCAAACTGGTCGATATAATATTTTTTAAAAGCAAACTTTTTATAATAAAAATGCAATTTTATTGTAGGGAAACAGTAGTCACAACTTTTTCCCATCTTATTGGCAAAGCTCATACCATTACGGTAAAACTGTTCATCTTGTGATGCCATCCAAGAATCAAGCCACTTTTTGATGTCGTTTTGTGAGTGGAAATGCTTCTGAGCTAAACCATGTGCCGTTGAATGAAACAAATAACATTCAGTTGGTGCAATATCTTGGCAATATGGCAAGTGGGGTAGAACTTCTCATTTAGGGGTTTCCAGGTAGATTATAATGGATTTGGCAACGTGAGGCCGAGCGTTGTCTTGAAGCAGAATCACTTTTTCGAGCGTCTCCTGATATTGAGGTCATAAAGAATCCAAATTCCTAATTTAAATGGCTTTGAGAGTGACTCTTAATACTAAACCAAATTCTTCTTGCGCTTGACACGGACCCTCATCGAGCAACGTCTCCCACCGTCTTCGAAGGTTTTTTGCCTTTCATCACGCGGACGGTCATTAATATCGAAATCGCCGCCTTTGAAACGAAGACACCAATCACAAGACATCTTGGGCAGCATCTCCTTGACTGAAAGAAGAATATCAACACTTCCCGCAAATGACGACTATTGGGCAAAACCAAAGATATATGACACATAAAGAAAGTTACTAATGTGGAAGCGCACTTTCTTTTTGAAATGTCTAGGCTAAGTTTACCACGTTTTGTATACATACATATATCAAAATCTATCACCACTAACTGCTGGAGCCACCTATTGACAAACAGGGAGAACTTAGTTGCACCCCTAATAACATAGATACATACATGAGAAGTAGTCATGGTTGTTGTCCGATTTCACCCATTTTATACTTTACTTCATATTTTACTTTAGGGATATTTTACCTATTCATATTTTACTTCAGGCGTGTTTTATTTGACCAGCAAATTAAGCTATTAGCTAATTTCGTATGGAAGACTTAGCCAACATAATTATGTAAGCTTGTCATAAGCTATCATAGCTTGAATATTGAACTAGAGGCATTGCCAGTTCATCGCTTTTTTTCATTCACAATAGCTAGATTTTTTACAAAAAAAAAGTAGTCAATAGCGAGAAACCTCATTTTGACAGATGAAAATGTAAACAAACCAAAATTATAAATTTTTTGGATGAGTATTGAGTTAAAATTAAGACAAATATGAACACTTGTTTCCGGGGTTTTTATATTCTATATAATATTCCGTTTACAAATTTGAAATTTCAAACTAAATTGTATATCAGCTGATGTTTCTTGTCCGCTTTGCCAACACAATTCATTTTTAAGCGAATGTATGAAATAAGCTAAGTGCGTTTTATTTGTCCATGATTTAGCTATTAGCTTGTGATGGTCAAATAAAACACGGCAAATTTTGAAATAAATTTATGCATGAAATTTAGTTGAAATTGGTTTATTCGTTGATAAGATATAATAATTCACCTAAATGTGGGCATACTATCTTCTATGAAGACCTTCCATGCGATATCAGATAAAAAAAAATTAAATGACCCTTAAACAATTTATTCACACGCGAAGTATAAATTAAAAAATCATCTTTCAATTTGATCCCAGTAACTATAACGCATATTTTGAATTTGCGATTAAAACATATTTATTTAAGTACTTTTCCCAAATTTAGAGTGTTTTATAAATTGCATATTCCTAATATGTTAACATGGAAACTCTTAACCCCAGTTAGGGAAACTATGCGAAAGTCCGAAACCGGTGTTGAAGTCATTTCGGCCACTTAGTGGACCATTCAACCAACGTGAACCTCCAGCATTGAAGTCTAATCTCGTTTGGCGATCGGCTGAGGTAAAGAGATTGGAACTTGCACCGTAATTCAATTTCGTACCAATATCATGCACTTTGGAGAGACCCAAATTAGCAGCGTGCCCACCTGCATGCGCCCAATTAAGGTTGCCACCAGTTTCACGGATGGTAGGGCCAAAATCAAAAGACTTCTTTGCATCAAAAACGCTGGCGCCCACGCTGTGTTGACCATTATTAAAGAGTGTGGCATGAGCAGACTTTGTTAGTGAGTTACTAAAACCGGGTATGGTCTCTTTAGCAATAGATATACCATGACCAGCAGCATTGCTCAAAGCCAACGAACCACCATTCTTCTCAAATCCAACGCCATTCGCCAATTTGGAATTCGACTTAAAAGCCGACCCATCAAAACGATTGTTTTCATTTATGAGGACACTGGCGGTCGCACTCTTGGTGAGCGTGGTACCATAACCGGGTGTATGCTCCTTGCTAATGGAGGCGCCGAGTCCGTGCCTATAAAAAAATCATACTTTAGTGATAAATAAGAATAAATATGGATGATTACTTACAGATTTGCCGCCAGACTGCCGCTAGTGGTGACCGGTCCACCTTTGGTGTTGCCCGCCGCACGCACGCTAGCAATCACATTAGCATTTGAGGTTCCGATACCTTTAGCAGCCTCCAGTTTAACATCGTGTCCACCATTGGCATTTGTGGCGACAATGCCAGCAGTAGCTACATCACGCCGTACACGTATTGGCCGAGGTGGTGGTTGTGGACGCACAGTGGGCGGATTCGTGTGGCGTCCTGGTGCCGCGGCGACATAGACCAAAATGGTCAAGGCGATTGCCAGGAAAGTATACAATTTAAAACTCATTATTTTTCTTTCACTAACTACTTTTTAAATATATTCTTCTATATCCTGTTATTCGCTGTTAACGAATTGATTGGATAGTGATGCAGTTTTTCATAGCATCGGTGGCTTTTATTGTTCACTCAAGTTAGCCGGCGAGTAGCCTTATCACCATCGAGGGTATTTACAATCGCTTTTATGAGTTTGAGTTGTTTTGTGTACCTTTTCAGTAGTTTTTACTGGTTTGGTTATTGTTTAAGAATTAATATGTATGCAGATGGATTCCCCTGATACTGTTGAGAAACATTTGAATGAGAGGGGATTCACTTTTCGCGCTGATTTGTATGTGTACAATCGTTTATTAGCGAACTCAAGACCGTGGAATTATTTCGTTTTTTTATAAATATTTGTTTTTTTGTTAAAAAATTCGAAAAACACTAATAAATGTTTGTATGTAAATTGAATGAATAAAAAAATATTGGGGTTATTATTATAGCGTAAAATACTCTTTGTGCCGACTTTTTCTTAAGAAAATACGTTCAGCGAACTATAAGAGCAAAAGGAAATCAGATAAGTCAAGAAAAAAAGTGCAAATTTTTTGCCATAAGTATGAACAAGTAAGGAAATAATCACTTTAACCCCGGAAACAGATGATAATCATATCTAAAACATATATAAAATAAGCTGCTATTGGGAGGTTAAAATGTGCAAGGTTCAAAAGTATAATCAATCTGTCTAGAGACAAATTTCGTTTCCTTATCGCGCACTGCAGGCTCAAGAAACACTTGCCCAACATTGGCATGGTTTCTTGTGTAAAGAAGGAAAGTATCTTCCATATTTTTTCATGCCTTGGATAAAATCCAATTAAAAGCCAAAACCTCTTACAAAAATCAGTCCTTCAAGCAAAGCTTACATGGACTCCTTTTCCAATTGTGGTTTACAAAGATGGTGCGAAGATTTTTCAGAAGTGTAGAGTAATAAATTACTAAATATTAGAAGCCTTCGTATCTTTTAAGCTCTAAATCAGAGATATACCGGCCATTACTCTTATTTCAAATAATGCATTGAAGACAGTAAAGCAACATTCTTAACACGTTAAGAAAAACATTTTTTTATTAAAAAATTTTTTTAAAAGCATTGCTGAATTTAACTGAATTTAAAGAAAATCACATTTCACTCGAATCACAAATGTCACGATTCAGCCATTCAGCTAACAAATCACGAGTGCACTCATTCTGTTCATTCAGACACTCGATTGACATCAAATCGGACATACAACCTTGCAGTATGTAAGCCTTTAAGCATGGCATGGCGGATAGGAGACGAAGACACTAGGAAATAAACAAAAGCAATTAGGAAAACTAAAAGGCAGGAAAAAAGTGCCAAGGTTTTGCCGAGCACGACATGGTTATGGGGATCACAGTGTTTTCAAATTTCCGCCATAACAGTAATGAATATGAGATTTTACAAGAAATTTGTGCGCAATATAGACAGCTTCAACCTACCTTGAAGCATTCCAATTGCAAATTTTTAATATCCAACTTGGCTAAGTCGATAATACGGTTCGGCAGATCGGTAAACTCACGACAACGCCACAGCGAACGATTGCTCACTAGACCGTGCTGTAAAGCCAACATCACATATTCATAGTTATCCAACTTTGTTCGCTCATCTGCGATTATGTCATACAACAATTTCACGCCATCAATCTTATCGAAACACTGTTGACCCTCCTCACAACGTAAGAGCATGGCAAAGCACTTCATGCAGAGCTCATGATAGAAGAGCGTTTTATTCTTTATGCGTTCATATAATAATTCAAAGAAACCCGATTTTATGGCCAACTTCGGCGCGATCTCTAAGAAATGGCAAAGGTGCTCCCACAATGCATTGGGGTAGAATGGCGTACATGGGTCAGCATTGAAAATGGTTGAGAGATTTTGAAATGATGACGTTTCATTAAGGAGAAAAAGCAATACTGCAGTTAGTGGAACAAAAAAGATTGAAAGTAGCGGTAATCACACATAAAATATAAATCGAAAATACTACATACTCTCCGTTTTTTCCGTCAAGTTGCGTAGGATCTTGCAAGCCAGATAACGTGTACTCCCATGATTATAGATAATCGAGTAGAATTCTTCAACCAAATGTAAACGCCCAACAATGGCATGGGCACCATTTAGATAGTTCGAAACTAAGTCTGAGAAAAGTTCAAGTTGGTAAAAGCTATTTTAAGCTTAAGGCTATCGTGTCAATATTTACAAAATATTTTCATTAATTGTCTGTGTTCATTGTAGAATTCCTTGAGATATCCATTTTGTATGCGAAAGAACATATTTTTACACCTTAAAACGTATGATTGATAAATAATTTATTTCCTCTACTCATCACATATGTGCTCACGTACTTTCTAACCAAATCGAATTGCATGATGGCACGTTGCGCTTGCCACGGATTGAGTATTACCTCGGTTAATGAATTTACACCCTGCCATCTCAGCAGCGGATCATCACTACATATATCGTGAGTCAATTTTTCAATACATTGAAAGCCATATGCCAATGCGGCATGATCACGAAAATAGGTCGAACTTGAGCAGTTATCTTCGTTTGTACACTTACAACTACAACGTTTGGATTGCACCTTATCGTATTCTTTGGTAACGAAATCGTTTATAGTTTCCCTCTTCATGTGCTTCACCTCAAGTTGGAGGAAATTATTTTTATAGCTAGCGAGCTCCTCCCACATATTCGCCTTATTGTTTTTTCGTGACACTCCTAGATTCTGACAAGTTGAACAAGATGGATGGTTAGCGAAGAAAAATATAGCAAGAAAATGTTCAAAAAAAATAATTCAAGTATAATTTTAATATTTTCCAGTGAATGGCTTCGGAAAATTTTGTCGAATGATTATAAAAGAAATACGAATTTGTTGTTTTTTACTATTGGGAATAGGAAGTTTACTGTTTTTATACTTTCGAAACATGTTGCTGCAGAGTTTTGTTCTTCTAAGTAACTTACTAGAAATTTACTAAATTTCATCTGATTCTTTCACTTTTCAGTATACAAATCAAGCACTAATAGAGATATCAGAATGGGTAAAATCCGAAAAATATTTTCCTTACCCTATTATAAAAACTTTGGAGATCCGGTTGACTTTATACCATATAAATCGTTCAATATGTAAGTGGTCCTAATGAAATTCTGACAGTACTTCTAATAACTGTGTGTCCTTGTGCCTGAAATGGCACATTCACATTGCTAGATTTATAGCACATCTCCCCATCTGCGTCCAGGCACCGCTTTTTATTACATACATTCATTCTCAAATTGTTTTCTCTAAAAGGCATAATTTCAAAGACGTGTTCTATTGAAAAAGCTCACTGCGCCACTTATCCAAGGACTCTGACCCACCTTCACAGCAATTCACCATAGCCCACGGGCACTACATGTAGAATAGCATTAAATTTCATCATTGGTGCTGTTCGTAATATTCCACTGATATCAATGAGAGCCGCTAGATGTTCAGCTGGCTACCATATTTATGGTAAGTAACCTGGGACTAGAAAACGGTTTCTAGTAATTTTCTTTTAACCATGAGAACAACATCATCTACATAGGCTATCACCGGACAGCCTCGTTCTTGGAGTTTTTCAATATGTCATTTACCGTTAAGATCCAGAGTAAAGCAGGCAGAACCCCACCTTTCGTAGTGCACCTACCCTACCCTAAACCGCCACGACAGTTCTGTCAGAAAGAATATTAAATGTGCGATTATTAATGTTTGATTCGACTTCAAGTCAAACTATAGGCATATAATGACGTAGCCGTACACAGTTTGTTGAAGACTGCCTCAATGTCGAAAAATGTCTTCACTGCTATTCCTTCTGCATAAGTAGCTCCTCTAAATACACAGTACAGCAGCTAATCTATGGGGTGAGAAATTCCATAAGTAGTTCCTCTAAATACACAGTACAGCAGCTAATCTATGGGGTGAGAAATTCCAAGTCAGGGTGATGGTACTAGGTCAGCATAGTAAAACCCTCAAAGGGTTTGGCGTTCGTATGTGTCAGTTTTTTTATGGCCTTTTAAATTTTGGAACATGTTTGGGATTATTGTCTGGGGGGCATGCCACCTTTATCGTTGGCTAAAATTGCGGAGCAATGATATCGTTATCACTCCAAGGTCTTGAATGTATTGACAGAATTTAGCGCCGATAGCTTTCGTTCAGAAACATCTAAGAAGTACTGTACAGTCCTTCGAAAGGCTATTCTTTAATAAAAATAGAGCTGTTCAAAGTCACTATCCTCATTTCTAAGATAACCTATAGAAATAGGGTTTTCGCGAGAATAGCACATAAACCTTGAGGATTTATGAAACCCTTTTACGCTTTCACAAAGCGCTCTTTATAAATGAACATTATTGAACAATTTCCTATTTGATGATCTGGTATCGGATAGTTCTAATGTCCTTGGCTTATTGCCTTTCTGAGTTTTCATAGGACAACTGAACTTTCAACTGAAGTATTTCTGAAAAACCTAAAAGGTTTACTAAATAGATTTACTATGTCCACACTAAAGCTAGTATACGTATGATCAGGGACGGAGTGATCGTTAAGAATCATCTAGTCAGAGGTCAAAAGTATCAGTTCGTTCTCCCTACCCGCAATTCGAAAGTGGGAACTTTCCCCTATTACAAATGAATAGATAGATAGATGAAAGAAGACAATTTCATAGGCAGTATAAAAATCCACCGGATTAAAATTTTAATATTATTGCACAATTTTAGAGTTATTAATAGAAATTCTCTGTGAGGTGTTAAATAATCAGAAATTTTTTATATTAAGTTTTAAAAATTATTACAAAGTTAATTTTGATTTATAATAACATTTTGAGAGTAGATCATCCTAAATTCTTAACAATATGATTTAAAATTTTTAATCATAAATTAATTTTTGATCATAAATATTTTAAATTTAATTTAATTCAGCACTGTTTGGCACATAATATGTTTGGTTAATAGTCCTGACAGACGACAGCGCTAATATGCATTAGTGGGCTTAATTTACTCGCGCATTTGACCCATGTTATTACAATTTTGTAATGCACAAGAATTTCATGCATTTAGCCGAATTTACCAAATTGAGTAGGAAACACTGCTCAAAAATGGCCGATTTTTGCTACTTTTTGACAGATGTCGCTTGAAGTCTGCTGCCTCCTTTGCGTTTACAGCATCAGAGGTAAGCAGTTTTATATTGCTAATTAA
The DNA here is from genome assembly GCA_027475135.1 of Bactrocera correcta. NCBI lineage: Eukaryota > Metazoa > Arthropoda > Insecta > Diptera > Tephritidae > Bactrocera > Bactrocera correcta. The sequence continues at coordinate 82,310,579 of CM050326.1, forward strand.
ATTATGTATAATTAAGTATTAATTTCAACATTTTTAGATGGCAGAAAATAAACAACGCACTGCTGTCTATTAATTTTTCCAATTTTCTTAACTTTTACCGCATTACAATCAATTATTGTTTTTGATTTCACTCTATTGTCTTCTAATGTAGTTAATAATAAACGATTTTTTTTGTTAAAATACCAAAATTTCTATTAATAATTTGTTTTATTTTACTTTTTTTCTTAATGCACAAGTCTGACGTCTGTCTACATAAAATTTCAATGCGCATTAGCGTTGCTTGAGGCGCATTAATTTTACCCGTCTGTCAGGGCTATTAATCCGGATTAGCAACATTAATCGGAGTTAACGGCATTGCCGTTTTGAACATTGCTTACGAGAGTTTCAAACTCGCATAGCTGCCGTCTGCTACCTACAAATTTCGATCTGATTAAGGGTGCAGTTAATCCGGATTAACGCTGCTGTCTTTCGAAGCTATAATCTGACCTTAGCAATCTTCTCTCAGAAAAATATAAGGTGAACAAAGCCTCTACCGAAGATTATTAGGTAGCATTTCGGGTATTACTAGAAAGTTGGGGAATTCTTTTAAAAAATGTGTGCCATCACTTTCTTCACGGAATTGATGTACGCCCAAGCTTATGGTCATTTGACCGGCAAAAGTAAAATGAGGCCATCACCAGACAGTAGTAAGACAGCATCACCGAAATATTCATCGTGGCCGTACAATTTTTATGTGAAAGCCTTCTCCATCACCTCCTCAACATCCTCACCCGTTTCACACACATAGCAATTTTTGCCACAGAAAAGAGAACGGTACTTTTGGCGGAATCCTGTATGTGTGAAAATACATACAGACTTGGCAAAATTGTTATAACACTGCTTTATTAAAAAAAAATATAATAAAGTTTTTTTCTAGGAGTTTTGTTACCCATTTATTTAGTGATTTAATTTTAAATAAGTAATTCGTACAATAAACTAACATATCTCTCACACGTACTCTAATAACGACAGCTTTGACTACACGTAAGCGGAAATTGAAAACCAACAAAACTCTTACTGAATACGATACAGCGTTGCCAGAATAAGGTTCACTTTTGGCATTTAATGCTTGGCAGTAATTTTGCAATAATAAATTTTATAATGTTACGAATAAATTGTTTGCTTAAATTTTTACATCAATTTACAAAAATATAAAAATTGCTTTCTTTCTTTATTTATATTTAAGTTTTTACAAATTATTTACAACATTTTAACAAAAAAATCATGATTGTTAAATATAATAACACCCTACAATTTACGTTTCTACTATGAAAAGCAACCCTGCTTGATGAAAAAATAGAAAAACCGGCATTTATTAAATTCAGAGAACGTGTACAAGTTCTCTGATTAAAATGCTCTCACTGTTAACTCTCTTTGCTTTGCAGATGGTGAAAACGCATTTGAATTTCAGTACAATTCGAGCGCGTGTGTAGACAAGTTTAGCGAGATAATAGTTGGTAAAACTTGGCTGGTTTTTTTTTATAAAGAAGATACATTCTCGCGTAAACAAATATTTGTTGTTCAAGCTTTCTAGTCACACTACCAACGAATTAACAAACATACACTGAAATGAAACAAGCTAAGTAAGTAAACAAAGTAATATACATACATGTGTTGTTAGTTTAGTGTTGAAAATTTTAAAGACATTACTCATTCCATGACGACATGGAATAAATGCAAATTCTATAAACAAATCAAACGGAAATGGACTAGACTCGGTTAAAATATAAAGTAAACATACGAAATCCGCGATCCAGGAATTAGTGGACGTGAGCAAAAAAAAAAGAAGAAATACTAAACAAAAACAATAAAAAGGTAAACAAGCTCCAAAGCAATAACAACAACGCAAAAGCATTTCGGCACAATCGCACAACAGCAACAACTAATAAAAGCAAACATATCTGTGCACGGAGCAATAACCGCTGCAAAGTAACCAATTTGTGGGTGGTAAAGTGTAAAAGAACCGCGTCTGCTGAATAAATTGCTTGATAGGGTCAAACCGTAACTGTTAGAAAATATAAGTAAACACTGCCAAAAACGTTCTATTTATACCTAAAACAGGTGCACATCCAGCAAAAACAGCAATAGTAGCTGACATAAGCATACTTAAGTGGAATCACAATTTCACAACGCGTCACTCACCGGTTGCATTAGCGGATGCATCAACACATCAGAGGGCAACGAACTGTTGATTGGAATATATTGATTGCGCTAACTCACAAGGTGTAAACAATAAATGAAATGGCACTACTAAAATTAGCTAGGTGAGTAACTAGAAAGGCAACAGTCAGTATAAATAAAAAAAAGTATGAAAAAAATATATATAATAAAAAAATATGTAACGCAATAATGAAAAAGTATATTTGTAAGTACATGTACATACATAAGTGTTCAATGGTGGGTGTCGGTGCTTGCCAATAAAAATACAAAAGGCTTTAAGAGCGTTCAAGGTGCTATCCCAAAGAGTGCATGTGTCGACGTGCTATTAGGACTATCCGCACTTATTCATGCCTTTTTTCAATTTCATTCATGGAATGTTACTTGTGTTTGTGTGCATGTTCGTGGAACGTGATTGCCGGCACATGTATTACAGTAATTGCTATGCATGGGTTAACACAAGTCAAAAACAACACCGGCAACATCAGCTGAGGTCGCTCTCTTCATAAACTTATACTTTTCTGCAGCTTTGCAGCATTCTCTTTGTTTGAAAACTTTTTTGCTTCAAGCTAAACTTCTGTTACTACATTTCTGCAAACGCTGCGTTTAGAAAATTCGGTAGTACAATTAACAGTAAAAATTCGACAAACTTTGTTCAAAATCCTGAAAGATCGCTGAGCAACTCTTGTTCATAAATTCTCGAATATTCATCAAAAAGGATGTTAAGTCCCGGAAGCTAACGACTCATTCGTTCGTCGAATTTTCGAAGCACAGTGGTAGTTGTTGCACACCTAGTTCGTAAAATCGAAAAATATTTAAAATATAATGAGTTTTCTACTTATAATAAAATAATATTTTCACATAAAAAACCAAAATAAAAAAACGATAATATTACGATTATTTTGGTACCGCGATTTTGGATGGAGGAGATCCTCAGGATTAGAAAATGTATGCAAATATACCCTCCTTAGACTTATAGTTTTCGAGATATTTGTTATTGAATTTCAAAAATTTGTAAAAGTAATGCTCGTTATTTGACTAAGTTTAACCCACTTTTCTCACATTTTTCAATTAATATATTTTTAATTACACTGTACACATTCAAATATATCCAAAATTTACTCTTATTATGTATTTTTTAAGAAAATAAACTACTTGCACATCTTTCAAGATATTTGTGTGTTTACATTTATGACAAATAACAGTCTTGCCATACTTTGTGTCCTGTAAAAATAATAAAAAATTTTGTAAGCAAGATTTAGTATATAATACATCAACTGATAATGGAAATGACGACACGGTTGTCATCAACAATCCTGATTTTCATTTTAACGATTTTCGTTAACTTAAACTTAGAAACGACTTTGTTGCATATAGTTTTACTAATTTATTTTAAAATTTAGATTGCCATGTTAATACTATAAATTGGAATCAACAAAGCAACACATTTTATTTGAGTTTTACATAAAAGCAACAACAATCTTAATTATATTTTTAAGAAAATTAGGTAAACACAAAATTCAGTTTGGTCATAAAATTAGAAACGACAGTAACAACTTAACAATATTTATATAAAATTGAAAAAATTTTCAAACCAACCTCCACCCTATCAAATATAACCACCGCCCCATATTCAAAACAGACGTCGCTAAGTGGGATGTATTTCAAGCAGAGATCACAAAAAATATAAAAAGCTCGTAAATCGACAATATCAATCAAGAAAGTGCCTTTATTACTGAAATAATACGCTTTGCAGCCAACAAATCGATACCCCAATCTAAAAAGAAGCTTGCTAAGGACTTTCCAATTTGGTGGAACGCCGATCTTAAATATCTTCGTGACCAGAAAAATAAATATTGGAAGGTTTTCAAAAATTCTATGTCCGACACTAACCCTACCAACTACAAAAAGTCTAACGCGTGTTTTAAAAGAGCGGTTAAGGCTGCTAAGAGGCTGCCTTCTTCAACCCCAAAAAGGATTTGGTCTGACATAAAACGTATAACTGGCATTCCCCACACTGTCACAGCTATTCAAACAAATAATAAAGTCCTGGCCAACTCCGAAGAAATCGCTGATACATTCACTCAACTTTGGGCTCGATACTCCAACGATGACAATTTTTGTGAGGAATATGTCAGGGAAAAGCAACACTGGCTTTCCATGGTGTACGCCCCACAAGGTCTGTCTGTGTCTGCGACTTGCGTAGAAAATAAAATCACACTCTGTGAATTGATATCAGCACTTCAACACGCAAAAGGCAAAACACCGGGTATCGATCGCATATCGTACCCCATGCTCTCAAATCTGCCCCCAATAGCCAAACAAAGAAAAAGGTTCATACCCACACCCTTGGCGAATAGCGACGGTCACACCGATTATTAAACCAAATAAGCCTGCCGACTTGCCTTCTTCATACAGACCAATTTTCGAAAAAATCATTGCAAAAAGATTAATTTGGGTTGATAGAATCTGTTAGTAACTTAAAAATCTTAGGAATGTTTTTTGACAACAAATTCAATTTTAAATACCAATGCCTTAGTCTTCGAAAAAACCTTTTCAAAAGGCTCAATATAATTAAATACTTATCTAGTAAGCGTTGATTTATACATACAAATACTCTAATTAATATTACAAGAGCTATAATACTCTCTATAGTCGATTATGGCTTACCGATTTATGGGTGGTGTGCCAACACAAATATAAAGCAATTGGAGGCTCCATACCATGCTGCGATTCGCCGTAGCATAAATGCGTTTCCTGCATCACCAGTAAAAAGCATCTTGGGTGAAAGTGGTCTACCAACAATAAAAGAGAGAGTTTACGAAACGACTGTCAAACTATTTCCAAAACTGCTAAACTCGCCGAACGCTGATCTTCATAAAATGCTTAGAAAAGCCGCAAGACACAAAAAAAATTCCAGCTTAAGTCCACGCTTCAACGCTGTCTTGGGTATGGCACAGCCATAAAAATACTTCTACCATCCAAGACGAGCAAAATCAACATTCAACCGGAATGGCTAATAAACGAAGTCACTATAGATAACTCATTGCATAATTTCAAAAAATTGAACACCAATAATGCCACCTTCCAACAATATTTTCTTGAGATCGCTAACGAATACAAGTGTAAAAAATGTTCGGCTATTTATACTGATGGCTCCAAAGCCACAAATACAGCTTTCGGAGTTACAACATCCAATGGGACAATCATTACCAGCGGAATTCTTCCTTCTCATTCATCTGTTTTCACTGCCGAGGCTTTTGCCATCCACAAAGCTTTAGAATATACCACCCGACAACAAGGCAAGTTCGTAATCTGCTCTGACAGCTTTTCTTGTTTAAATGCAAATCCGTAATATACGCAATAACTCTACAATAATATCAAAAATTCGAGACATATGCATCAAAAACAAACGGAAAATAGCTTTGCTCTGGGTACCAGGCCACGTCGGAATTGCTGGGAACGAGCATGCAGACAATGCCGCTAAGTACTTTGAGTCAGCACCGACTCTCCTCCATGAGTTACATGACGAAAATGATCTTAGAAAACTGTTACAGAAGCATGTACAGGAAAGAAGACGCGCGGACTGGAGAAATTTCGAACACCCGTATAAAAACTTCAACCCACTTCGAAATAAAATTTACTACCCTAGCAATATATTTCGACTGCAAGCAACCGTATTTACACGTTTAAGAATCGGCCATACACAAATCACACATCAGCACCTACTCACCGGAAATCCTAAGTCATCTTGCCCCTTCTGCTCCAACACACTATCCGTGGATCACATCTTACGCAGCTGTGCAGCTTTAGAGAGTATTAGGCATAAACACTTCATTTCTGCTCAATATCAAACACTGTAAAAAACACCATCTTTTGAAAATATTACATGTATTTATAATTTTCTAGTAAAATGTAACATACATAATATGATATAATATAGAATATTATAATATCGGAGTCGATGGCCAAAGCTGCTCGCAGCTTAAACCTTATCATTAGGTTTAATAGCCTGTATATTTTTCCTAATAAATGTAATAATAATAATAATAATATTCCTTGTTGACTGTTTGGCCGGTTGGAAGGAGTTCATAATGCACAACACCATGATAATCGAAGAAAACAGTCAACATGACCTTAATTTTTGAGCGACTTTGGCGCGATTTTTTTGGTCTCGGCTCTCTTTTGGCACGATATTCGCTCAATTGATCGGTTGTTTCGAGGTCGTAAGCATAGACCCAAGTCTCATCGCCAGTTATAATGCATTTCATGACACCCTGGTAGTCGGAAAGCATCGTTTCACACACTTCAACGTGACGCCTTTTTTTCCGAAAAATTCAATGTTTTCGGTACCAGTCGAGATTTGACGCGCCTGAGGCCCAAAACATCCTTCAAAATGGTATTTTCTGAGCCTTTCGATATACCAACTTCATCAGCAAGGTCTCTAATTGTTAATCGACGGTTTTTCAACACCAAATCTTTGGTTTGTTGAAAGTGAGCTTCGTCGGTTGAGGTGGATGATCGCCCTGGACGGTCTTCGTCTTCGACACGTTCACGGCCGGCTTGGAACTCAGTATACCACTTGTAAACATTTTTAGACAGAGCCTCATCACCAAAGGCTTTCTGCACCATCCTCAACGTATCCACAGCAGAAAATTGATTCCGCAAACAAAATTTAATGCAAATTCCGTGCTCAACAAATTTCGACATCGCAAAAAACGAAGAACTCACAAAGCGACACGTATCTCAAACACTTATGAATATTTTGACATAAATGTGACTGAGAGTACTACCAACCTACCAAGATAGATAGATAGATTGTTGATTGAGGCATGCACTGCGACCACGGGTCTATTGTGCCCTCACCTAGCTCACAAAGACTCGCTTAGCCCCAGCATATTGATGAAGTCCAGTATCCTACCGGGTGCTAGCGAGGCAGTGTGATCCCTATCCGGAAACATGGATCCGAGGGCCTTTGACCTGCGCCTACAGACTGCGTTGCAGTCGAATAGCAGGTGCTCCGGGGTTTCAGGCTCACTGTCGCAGAACCGGCAGTTTGCGCAAGCTGAGAGGCCCATGTTAGATAAATGCCTTCTTAGCTTGCAGTGGCCGGTGTAGAGTGCGACCAGGAGCCTGAGTTTGTTTCTTGGGAGGTTGATTATAGTCTCGAACCTCTTTTGGTTATACCCCCCCACTAACAGTTTGGCATGACGCATCCCGTGCGCTCGCTGCCAGTGTGCCTCCCTGCACGCTCTTTCCTCTTTGCGGAGCAGTTCCTTCACCGTATGGGGACCCACTCCAGTGAATGGTTCTGGCCCCACCATAGCAGTGGAGGCTGCGGAGCGGGCAAGCTCGTCAGCCAGCTCATTGCCGGCTATTCCCCTGTGACCAGGCACCCAGATAAGGTGTACCTGGTTCTTTTCGGCTAGGTTGTCAAGCCTGTTTCTACACTCTTGCACTAGCAGCGATTTGATTTCGTAAGAGGAAATCGCTTTTAGTGCCGCCTGACTATCACTGATTATAGCTATTCGCTCGTTGCGATAGTTTCGGTGAAGGTTTATCTCAATACACCGGCTTATGGCCAGAACTTCGGCTTGGAAAATGCTCGGAAAGTTTCCCATCGGAATGGCGAGCTTGGTACGCGGACCCGCGATACCCGCACCTATTCCTTCGGATGTCTTCGAGCCATCGGTGTACCACCTCAGTGTGCTATCCCTTAGCATTTGCTCAAGAGTGGTGTCGTTCCACTCACTCTTACTACCAAGGGTAACCTTAAACTTCCTTGTTAAGTGGGTCGTTTTGCTGATGCCGTCCCTTGGGAGGAGGGCAATAGGAATATCACCACTTATTCTCTCCATCCTCTGGGACGAAATTATCTTGCCTTTGCCACCACCCTCCGCTGTTATCTGCAGAAGTGAGTTTTTGGCTACTTGACCTATTATTATATGGAGCGGTGTGAGCTCCAGCAGGACCTCCAGAGCCGCCGTAGGGCAGGTCCGCATGGCTCCCGTCATGCACAAGCACGCCAGCCGCTGTAGTTTGGCCAGTTGGGTTCCCACCGAAGCCTGTGCCGCCACGGAGGCCCAGGACACCGCCCCGTATGTAATAATCGGTCGGACAATCATGGTGTATAACCACCTAATGATTTTTGGCTTACATCCCCAGGATCTACCCGCCAGCCGTTTGCATACCATCAGTGCCTTTGTTGCCTTGGGTACCGTTTGGTTCACGTGCTGCTTCCATCGTAAGGTAGAATCCAGAGTGAGACCTAGGTATTTAACCTTGTTAGTCATTTCAATCTCTCTGCCCCCAAGTGTGAGGTTCCTCAGGCCGGGTAGGGACCTGCGCCTTGTAAATGGGACGATGGTTGTCTTCGAGGGGTTGATGTTTAATTCAACCCCCCTGCACCACCCCTTTGCCAGATTCAGACCGCGTTGTACTAGGTCACAGAGAGTATCCTCAAATTTACCTCTTGCTAATATCACAATATCGTCCGCGTACCCTTGGCAGCGGATCCCGTTGTCAGTTAGCAATTCTAGCAGCTCATCCACGACAACTACCAAAAAAAAAAAAATTTCTCCAAATCCTTGGACGCACGCAGTTTAAATTCAAATGTCACCTTATTTTTTGGGCACAGTATGTGGATCATTCACAATACGCAACCAGCTGTCAAAATTACTTAAAGAAATAATGTATTTTTTTTTTTTCTTGACTCTCTCAATTTGGGAGTACATGAGATTTTTTGCCTTTTTTGCCCAATCTAAAAATTAAAACGTTTTTAATTGAAGTTGTTGAATTTAATTATACTCACTTTATCACTAAGTTCAAAAAAGTCCGATAATCAAAAGAAAGAACTTCGCGTTTCTAATTACGTGGCCAGCCAAGAAACACAAACCATGAAATAATTTCAATTTTTTCAATAACCAATGAGCAAATAGTCACGTGTTTATTTAACAATAACGCTCATAGTCTATTCTACGAATACCAGGACTTATAATTTACAGTGCTCGTCTTAAAAAAATTATACAGTGATTTGATTTTGTCTAGCATATCGCTTCTAATTATAAGGCCACCACTGTACATATATGTATTATATACATATATAAAAATTTCACAATAAATAGAAAAAAGTTATTATAGAATGCAAAGTTTTACAGTATTTCGCTCCTATTGATAAATATGTTCGATCGATGAGGGTCAGAAAGTGCAGAAAGTACATAGTTGAACAGAACTATGACCAGGGTTAGTTTTTACCTTTATTTATTAAATAACATAAGATACAAAATCCATTTGTATCATTGTCTTTATATATGTATATTAAACAAAAATTTTTTTGATTATTTTTTCAAAACGCAATATTTGGCAACACTGGTACTTTTCATGTCATGTAAGTACTATGAGAGTGAATTGTATATAAATTTGTGAAACTTTAAATACAAATATCTCGAAACTTATAAGTCTGAGGAGGGTGTATCCTCCTCTATCTATCCGTACCATCAACTCGCGGCGCCAAAAGAATCGTAATAACTGTGTCCTTAAGAACGTGTGTATTTTAATATTTGACAGATGTCTCTTGAAGTCTGTCGCTCTCTATGTGTTCAGCACATTACGCTAATTTTTATCCAACGCTTTCCTGTCAGTGTCCCCGATGTTGATTTGTCCGCCCAGAGTTTCTTTTGGCCAATGTTGCTATCCCACATATAATATATGTAATTAAACGCCAAGAAAATTTGAAAACGTTATTTATTTTTTCAAAAGAAAAAAGCTTTCAAATTGCGTCTGCTTTTTTTTAATTTCCAATCTTTCTTACAAATCTTTTAGTACCGAAAGTTTTGAAAGTTCAGTTCTAACAAATTTATAGAATCTTCGCCTCATTTCCCATATCGTCTGATTGAGTATTGAAATGCATATATGTGAAATGCTTTTCGCTTGCATTGGGATATGGAAAACCATCACTGAACAAATTCTTCGAGGAAAAGATTATTATTTTTTATTACGTTATATCAGTAGCTTGTTTATGCATAAATGACACTACATACATTAGATGACAACGTTTCACCACATTTAAGAAGAACTTGGAATAAAACTTCTTCGCCATTGTCTTTAAAACGGCACCACTAATAGAGATTCGTTGAGTGATCAGCCATTCTATTAAATACACTTTGGTGTAGGAGCTTGCATAATGATTGTGTGCGTTGCGTTTTTGAAGATTGTCCTCGAATTTATATTTCAATGGATAATTTGATGGTTCGTTATTTCGAAATTCATTTTATTGGACGACTACTGTACCTACATATATTCGGAAGTAACAAACTTTCTTCCTTCATTCTGTTAAATTAACTAACGTCCCTCTCCTCCTATAAGCTGTCGATGCAGTCGAATTACCCATTTCCATGTCCTTTTGGACATCCTTCACATCAATTCCTCATATTGATAAAACAAAATCACCGACTCTAAACAATGAATACTAATACTGCGCATATAAATTAATATTAAATATTACTAATTTACAAATATACATATGTATATAGTATGTACATAAATATGTTAATTCATATATGTACGCAAACATGTTGATATGTGTATCGCGTTTCTTTAATGAGCCAACGTATACTCTTCGTACAATTTGCCGTTAAAGATGTCACCATTGATAAAAACCAAATTAGAGCATTTAAGGTCGTTTTCTCGATACCCGGTTAACACAATATTATCCTTAACTGCTGACAGAACCATTTCCAGCAAGTTGTGGTTAGCTTACCTACAGATAGTTTGCTATTTTGTGCGTTCATAAAACTGACCTATGTTTGTCCATGATCAAAGGAGGACTCTCTTTGGCGGCTAATCCGGTTTTCGGAGAACGGAACAGAAGGGAAATTTTGAATTCCTTTCATGGCTGCAGCTGCATACAGTTTCAAAAGAATTTTCGGAATTTCGAATAATTCGGAAATTTAAATACTATTACTCCATCTGTATGTGTAATATGCATAAAATATAATGATAATGAACACAAAAAAAGTCCCTGTATGAACGCTGTCTATACAGCTGACTTTTTATATCGATTTTACAGCTCTCATTTCATGTTCTGGTTAGCTCTTTCGATAAAATTTACCGATTTCTTTACAGATAGCTACTAACCAGATACTGAAACAACCATCTTTCAACAAGTTTCGATAAAGTTTTAGTTAAACGCTTCAGCATACAATGTATCACAGAAATAAGTATGCACTATATATTGGCGTAAAAACGTTAAATTATTTGCAAAAAAAATATATTTTGTGTTCTTTACAAAAACATATTCCATTATTAAGAACCGTTAGATTTTCTCAGTAAAAAGCGAAAATCACACCACATAAATTTGTATTCAATTTACCATTTTAGTATGGTTTCGATTATCACTCAGTGTTCATACATTTCTGAAGCAATAAGTAGTTCTTTTTTACAAAATAATAATTTTCCAAAGTTTTGATTGAATTATATCGGCAAATGCAATTAATTTTTTATCATGATGCCGCGAGGCAAGGAACTATCGCATTGGAAGCGAAGTTATTGCATTTTAAGTGTCAGTTTGTTTGTGTTATCAGTGCGAAAATGAGCTTCGAACAAAGAACCAACAATAAATTTTGTTTTAAAATTGATAAAACTTTTACCGAAATGTTCCAATTGATGAAACAAGTTTATGGCGATAATTGCCTATCCCGTAGCAGAGTGCACGAGTGGCTTCAACTTTTCAAAGTGGTCGTCAGGACATAAATTACGATCAACATGTGGGGCAACCAAAATCCGTATTCACCAGAAATTCCATCGAAACTGTCAAAAATCAAATCAAATCAAATCAAAAATCAGCCGAAATCCTCGATGAAATTCATAGAAATAGAATTGAACATCTCCAAAACATCGATTTGTCGCATTTTGACCGAACATTTGGGCTTATGAAAGGTGTGTGCACGTTTTGTTCCGCACAAATTGACTGACGACCAAAAATTACTCAGAATTCAACCAGAGAACATAAAAAACGTGCGACTTTTTCCTTTTCGGAAAAATGCATTTGCGTTCAAAAGGCTTATACCGGCATACTGGCGGCCATAGCGGCCAACGTGCTAAAACACTCGTTCGGCATGCTTTTGGACCGTGCAAAAAGCTGTGTTGAAGCAGAAGGAGACTATTTTGAATTAAATAAAATGATTTTGCCGAAAAACCATTTGTTCTGTTTTTTTTAAGTCCTGTTTACTGTGGAACGCACCTTGTATTCATACGAGTATAAAGAAGACAAAAGTCAGGCAAATTGGAAAAATATTAAATAAAAGTTAAAACCCTATTCAAAAAATAGTAGAAATAGACAAAAGGAGGGGAACCCTAAAAATTACGAAAGAAATTGAAAATGAGACTGGTAAAACTTGCAATTCCCAAACTATTCGACAAGTTTTGTATGATGCTGGTTACCATGGTCGTAAATGCCATTCATAAGTAATATTAACAGACAAAAAAGATTAAAGTTTGTACGAAAGTATAGATGAACATTTCTGGAATTCTGTTATTTTCTCGAATGAAAGTCAATATAATATTTTTGGCTCAGATGGACATGAAAAAGTATGAAGAAAAGTAGTATGGCTTCCATGTTAAAACATGGTGATGGTCATTCATTGTAAGGGGGTGTATTGCAGCAGCTTGTGTAGGGAATCTTGTATTCATAAAGCATACAATGAACACATATCATTACCTCAAATAATCAACAAAGAATCTTCGAAAGCTGCTCTAATCGAAGAATGGGGCAAGATTCCATCTTCTTCTTCTTTACTGGCATAAGCACCGCTTACGTGATTATAGCCGAGTCAACAACGGCGCGCCAGTCGTTTCTTCTCTTCGCTACGTGGCGCCAATTGGATACTCCATGCGAAGCCAGGTCCTTCTCCACTTGGTCCTTCCAACGGAGTGGAGGTCTTCCTCTTCCTCTGCTTTCAGCGGCGGGTACTGCGTCGAATACTTTCAGAGCTGGAGTGTTTTCACCCATCCGGACAACGTGACCTAGCCAGCGTAGCCGCTGTATTTTAATTCGCTGAACTATGCCAATGTCGTCGTATATCGTTCCATCGAATGCGATATTCGCCGTCGCCAATGCGCAAAGGACCATAAATTTTTCGCAGAACCTTTCTCTCGAAAACTCGTAACGTCGAGCTGAAATTGTTGGTGGTGTTAATGCTGGTTTCTAAATAGACGAAATTATCTACAACCTCAAAGTTATGACTGTCAACAGTGACGTGAGAGCCAAGTCGCGAGAGCGACGACTGTTTGTTTGATGACAGGAGATATTTCGTCATGCCCTCGTTCACTGCTAAACCCATTTGCGATGCTTCCTTGTTCAGTCTGGAGAAAGCAGAACTAACTATCATCGGCATACGCCAGCAGCTGTACACTCTTATAACTCTTATAAAAGATTGTACCTGCTCGAATAATTCTCTCCAGCAGCGGATTGAAGAAGTCGCACGATAGGGAGTCGCCTTGTCTGAAACCTCGTTTGCTATCGAACGCCTCGGAGAGGTCCTTCCCGATCCTGACGGAGCTTTTGGTGCTACTCAACGTCAGTTTACACAGCCTTTTCGTGCTGTCGAAAGCAGATTTGAAATCGACGAATAGGTGGTGCCTGTCGATTCTCCTTTCACGGGTCTTTTCCAAGATTTGGCGCATGGTGAATATCTGGTCGTTTGTTGATTTGCCAGGTCTAAAGCCACACTGTTGAATAGCTCGGCCGGCAATCCGTCGGCTCATGCCGCTTTGTTGTTCTTCAAGCGGGCAATTGCTATTCGAACCTCTTCATGGTCAGGCAATGGAACGTCTGCTCCATCGTCATCGATTAAGGAATCGGGTTCGCAGGCTGGAGAAGTGTTCCCTCCTTAATTTAAATATGCTTTGGGCATCGGTGACTAGATCACCTTTGGGGGTTCTACAAGAGTATGCTCCGGTCTTGAAACCTTCTGTAAGTCGCCGCATCTTTTCGTAGAATTTTCGAGCATTACCCCTGTCGGCCAGCTTATCAAGCTCTTCGTACTCACGCATTTCGGCCTCGGTCTTTTTCTGTCTACCAATGCGTCTCGCTTCCCTCTTAAACTCTCGGTATCTATCCCATCCCGCACGTGTTGTGGTCGATCATAACGTTGCGAGGTAGGCAGCCTGTTTTCTCTCCGCTGCGTCATGGCACTCCTCGTCGTACCAGCTGCTCTTTTGCACTTTCCGAAAACCAATGGTTTCGGTTGCAGCTGTACGTAAGGAGTTTGAAATGCCGTCCCACAGTTCCCTTATACCGAGTTGTTGACGAGTGCTCTCAGAGAGCAGGAGTGCAAGCCGATTAAAAAATCGTTCGGCTGTCTGTTGTGATTGCAGCTTCTCGACGTCGAACCTTCCTTGAGTTTGTTGGCGTGCGTTTTTTGCTGCACAGAGGCGGGTGCAAATTTGGCTACAACAATATAGTATTCCGAGTCGATGTTAGGACCTCGGAGCGCACGCAAATCTAAAACACTGGGGACGTGTCTTCCATCTATCACAACATGATCGATCTGGTTGGTGGTTTTTCGATCCGGAGACTGCCAGGTAGCTTGATGAATCTTCTTATGCTGGAATCTAGTTCTACAGATAACCATATTTCGGGCCCCGGCGAAGTCGATCAGCCTCAACCCATTTGGGGATGTTTCCTGGTGGAGGCTGAATTTACCGACCGTAGTGCCGAAGATACCTTCTTTGCCCACCCTGGCGTTAAAGTCGCCAAGCACGATTTTGACATCGTGGTGGGGGCATCTCTCATAAGTGCGCTCCAAGCACTCATAAAAGGCATCTTTGATCACATCGTCCTTCTCTTCCGTCGGAGCGTGGACGCAAATCAGCGATATGTTGAAGAACCTCGCTTTGATGCGGATTGTGGCTAGACGTTCATTCTCCGGAGTGAATGATAGTACTCGGCGACGGAGTCTCTCTCCCACCACGAATCCAACACCAAACTTGCTCTCCTTTATATGGCCACTGAAGTAAATGCCACAAGGACCTACTTGTCTCTGTCCTTGTCCCGTATATCGCATTTCTTCGACGGCGATAATGTCAGCCTTTATTTTCATGAGGACATCAACCAGCTAGGCAGCAGCACCTTCCCAATTAAGGGACCAAACATTCCAGGTGCATGCCCTCAAATCATAGTCCTTAATTCGTTTGCTCGATTCGAGGCCTTGTTGTTTCGAGGCTTGTTGTTTCCTTTCATTGGAGGTGTTTTTTTAGGTGGCGCAAAACCTTAAGTAGGGAATATTTCGCCTTCTCACTTTAGCTCGCCTTCAAACGGATGTTCTTCGGCTACCCAGAGAATACTTGGTCAAAGACCGGAAGTCGTGAGCTGCTTGAGTCATATGTAAAAGAATCGTTTTTGGCCACTTCCAAGTGAATGGCAATCAGAGAACTTTCCTGACTTGCGTAAACTTCTACACATGACTCCATCCTCCCCCCTTCATCTTCAGTGACCCAAAAACTGGTAAAGTCCATGCCATCCAAATTGAGCTCAATAAAAAAATCCAAAGGCTATCTAACAAAATATGGACCCCTTAATATAAGATGAAAAATAAAACCGTTGAAACTTTTTCTTTTGAATTTACTTTTATTGCGTGCATACTTTAGTGACGTAATTTTTAGCTATTTAAACATCTTTTTCTCAAATTTGAAACTAATTTAAGTTTCTGTTTTTTGCTATTGCTTTTAATTAAAATATGAAATAACTGAAAAAAATAAAATAATACTTCTGAGGCATGTTTTTCTCACGAAAAAAGGGATAAATACATACTTATTTTTGTGATGCACTGCTTATTGAACAAAAAGACGTTCCCTGCTTCACAATGTTATATGTACTTGGAATTATTATGTACGGAAAATAATGCTAAAGAAGCCAAATAAAATAGATCTAAGCTTAAAATTTTATTAATAGAAAATTAAAAAACATGAAGAAACGTTAACTTCGGCTAGATCGCAGCTAATATACCCTTCATAGGTGAATTTCTTTTAGTAACTATGTGTTCAGTTTGTATGGCAGCTATATGCTATAGGAACCTGATCTGAACAATTTGTTCGGAGATTACATTGTTGCCTTAGAAAATAATCTATACCAAATTTCGTGAATATATCTTCTCAAGTGCAAAAGTTTTTCCATACCAGCACTAGATTCCGATCGTTCAATTTGTATAACAGCTATATGCTATAGCAAGCCGATCTGAACAGTTTCTTCGCATATTATTAGAAAATAACATGTGCCTACTTTTGTGAAGATGCATTGTCAAATGTGAAAGTTTTCCATACAAGAACTTGATTCCGTTTGTATGACAGCTACATATATATCGGCAGTTCCGACAAATGAGCAGCTTCTTGAAGAGAAAGTGACGTTTGCAAATTTTCAAAACGATATCTTAAAAACTGAAGACTAGTTCGTATATGTACAGACAGAAGGACATGGCTAAATCGACTCAGCTCAACATACTAATCATTTCTATATATACCTATGTATATGCTTTATAGGGTCTTCGACGCCTCCTTCTGGGTGTAACAAACATCGTGGCAAACTTAATATAATAAATGAGAATAGCTAACGATTAGTAAAAATGTATATTTGTATATACTATATATGGCAATATTGACACTAAATGAAACCTGTTATGAGAATTTGTAAATTATTCCATTCATATTAGACTCGTTTATCGGCAAGCAACAAGCTTTCGGAATTCTTTTTTATTTTGAAAATATTCCGTGATTGGAATTTCGCTGTTTTGAATTAATATTTATAATTTGTTCTAAACTTTGATTTTTTTTTGTAAGTAATACGCAAATATCCATACAATAAGGCGTATAATAGCAGAAATTTAAAACCTTTAATGAAGATACAAAATAGCTAACGAAAAATATTTTTGTGTACCTTAAATAAAGGTTGCCGAACCAAAGGAATAGTTGCATAAAATGAAGTTTTTATATACAACCGAAGGCGGGTTGGTATTGCAAGTGGCTGAAATCCGACCATTGCTTAGTCCACAAAATGCCGTTAAGCGAAAGCATATAAAAGATCACAACTAAGTTCCAAATATACTAAACACAAAGTCAGTATCTGGTACAAGGTGTCGCAGTTGAACACGGTATCTTTGGGCTGAAAATTGTCAGTGGATGTGGCAAACCCCTTAAAAGGTTTAATGATCATATCTCAAAAACCACCAAAGCTATTTCAACCTAACTTGCTGAAAGGAAGTCTTTCTTCATATGCATGTATGTATGTATGTACTGTGAAAATGGGTAAAATCGATCATAAATGCTTTAAGTGAAATCCTAAGAAACTTATTAACTAATTTTATCAAAAGGTGGTATATAACATTAATTGTATAGAAAACTTTCTTATTTGATCAGGTATTTTTACGGCATTTGGCAAATATTGTTGTCCAAAAGAGCGCTTCAATTTCCGAATATTTTATTCAGTCGGATCTCTATAGCATTTAGCTACCATTGCCTGACCAGTTAAAATCAAGCTCCTATTCTTCAACCTGAGAAGAAGGGTATTGTAGTTTCAGTGTAGCTGAAATTAAGGTTCTTTCCTGTTTTATTACAATATCTTTATATATAAAAATCACGTTTCACGTTGCTTGTCTACGATGGATTCCTAAACTACTGAACCGATTTTAAATTTGATTGCACACCATCCATTAGCTCCAAAAGATTGAAACAAATGGCTTAACATAGCGCCATCTGCTGAATACTTACTCAATCCAATCACTAATTATCACCACCTGTTAAAATCTTTTGGAGCTAACGGACAATTGTGACTGTCAAATAATAGACGAAGAATTTGAAATAAAATAATATTTAGATTATAAATTGAAATGTAAGCTATTCTATCAATAGAAAAATAATTTGGAGTAAAATATTCAATTATTCTAACTTTTTTATATTTTGATGTTAACATAACCGGCCAGGTTTTACTTAGACTGAAGTATAAATTAAATTATCTTATAGTGAAGATAATGCAGTTATATTATACTAGCTTTTAAATTAATAGTGCTTGACTGTTCAAAAATGTTTAATTCATATATGTACATATATGTAAGTATTATCACATAGTTATCCTAGGTATTTTCTTTTGCTCTTGCAAAACCCTTGCGCGGTGCACGAATTGCAGATATTTCCTCTTGGTGCACCGACACAACAACAAACACACGCAGAAAATTATTTGCAATGGCTGTAAAATGTGTTAGACCAAAACGCATGTATATTTGCGTGCAATGTCAAGCAAATACATATACTTATAATTGCAACCCTCTTTTAGCTGTCATTTTACATAAATACATATTACGTCGTTAAATTGTTGAGGAAGTTAAGTTTTAAATAGATTTTATAATATCTGTTTAAATTCTAAAGATTTGTTACAGTTTTTTTGTTAAGAATGAAAGCAGAAGGTGCGCCAATTGACAATAGCCATTCACAATAGTAATTTACAATAAATTTACCGAATCAGCCGTTCATATATCACTAGATTCTGCAATGGGTGCTTTCGTGCCCTTGTATATTTAGGTATAGGATTTTTGCAATCTGCAATCTTGCAAGAGCAAGATAATACCCCTATTATTAAATGTGATATGCATTAAATCGCAGTGTATGATATGTATGTATTTCGATGATAAGAGGCGCTAAGGCTCCATATGTAAGTAACTAAATTTGGTTATCCAGCTATTTCATTTCCGCTTGCTTCTCATTTTATTGATTTATTTTATTGATAATAGTTAATCGATATAAACAAATTTATTTACCAATTTGCAGATAATTTAAGGGTATTAATAATGCTATCCCCAAAAGTTAATCTTTATACATACGTATATATAAAAAAATTATACAAAGCTCCCCATAATTTTTTAATAATTGTGCAAATATTTTTATGATTATTCAACTGCCCAGCATGTGCTGCGCATCAGGAAAAGTTATGCTGTCACCTCTACCTACTCCGCCCGAACCGTCATTATCTCTTCTTCTTCTTCAAAATTATTTCTTCCTAAGGTACGCAAATTTAATTCTTGCTTCCAAAAGACGTCGTTTGGGGCAACTAAAGTTTGCAATTTCGCATCACATGGTCGTAATTTTGAAACTACATTTAAAATATTATACAAGGCCAAGTATACCATAGAATTGAGTCATTGATGCCAATGACTAATAATAATTCGAAATTTCTTTGAATTTATTTTATGGGCAATTGTGAAGAAAGCGTGACAACTCGGTGCCAGTATAATTTCATTGAACAGGCAGAGGAAAGGGCAATTGTGATATTGCTGGAAAATTTTTTTAGAAGATCAGAATGCTTAAAAGTATTTTGTCGCGATTGTAAAATAGTAACTATCAAATCGTCATAAAAGCCGACAAAATACCATTAGGTGAAGATGCTGGCAGATTCAACGCTCCAACTATTGATGGGGCTCCAACCTTCAGGATAAAATCCATCCAGAAGAAATTGATCAAATAATTTCAGCTGAAATCCCAGACCCATTCATCGATCAAGAATTGTTTAATACAGTTACCAAACACATGATCCATGGGCCGTGCGGTGCTTTTAACATGGCGTCACCATGCATAGAAAATGGAAAGTGTAAGAAAAATTTCCCAAAGCCGCTTACGAATGCCATTATCACAAATATTGACGGTTATCCAATGTACCGGTGCAGAAATACTGAGAATGGTGGTCACGTATTTACAACGCGATGGCCGAATTTTACAAATCCAGTAGAATTTGATAATCAGTGAGTGGTACCATATTCACCATAACTTTCAAAAACTCATAAGGCTCATATCAATGTCGAGCTTTGTAGTTCAATAAAATCGATTAAGTACATACATACATTTGCAAACATGTCAAAAAAGGCAATGATTTGGCCATATTTGAAGTAAAAAGATAAATAAAAATGATGAAATAACATGATACCAAATGGGTAGATACATTAGCAGCATTTGGCATACTCTTAGCTTTCCCATACACGAGATAGACCCTTCTGTCCAGCATCTTTCAGTCCATCTTGAAAACGGTCAACGTGTATACTTCACAGAAGAAAGTGTTCTCCAAAGAGCGCTTGAGGCTCCAAAAACGACACTAACAGAATTTTTTATATTATCTCAAAAATCTGATATTTTTGGCCAATTCGCAAAGACATTGATGTATACTGATGTTCCACGTTATTTCACATGGAACAAATCCGGTAAAAAATGGGAGCCACGAAAACAAGGAAACCACATTCCTACATTACAGGCATATTCAAAGCTAAGACATTGGGGCGACTTTACACGGTACATCCTAAGCAACGTGAATGCTTCTATTTAAGTTTGTTATTGATAAATGATCCTGGACTAACGTCTTCTGAATTCCTACGAATTGTTAATGGCCGAGTATTCAATGCATACCAAGATGAATGTCGTGAACTGCAATTGCTAGAAGACGAAAACCATTGGGACTTAATGCTTGCTGAAGCTGCATGATGAAGCTAATTTAACAAGGAAAAGTTCAATTATAATGGCACATAAATATTCACTCGAAGGCAGGATCTAAACGCCAATGATAATTAATGAATGTTTGAAAAAATCATTCTTATGGCGAAGGGTTGAAACACATGCGCGTACAATTGCCAATTGATCAAACCGCGCAAATATTTTTCGAAAAATTACTAGGTATTGAAAACGGTAAAATAGAAATGCAATCACATATGCAATGCATTAAACTGTATTATACACTGTTCTTGAGAAAAAAAATTAATTAATTCAGGGTATTTTTCCGAATACACAGAGTAATTTCTTGAATCACAACTGGCTCAGTGAACGGGCTATTTTGGCAGCCAAAAATGTGGATGTTGACGAAATTAACTTCCAAATATAACAGTTGTTACCAGGCAATCTGATGTCTTTTAAATCAATCGATACTGTTTTTAATGAAAATGAAAGTGTTAATTTTCCAATTGAATTTTTAAATTCACTAGATACATCCGGAATACCACCACATAATCTTCTATTAAAGAATGGTTCACTTATTATTTTCCTGCGGAATTCGAATCCATCTCGATAATGGTACGCGTTTGGATATCAAAAAATTACCAGAAATATTCTTGAAGCAACCATATTATCTGGAAAGTTTAAAGGTGAAGTGGTCCTGTTGTCACGTATTCCAGTGATACCATCGGATTTTACGACACCCTTCAGAAGGCTACAATTTCCAGTTCGTTTAGCTTTTGCAATGACGATAAATAAATCTCAAGGCCAAACAATGTCCATTTGTGGTTTAGATTTCGAAAATCCATATTTTTCTCATGGGCAATGTTCACGTGTAGGAAAACCGTGGAATCTATTTGTGTGAGCTACATACGGATTAACCAAAAATATTGCAGTTAGTGCTAAATTAAATAAATTAAAAGTATTTTTAATTCAAAATATTGAATATTTTTCTTAAGGATTTGAAACTATTTGTTAGAAAGTAAATAAAAAAAATTAATTCTTTTGTATTAACTCTTGCCAAATGTCAATAGTATGAAAATTTTGTTCAATCATATTAAAAGTCCAATCCAGTGCACTCTTATACCAGCTTTAACGTTTCCTTCTTCGTTCGTGCATAATAATTTCTTTGTATTAAGAGGTAACTGTAGTAGAAAATCAGTCACTGAGGATAGTCATGATTTTTACAAATGACATCTGTGTAAAAAACATGGTGGTCTTAATGATTGATATCCTCCTACTGTTCCCCGTGAAGAGTTTACTACAATGTAATATAAAAAAAAAATTTATTCCCAGCAACGAGTGACCGGATCTGCTAGTATGTACATACATATGTAAATTTTTATTTGTTGTTGTCTTTTATTATATTATTTTCTTTTTTCTGTTATTTTTATTTCGATTGTTTTTATAAGATTACAAGCTGTCAGTGCAATCTGAAAATTCGCATAAACGCAGAGAATATGCCTCTGTGCATTGAACCTACCGAATAACCACAAATGTTGGGTCTACTGATTTATGGAAAATAATGGCGCTACTAACGCCGCCCGGAGAATAGAGCCGCCATTCGCCATTCATTTGAGAGTGGCCAGAAACGATTCTTCTACACATGGCTCAAGCAGCTCACGACTCTCGGTTCTCGATCAAGTATCCTCTGAGTAGCTAAAGAACATCCGTTTGAAGGCTAGCTCAAGTGAGAAGGCGAAACTTCCCCTCCTCAGTTGTGCCTTGGGTTTGGAACCCGCCACGTAAAAAACGCCCCCAATAAAAAAGTTTAAACAGACTCGGATGAGATACCCCCCTTTTGATTACGACATTGGCAAACGGATTAAGGATTACAATTTGAGGGCATGCACCTGGAATGTACGGAAAGGTGCCGCTGCCCAGCTGGTTGATGTCCTCTTGAAAATAAAAGCTGGCATCACAGCCGTCCAAGAAATGCGTTGGACGGGACAATGACTGAGGCGAATAGATCCTTGTATCATTTACTACAGTGGGCATAAAAAGAAGCGAAAATTCGGTGTGGGATTCGTGGTGGGAGAGAGGCTCCGTCGCCGAGTACTGTCATTTACCCCGATGGATGAACGTCTAGCCACAATCCGGATCAAAGCGAAGTTCTTCAACATATTGCCAATTTGCGCCCACGCCCCGACGGAAGGGAAGGACGATGTGACCAAAAATGCATTCTATGAGTGCTTAAAGCGCACCTATGAAATCCCCGACACGATGTTAAAATCGTGCTTAGCGACTTTAACGTCAGGATGGTCAAGGAAGGTATCTTCCTCGGCTCGGTAAATCCGGCCATGGACATCAAGCTACCTGGCTGTCTCCGGATCAAAAAGCCACCAATCAGATTGGTCATGTTCTGATAGATGGAAGACACGTCCCCAGTGTTTTAGACGTGCGTACGCTCCGGGGCCCCTTCATCGAATCGGACCACTATCTCGTTGCACCAAAGATGCGCCTCTGTGTAGCAAAAACGCATGTCAACAAAAACAAGGAAGGTTCGAAGTCGAGAAGCTGCAATCGAACGATTTTCTACTCTACTTGCACTCCTGCTCTCTAAGAGCTCTTGTCAGCAACTCGGTATAAGGAAACTGTGGGACGGCATTTCAAGCTCCTTACGTACAGCTGCAACCGAAACCATTGGTTTTCGGAAAATGCAAATGTTATTGTAACCATGTTGTCGCATGGAACTAAAAATAGATCAACTCACGAGACTGGCATAACACCAGTAACAACAACAACCGGGAATACCTACTGTAATAAGCGACGGAACAGTAAATTTTTAGTCAACGGTAACAATATATATTTGGGCAAACATATGTATATACATATGTACATAACATACACATACTGTCATATTCACTTGCAACAAAGTCAATTTTTCTTAATCGCCAGCAATACGTCGTCGTCGTCTCATATGTACATATGTATACTCACAGTATAAAAGTTGCAATTGCGGATGTGGAGTGGAGGACCACACTATATTACTGATTTCGCCAGTGTGTATGCAAATGCAACCGCCGGGAGCTTATCCATCGGTCCAGTTTCAATTGGCTGTTGTTCGCATTTTTTACACTCCAGTTTTTGTTCCTGGCATTGTTGTTGTTGCTTATGTAGTTATTTTTTGCCCGAGTGTGATTACTTTGGCCTCAGTTGACCTGCTTTTAATCAGTGGCCAGCGACAACCGCGTGGGCTGCATGCGATTTCAATGGATCCGACCGTTGTAGGCTTCTTTCAGCTTTTCACTTTCATTTATTGTGCGATGAATGCAACAATTGCAGTTACTCTAACATAATGTGTGTAGCTGTGTTGCTGTGTGGGATTAATATTAAGGAATACGAGAACCGATTGATTAGACGTTATTTTTTCGCATTTCCTTACACCGAGTAAGTCGAAATTGAACTCCACTTGTGACAAATACATGACTTCGGCTTTTGAGAGCGTAAAGAACTCATCCGGATCCCTTTCTATCTTCTGATTTCGCGGTTAGGAATTGGTATTGAGTTATGTATATTAAAAAGAGGTGGTTAAGGTTTCAAGTATCAGGCATGAGTTGGTTCATGTCATTTGACATCAATATTTTGTTGTCTTCTCACTCAATCCCTTAAAATAAAGCATCTAAAACCATTGGTACAAAGCATGAGGCTAAGGCATGGACTTTAAATCTTTATTATGCCGATTCAATTTTTCAAATTAACAATTTTTCAGCGGCATAAGATTTAATTTTATTTAACGTAAAGCTGTAATGACGATGAAAATCGAGAACAGGAAATTTATGGAATAGGACGCTATGTGTTTCATTTCGGCATAATTAATGAGGATGGGTATTCTTGAAAAATTGTGAAGGAAAATATTGCAAGAGAAGTTTTATTGAGAAATAACATTGTACTATGTTTACAATATTTGTCACACTAGCTGACTTCGATCGCCATATCCTTATTTAAAGTGATATAGCTGCTAAATTCAATGCTGCCAAGTTTTGGTTTGAATATTTTATATCAGTTTTATTATTGTAAATGGTCCAAATGAGAAATGAAAATACAATTTTTCTGTTTTCTTATGGCTTCAAATGGTTATAGTAATTTATAGAAAACAAAAATGAAGAGCTACTGCAACGTTTTTCAACGGAAAAAAATTGTTCCACTAAGAAAGGATCAAACACAAGTGCTCGTTTGTTGAGTATCTGGTATAGTTTGTTCGGTTCGTTGGAGAGTAATGCTTGCGAATCGAAAACAGCTTCTGCTTACTTCGATTTGTCCGAAACCAAACCGAATCAATGATCAAAGCCGGATACCTTAAATGTGATTTTATAACAATCAAATATGTATCTTACTACCATATATTATAGGGCATAGACTCAATTAGTATCTTATTTTTTTTACAAAACTAGTCTTATCTTGTTTGTTTAATTAATTAACAAACATTTGATGAGGTGGAATGTCAGAAATCATAATAAGCATAAATAGAAGAGAAGGGTCTAGGCTGATTGTATTAACTTTTAACATTGCTCAGGTATATTCGACTTTATAAATATATAAATCTCACAAAAATAGTATACAGGAGTTAGGGTATTTCGTAGACCAATTTCACATATTTTCGTCTTTCAACTATAGTATGTTCAATACTATTCGTTCAGTCAATTTTCCTAAGATATCTTACATATTCACCGCTATCTAATGTATAAATCCAACCAACTCTGTTCTTAGAATTATCACTAATTACTAACAAAGGAAAATGCTCTTTGATTTTTATTAGGGTTCTTCGCATACCACCTGGTGTTCACATATTCGGAGGCATAAGCAGTTGATCCGATTTGGACAATTTTTGGTCATAAGTTGCCACACCTCAAGGGCAGTATTCGTGCAAACTATCCAGATTCATTGATTGGTGCTGGAAAGTGGATAAATCAGACTGAATTTATAGTTTTGTTATAAGTAAGGAAGGCGGGATGTGGTCTAATTGCATCAATTTTTGCTCTGTAACAGGATAATGCCAAGAAAATAATAAATTAAATTTTATATGAAGTATGCTGAAAAGATTTGTCCTGAGCCAGTTGATTTATATAGCTTTAGTGGTTTCCCAATAACAGTCTTGCATCTTATTATGGGACTTTATAGGTTTTCGAATGACGAATACCAAATCCCCTTTGGTACCAGGATCTATGTATGTATATCAAGTTCCATCAAGATATCGCAATTATTCCTTGCACTGACGGACAGACAGTCACTTGGATTTCAACTCATCTTGTCATTCTGATTATTCATCATATGTAGTTATGTATGTACATATATATAAATATAGACCCCTTTATCTATCTCGCTTACTTTTAGGTGATACAAAAAACGTTAGGTAAACAAAACTTTGTACCCTGTAGCAACTTCTTATCAAATTATCGATGGTTTTATGGATTGTGAGCACAAATATGTATATCCAAAATCAGTCTTATATCTAGAGTAAGAAAACTCCTGTAGACCAGTGTAATTTATATGCAATAGAAGGTATAAGAATAATATCTTCCCAATTTCATCATATCCAAATTAAAATAAATTTTATGAAATTAGTATTTATTTTTCACATTTAATTAGCAAGTCCAAAGTTCAAGACATTGCGTGCTCGAAGACTTTTTGTAGATAAAAACTGCTTGCTTTTTAACCAAAATGTGTTAATTGGTAAGTCATAATTTGCAATAATCTTTAACAAAAATGCCGCAAGAAAAAATGAAACTATCTCATGTCCATTACGTGCATTTCAAGAATAATTCATACATATGTATATGTATGTATGTACATACATACAGTAAGGGACAAAAGTGTTCACGAATATATGAAATTTGAATTCCTTGCTATTTCGTAAATTTGAAACCAGTGTGGCAATATTTTTCTATTGTAAATTCTCAAGCGTTACGTTAATTAACAGCCGGTAGCACTTTTTTAAACTAACGGGACTTTTACTGTTTCTATGAGTCGAAGAAAACAGAAATAGTGTGTGAACAGTTTTGACCACAATAAGATTTTGTGCACAATTGAGTTCCAAATTTAATTTTAATACGGAAAAGGTAAAGTTTACTTATTTATTTAATTAATTTACATTTAATGTTTAAATATTTAAATCCTAAAAGATAACTTTTTAGTTGCTTTATGATGGGAAAAGCCGTAAATACTGTTTTGAAGAAAAATGTGCTGGAAGACATTAAAAATTGTGTTTCTTCCCGAGAAATCGCAAAAAAAAATAAAATTTCTCTGGGATTAATTACTAAAATAAAAAAGCAGAATGATTTAACAGTACTACGTAATAGTGGAGGCCGTCCGAAGAAGTTATCCCCAGTTGTAGCACGAATAGATAGGCGTTTAATTGTTACAGGAGCAACAAATACCGCAGTGGAAACCAATAAATCATTAGAGAGGTCCATGGAGTGAATGTCAGCGACAAAACAGTAAGAAGATGCCTAAAAAATAACGGGCCCAAGGCTAGAGCAATGGTAAAAAAACCTCTCTTAAGTGACAAACACCGTAAGGCTCGTTTGGAGTTTGCCAAAAAATATGAACACTTCACAATCGATAATTGGAAGAGAGTGACTTGGTCTGATGAAACTAAAATAAATCGAATAGGATCAGATGGGCGTGCATGGACATGGATTGATAAACAGGTTGGTTTACAGGAAATTTGGAGGTGGATCACTGATGGCTTGGGGCTGTTTTCGCGGAAATGATCCTTCAAAGGATCGATGGTATAATGCGTGCCACAGACTATATTGATATTCTGGAGGACTCATATCTTCCAAGTCTAGATATATTTGGACTCGAACGTGGCCAAGGAGATATTTTCAAGCAGGATAACGATCCGAAGCATACCGCAAAAGTTACCAAATCGTGGTTTGTAGATAACGGGATCAAACTGCTCGATTGGCCTCCTCAGTCCCCCGATTTGAATCCCATCGAGCACCTTTGGGCAATTTTAAAAAGAAAAATTTTTTCTGAAAAGGATATTCCAAAAACGGTTAATGAATTGTGGGAGCGGGCCCTACACGCATGGCAAAATATAAGCCCAAACATTTTGGACAACCTCATAAATAGTATGCCAAAAAGGATTCAAGCTCTAAAAAAAATCGCGTGGTGGTCACACAAAATATTGACTGAACTTTTAAGTCTACGGACAAAAGTGTTCACACTTATATCTTCTGAAAATTAAGTATTTTTAATACGTTATGTTTAAATTTTAGAATTAAGTTATTGGATTTGAAAGCAAATTTACTACTCTTTTAAATGTATACATTATTTTTTTTTGTGTAAGGTGTCTAATAAAATTTCTAAGCTTTAAGAAAAATTTTGGTATTTTCGTGAACAGTTATGTCCTTTACTGTATATTAGAGCTGGCCGTTTTTTTTTTCTCAAAATTGAGTTACCAAGAAATGTTCTATGAAAGTTTGTCATCGTCCATACCTCTGCACAATATAGCAGGACGGGAATAATGAGTGACTTATTGTGTTTGGTTTTTGTTCGTCGAGAGAGTACTTTACTTCTCAATTGCCTACTTGGTCCGAAGTAGCACCTGTTGGTAAGAGATATTCTGCGTTTTATTTCGAGGCTAACATTGTTGTTTCTTTGAAACTCATAGCAGTGAAAAAAGGTTACGTTGGGCAAATAATTAGATGGACACAGAAGAAAGAGATATGATGGCTTTGAGATCGGAATTGAGATCTTTGAAGACATTGAGCGGAGCTACACTATGACCCATGAGATATTCCGACTTAGCAAAAATATACACCATAATAGCATTGACACACGGCATCGTTAATCCGGATTAACTGCATTAAGTGAAGATGCATTAAATGAAGATAACTCCGTTGCTAACTCTCATTTAATCTTCAAAATTTTATTTAGTTAGCCTTCGTTAGCATTTTCGTTGGCAACATTGTTAAAAAATTGCCTTAAACTTGGCCATTTATTCTATTGGGAAAGAAAAACAAGCAACACTAACAGCTGTTTTTCAAATTTTCAATAATAAAACAAAAAGTTTTATGTTATGTTGTAATACAGTTTTAAAAATAACGTGTTGATATAAATATTTTTTTAACATTGGTCGGTTAACAACCGCAATGTTTATCTTCTATCCATTTTCATTGAAAATATTACAAAAATGACAATCAGGTGTTTACGAGAGTTTCAAACTCGCAACTCGCATAGCTGCCGTCTGTCATCTACAAATTCGGATCTGATTAAGTGCGTAGCTAATCCGGATTAACGCTGCCGTCTGTCAAGGCTATAAGACATATTACGGTTTCATTGAGATTGTTTGAGAAAGAAAATATAAGTTCACTTAAAAAAACAAAATTAATATTCCCAAAAAGTAATAAAGCATACATATATATAATATATAATATGTATATATGTACATATATTATATCTTATAGATTAAAATAAGTATATACGAGTATGCAAGTTACATTGGATTGAATACGTTATTCTCGGCGGCTCAACAGGCACCGACTCTAAGATACTACTCATATGTACATTAATTTGAGTCACTACCACTCTCCCCACCTCTGCATCGCTCGGCGAGTGGAATATTGAAATCTTGTATTTAATTGAAATCTTTATTCAGAATCTATGAATAACTGTGTATGACGCTGTAAACGAGCCGCTGTAATCTGAAATTCTGGTCAAGTACAACTTGTTCATTCTGAACGGCGGCGATGGCAGCAACTGCGGTGCAGCTTGTGTCGTAGCTAATGCTGCTGCTAGCCCTGTGCTTGGCGTTTTTTTTTTCAAGTTATACGCTCGCACATAAAATAAACCGTCGCAAAGCGGTTTATGTCGGTTATGACCTGACAGCAAACCCAAACGTTACTCGTTTGTTGGTGCTGATATTTTTTGTTATGTGCAAGCTTGGTGACGGTTGTGGTTGTTTGCGTTTTTGTTGCTGTTGTATACATACATTGTTCTTATTTTTATTGTTTGCTTTACGCTATTTATGGCTGATTTTCATAGTCTGCCGCACTATCTTCGGCGCATATCATCACCCCCAACCTTCCCCACCATGCAAAAGTGCTGTTACAATGCAATTATACATCAAAGAAAACAATAACAACAAACAGCTGCTGGGATGAGGTTGGCAAGCAATATCACGTTTTTACGCATGTATTTATGTCCATATCTAACTATATACATATTATATGTATGTACATACATACATGCATTAGGGTCAAAAAAAATTTTTTAGTTTTCGTTTAGTAGGGTCAGGGTTATAGTTTTCTGGTCTTTCTTATTGTAAGATAGAAAAATTCATATTTTGCTTCCAACTATTTGAAAAATATCTCGCTTATCACTTTGTTATTTTCTTAATTAATTTTAATTTCTTTTTTTTTGTAATGATGTGTGACTATGTCTCTCTCGTAAACACTTAGCTTAATCGAAAAATTATATAGACCATTTTTGTAGAACACTAAATTTCCTACCAAACAATAAGTTTCGCAATTTAAAATGATTTCGTTTTGCTGTGCGTTATACAATTGAAAAGAAAAAAAATCAACCGTTTATAACTTCTTTAGAGGTGTCTAAAAACCTAACTTTCAGAATACCAAGCAAAAAAAATGTACTTTTTTTACCCATCCTAATATATCTGCTATCAATATTCCCATATATAAATATGCATCTGGGTGTATGCCCTTATAAGAATGCTCTTCTAAACAGCGTTGTAGGCAATTAAGTTTTTTCTTTAAATATAGAATTATGAATAGAATGCAGCGGGATTGGTGGCAATTAGTCGCTGCCATGGTGGCAGATAAGTGCAATTGCAACAATAGCCTTTATGGTAAAATAATTCTAGGAAGCAAAAAATGAGCTCAGGCAGTGCGCTTTCAAAGACGATAAATATTACAAAACAATCTTTAAATAATAATTATTTCTCTAGAGATTTCATTATTTAATACCTCTGCTATTTGTTATATAAGCGTTTTATTCAAGGTTGATTATTTAAATTAATTAAAATAATTGAACACATGCACCTTAGGGCCAGTTGAAATTATGGACAAGGAGCACCTGGACGGAAAGGATTTTTGAAAGAGCTCAATTTTTGTTATCTGTTGGCAGGTGATCGACGTTAGGAAAATCTTTCTAAAATTATTAATACATATGTATTCACGGCAACTGTATTCTTCATATTTAAAAATCAAAAATTGTTTAAGGATAAAATGCTAATACTAGAATTCTGTTAAATGAAACATTTTATCTGTTCTCTATAAGGGTTGATTATTAATGGCAAGCGATTGTTTTATTTAATTTAATTAGCTATTGATTTCAATAAAATTCAAATTATTCACACATGTAGTAATAGAAGATATAAAGTTTTAGTTTTGAGAAAATGCAAATATAGTTAGTTACTAATGATACGAAACTCGCGGCACTTACCTCGCAATGCAAAATTAAGATGCGCAACGAAATTATAAAATGGTACGGAGGAACGTAAGGTGACTGTCCGAATTCGCGGTCGAAATCAAAAAGAGGCTAGTGCCTAGTCCGTTGGTTCCTTTTGTTCTTTTTTGTGTGGTGTCCTCATGTGTGTTAAAGTCGTGATGTTGGTATTGTGTGCGTGTGATGTGGAATGGGATGATGATGTGGTGTGGAATGATCATGTGGTGAATGTAATGTGTGTGGTGTGGAAGTGTAGTATTGTGAGGGGGGTCTGAGACTCATTTAGCCAATAGTAAAATTAAAATTCTTGTAAACATACATACATACATATGTATACTTATATATGGATATGGACATACTTGCCTATCACTTAGGTGTATACATATATGTACATATTTGCTTACGTACCATTTGAATAATTTTTGATGAATATTTATTGCAAATATATATGCGTATTTGCGTATTCCTTAAAAATAACCAAACAAATAATTCGTTTTTTAGATTTTTTATATTAATTTTAAAAACTCATTTACATTAGTAAGTGGCAACACTGGGCTAAACAACAAGTGCTAAATTTTGTGCCGATCATTTATTAGTTGTGTTTTTTTTTATAAATATCTAAGTTTAATTACTTAACGATTTGTTAAGTTAGGTAAAAGTAATCGAAGTGAACAGTAAATACGGTGGTTATGCCTCCTAAAAAGTCAACCAGCAAATTTGATTGCGTGGCTTGTATTAATGTTATTCGTGAAGGTACTAGCAGCATTCAATGTGCTCAATGCAGTTACTGGCATCACGCCCGGTGTACCGGGCTCAGCAGCGAAGAATTTAGGGCTACGGCTAATAAAGTATTAAAAAATAAAACAGTTTGGAAGTGCGGCAAGTGTCTTTTCGAGGTTAGTGTAAGGAGATCAGATGCTCAGCGATATTCTGGGTTAGTTGAGGATGACAGTGACGTCACAGACGACGAGCCCTTTGATAAGTATGAAAATTTACTCATCAAACTTTCAAGCAAAATTGAGTCGAAGTTCGATAAATTTAAGCAGTCTATTGAGAGTAACATCGCAGATATAAGGAGTGAGATAAATAAACTGAACGAGGCTATGTTGAAAAAGTGCTCACATTTAGATAAAAGAGTTGCGGAAATAGAAGACAAAATAAGTTCATTCTCATTACTTCCTCCAGAGGAGGTTATGCCGGAGATCAATGAGCGTAAGAAGCGGGAAGCCAATGTGATCGCATTTAATATTACCGAATCCAAGGCAGTATACAGTAAAGTACGTCTAGAAGAAGATAGGGCACGGTTATCATCAGTTATTCCCGAAGAGCTCCATGACAGTGTGAAATCGTTCAAGCTACGCAGGCTAGGGCGTCCAACACCCGATCGGTCCAGGCCTTTGCTGATTGAGACACAGCCTGTCACTTATGCCAGAAGTATGCTAAAATTCAAACCTGATGCTGGCACACGAGTCTCCTTCAAGTCAGATCTCACTCCGGCTCAGCAGTCACATTTGCAATCACTGAGGGAAGAACTTAGATCGCTGAATGACAGTGGCGTAAAAAACAAAACCATTAAATATGTGAATGGTACGTCTAGAACTGTGAACACAAACTTTCGCCAAGTCGTCGGGGAAAGGAAATCTAAAGCAGCTTCTACCAGAATACGCGCGGTCTAAAGACAAAACTGAGCGAGTTCCTAATCTCATCGGCAAGTAGTTCGCACGGCGTAATATGTATCACAGAGTCCTGCTTTACTCATCTATTCAAAATAATGAATTCATCGATAGCTCCTATATCACATTAAGGAAGGACAGGGATACTTCGACAAGATGCGAGAGAGGAGGTGGTGTTCTGATTGCTTTTAAACGAACAATTAAAGCTGAGCTTATATCCAATGGGAACAATAACCAAGAGCAGATCTTCATAAGGATCAAAGGTGATAATGTTTGTATCATCATTGGGTGCGTATATATGTATGGCATCACAATCTAATTATTGATTGAGAGAAAAATTTCCGGATTCAAAGATCATGATAGTGGGAGACTACAATTTGTCCAGCAGTACACCGCGCTTTGCGAGAAGCTACTGTACGACACCATTGCTCTTATTGAGTGTCAACAATTCAATAACATTTTAAATAAAAATAATAAGCTGTTGGATTTATGTTTCAGTAATTTGGATATCTCAATCAACAAAACTCTTGCTTTCACGACTGTGGATAAATATCACCCGCCTCTGGAGATCTCCTTGGATTTTCAGCCTAGCCTAATACCAAATTATCCTCCTTTTTATTCGTTTAAGAAAGCCGATTTCGTTGAGGAAATCTGCGCATATTAGATATAGGAGAAATAAAACTAAGTCAAACTATAGATGTTTTAGCCAACTGAGACTCGAATGCAAGAAATTAAGTGCAATATGCTGCAAGTCATACATTAGTAAAGTGGAAAATCTAGTCTCTTCAGATGTTCTGGAGGTTTGTCAAAAACAAAAGGGGTACCAACATGGAAATCCCAGCTACCATGACATGGAACGACCTAACCACTCATTCGGGTTCGGAGATTAGTAATATCTTCGCATCTTACTTCAAAGACAGCTATACAATGAGCCCCAGCGGAGTTGGTCATCATCAATCTGCTGATACTGTAGGAAACGTGGAGCTAAATGAATTCGATGCTAACTTCAACGAAGTTTTTAAGCAGCTGTTGGCTCTGGTTCCAAAAAAAAAGAGCAGGAGCTGACGGTCTGCCTAATATATTTTTACGCAACTGTGCTGCCGGGCTTTATAAACCTATCACACATATATTCAGCAAGTCTTTTTATAACGGAACCTTTCCATCGGAGGAAATCGTCGTTTTGATCTGACGTCACCAATTATAAACCTGCAATTAGCAAATCTGTTTGAGAAAATTGTCCTGCCTCAGTTGTTATCATCATTCAGAAATATCATTTCTTCTAAGCAGCACAGATTTGTTGGTGGAAGATCCACTACAACAAACTTATATACCTATGTCAACTACATCTTCAAGGCCATGGACAGTGGTATTCCAGTTCATTCAATATATACGGACCTTAGCAAGACATTCGAAAAAGTGGACCATGAGACTCTTATGGAGGAGCTAAAAAATTATGGAGTGAATTGCAATGCACTGCGCTGGATCAGATCGTGCCGAACAGGAAGAAGGTTGCAAGTAAGGATCGACGGACACATTTCAGATGAGTATGATGTCATATCTGGTGTTCCCCAGGGATCACACCGTGGACCCATACTCTTCAACATATTTGTGAATGACATTGGGAAGAAACTTTAGTCTGAGTACTTATTATACGCTGACGATTTAAAAATTTTTCGTAGAATTTTCATCGTTCGTGATATTCACATCTTACAAAATGGTATAGATGAGCTGTATAACTGGTGTAAGATAAATAAACTTGTTCTGAATGTGAAAAAATGCGCAGTGATGTCCTTCACCCATGCGCATACGCAAGTACCTCTAACCTACACGTTGAACGACCAAAGACTAACGGAAGTTGAAGACATCAGAGACCTGGGTATAACTATTGACAGAAGACTAAATTTTAAGAAACATATCGAAAAAATTACTTCGCAGGCATACAAATTACTAGGGTTGATTAATCGTATGTGTAGGGAATTTGAGAACAATTGCTCGTTAACCTGCCTATTCTCAGCATTAGTGCTACCCATTCTAGAATATGGAACAGTGATCTGGTCCCCATTCATGGACTCAATGGTCAACAGAGTAGAGAGAATCCAGCACAAGTTCTGCAAAGCGCTGCTATTTCATAACAGACACAGAAACGATATCAATTCAACAGAAGACGTCCGAAAAATCCTGAAAATAAATTACCTGAAATCTCGACGGCAGGTAGCAGACCTCATCTTCTTCTTCAAAATCTTCAATGGATTAATTGATGTCCTAGAAATCCTTTCAGACTTTGAAATCATACCAAATGAGCTTAACCTTAGACAGATGAGGATCTTGAAAACTTGCAGATCGAACAAAAACTATGTAATCAATGGGCCAAAGGAAAGAATCTGTAATTTGGTATACAAATACCTCATTTGCACCGACAGCAAGTCTTGCATTTCAGCCATTAAGTCGTTATCAAATTACTATCCGATAATAAGCAAAATCAGAGACGCCATGATCAGCGCTCCGAGAAAAATCAAAATAATGTGGATTCCGGGCCACGTGAGAATAACTGGCAATCACCTCGCTGACGCCGCTGCCAAAAGTGTCAAAAACATACCGGCTCTTACTTACAACTATCTTTCGAAACAAGACATACGCAACTTCATCAAACACAAAAGGCTCGAAGAAAACTTAAATGCTTGGAAACTACACACCCATAGTTACGCCAACATCAACCCAGATAGAATACCAACCTTGTATGGGCTCACCACGAAAATAAGCGCCATCAAAGCATACACTCGCCTCAGGATCGGACACACCATCCATACTCACTCGCATATACTTATGGGAAAATCCCGTTCCAATTGCCCTTTTTGTGACAACTCCGTATCAATTCAACACATACTAGCAGACTGCCCAGTAATCCACTCAACAACACACTACTCTGACAACATTGACTTAGCACAAGCATTAAAAAATCCCTCAGATAAAAACCTAATGATTACATATAAATTTTTGAAAGATAGAAATTTACTAAAATACATCTAACACACTAACAACTACCTAACACAATTATAGTACCTAAGCTATTAATAAGGCGGCTGAAGGCCTAGTTGCCAGTGCTGCGATTTCATGTATTTATATAATAAATATTTTATTGTATAAATGATTATAAATAAATAAATAAATAAATTTGGTATACTCTCTGCACGGTGACATCAACTTCTTCAGCGGATCTCTACAGAACCTCAGAAAGATCGTTAAAAAAGCTTTATTAAAATACTAGCATACGAACTAAGTTACTTGTTTAATTCCTAATTTTATATGTTTAAGCCTGTTGTCTTATTTAGAATTATAATTGTTATTAGATGTATAATGCCGATTGGCGTTAAATAAATGAAATAAATTATCATAAGAACATATTTAAATTTTACATTTTCGCTCTGAACACATAGAGAGCTACAGACTTCAAGCTTAATCTGTCAAATATTAAAATACACACGTTCTTAAGGATACAGTTATGTATTTGTGCAGCTGGCTCAAGAACTGTGTCCATAAGAACGTGTGAAGTGCTGAATACAATGCTGGCGACACGACATGGCAGCACGACAGTGAACTGAAAATGGCGTTGTGCATCCTACTACATGAACGCATGTACACAAGACAACACAGCTCTCCATTTTGCATGTACACAAATTTGTTGTGACTATACTAATACCTTGCACTTGAATGAAATTTTAATATTTTGTCCAAAGTGAAATTTGCTATGCAAAAAAAAAGTAAATTGGTATATATTTTTGTTTTAAATTATCAATTGTTATTACCAATGATATATTAGAGCTATAATAGATATATTTTATGCTTTTATTTGTTAAATAACGTCAAGTTTGTTAGAGCTGTGAATAATCTAATTTTACATATTAGTGGCATCACCACTCTTCCTCATCTCTCTATCTTCCATTCTACTGTCAACTCTTTTGCCGTCCTACTGTCGTTGGCAAATATAGAAAAATATTGAAGTTAGCGAGAGCGACAACCTTCGGCCTGCAATCGTGTAGTCGTGCAGCTGTCAAAATAACAGTGTCCATAAGAACGTGTGTATTTTAATATTTAACAGATGTCGTTTGCGGTTTATCGCGAGCATTGTGTTCAGCATATGAATTTTAATAAAGTCTGTGGCTCTCTATGATGTTCATAGCCAGTGCTGCCAACTTTTGACCAGGAAAAAAAGCTGTTTTTGATGGGAAGAATAGAGAAAAAAGCTAAAAAAAAAATGATAAAAAAATTCCAAAAAAAATCTAAAAACAAATGTATCAAAAATAAGAAAAAATGTCTTAAAAAAATAACAATTTATTAAGTTCATTTTTGTTTAAAAGATTTCCATTAATTTATCTATATTGTCTTGGTCTGTCTCATTTTCGTATGACATATTCGTGCCTATCATCTGCAGATATTTTACAGGCACTTCATAGTCGACGCAGCATTTTCCCATCCTCCGTAATCCGTTTCTGTATATTAAAATAAAAATGAATAGAGTATATCTTTTGCTTGAAATAACACTTTACCTTATGCTTAGAATGCTGTTAGTCGTGGCGAGGCCTATTGAATTTCTTAATTTTGATTTAATTAGGTTAACCTGGCTAAAAACCCTTTCTATCTGCGGTTTCCACCAGAATCTTTAAAGTTTAGCTCCTCAAACCAAAATTTGTTTGTGTGTCTGATGTTGTCCCATTTAATCAAATTTATGTTGTTGTATTGGTGTTCAATTTTAGTAATATTTTTGCATTGCAGGAACTCTAAAATATCTGTGATGTCTTTCTTCACCGCGCACAATAGCTTGGTGACCGAAAAAACATCAATCTGTTTAAGAATTTTAAAACTATCCGGTAGCCTGAAAGTAATAACCAAATTATTTAGTCGTTTATAAAAAATAACAAAAATTGCTTACCTATGTTTTAATTGTTTAATCAATTCAATTGTGAAATATGTGCAGCGCTCCCGAATTTGTTTTTCTTTACTTTCATTTATATTCAGGGACTTTTTTCAAAATCGTAGCCCTTCTGCAAAGTTGTATCGGAATACCTCTCAATATCGACAGTTTCGAAAATATCTAATTCAATTCCTTTTTTTAGCGAATTTATGGCAAACTCCAAATCATTAAGCAATTCTGTTGCGTTGGTGTTATTACTTTGGAATGACTTGTTCACCCTTTGTAAGTCGCAAAGAATTGGCTTTAAAAATAACAAATAGAGATAGTTAACGTCATCGCTGAATTGCTGTTGGAGCATTTGCGCTTTAAAGCATTTTTCATTAGTTGCAGCTAAGCCAAAGTGCTATTTCAGCTCTTCCCACTGATCCAATATTCTCGATACCGCCATTTCAATCGACAACCATCTTGTGTCACTGACTCTGGGTATTTTCAAACCTTTTGGGAAAAATTTACATAATTAAAATAGTTACATAATTATAATTTATACAATAAAAATGTTATTGAAACAATAATTTACTTTGTTAAAAACGTAACAAGTACGGTACATAATTAGGAAATAAAGTAAGTAAGCGGAATACTCACGGACACTTAAAAAACAGTACATAAATGTTAAGAAACAAGTTCAAATGTCTGTAACAACAGTTTGAAATACCTTATCATCGTTTAATCATTTATAAATTTTTTGATATTCTATTTGACGGCATGAACTTTTAGCAAACCAGTTAAACGTTTCATAGATTAAGAATTCCAAATTCTCTGGGAGGTGATGTTTACATACTTGGCTAATAGCCAGCTGTACAGAATGGCACACACATCTTATTAAAATTAGGGTTGGAGTTTCCTTTCCTTTCTGTGAAAACACTATGGTTTTTGCCTGTCATGACATTGGCATTGTCTGTCCTACTAGCTATGAGATTCTTAATATCTAATTTATAGGACGACAATACATTTTTGACGCTATCTACAATGGCTTCAGCATTAACACTTTCTAAACCTATAATTTTTAAAAATGTAGAGACGAATACACCCCGCCGCATCGAAAAATAATTGATAACCACATCTACATAAATATATATACATTCACAAAATAAATTTAATAAATATTTAATTCAATAAAAGTAATTGTTATTAAAAATTATGTCAATAATACAAACCTAGAAATTTTGTAACGCTTATGTCAGTGGACTTGCCGAGGAGGTGGCTGAATTTTGATTCTCCGATATCTTCGCGTAAGTCTTCAGAAAAGTATGGTCCTAATACATTTTTTAAAATGTTTGCGCATTTGGTCCGGTGCAGATTTATATAGGCCTCGTCGAACCGTTTTTTGCATAGGCTCCCCAAGTGGTCAATTTGCGCCATTGCTGTATGCTGTGCAATAAAAAGGCACAGGGATGCTTCCTTAATTTGCACATTATAATTTTCAGATGCTCTTGCAAAATTGAGCTTGTTCGTAAAGCCACTCCAGAGAAAGTCTATCATATAAAATGTATATTTAGGTAGTAATACTTGTAAAGATTTTATGGAATACATCATAAAATAGGCCAATTTTAAAATACACACTTATGTATGTATGTGTTTTCATAACAAATATATGTACATATGTATGTATACCGATCTATAAATTATAAGCAGAGTCGTTTGTGCTAGTAAATAAGCGAATCTGTAAGTATACATTCCTTTGCAATGAAATTAGCATTATTTTTCTCATTTAACACTCTAAAATGCTCAATTCTGCTATTTGCGTGGTGAAACACGCTTATAATTTGTCTGTGGTGAAACTGGACCATCTCGACCGAGTTAGCCAAAAATATTTTTACGATCTCCGCGCCGTGAACCTTCTCTATGATAGACGTTCTCTGCTGTAAGCATACATTCCTTTGCAATGAAGTTAGCATTATTTTTCTCATTTAACACTCTAAAATGCTCAATTCTGCTATTTGCGTGGTGAAACACGCTTATAATTTGTCTGTAGTGAAACTGGACCATCTCGACCGAGTTAGCCAAAAATATTTTTACGATATCCGCGCCGTGAACCTTCTCTATGATAGACGTTCTCTAGCCACTCATGGCACTTGTGTGCTTCTTTGTTGCAGCGTGATCTCGCAGGTCACTCAGTTTCGCTGTGATAGTGCTCTTGCAATAGTTGCAGTAAACCCTCTGCTGGTCTGTATCATCCCTGCGAATCCATGCCTTGAATTCATCACTTTTAAGCCACACATCGCGGCATTTTTGCTTGTATTCTTTCGGCATTTCACAACTTTAAAGAATGTACGCGCACTTTTTAAATTGATATGGAACCACTAAATAGAGATGACCTTCGCGTATATCGAGAAAAACAATCGATCCGCCACCACATTTTCTGGTTTGTTTGTAAGTGACTATCGTAAAGCAGCCACTTTTTCATATTATTTGTACTTAAGTGTTAACAACACAAAAAAAGTCAGAAAAAGCCAACTGAATTTCTAAAAAATTTGCTTTTCCCAATTCCCGCAATTCTCAAATTTTTCCCGCAGTTAGCCTTCGAAAAAAGCCAGTTTTGACGGGAAAAAATCCAAATTGGCAACACTGTTCCTAGCGTTACTGTGTTACTTTTGAGAATTGCAACTTATCCCTTAAATATTTATTTCTCTCTTACAAAAGAGAAATAAAATGAGTGGTCTTAGTTGCTACTACACTTTCTTTCTAATCTTCACTAAACACATCAACCCTGAGTCTCAGCTGATTCGCTTGACATACTTACATACATTTATTTCTTTATTCTTCGGCAATTTCGCTATAATATTTAATATTAATAAAACTAAATATGAGTGCTTCTGAATCTACACTTATAGTAAAGAATATACCAAGATTCATAAGCGATATAACATCGATATTACCATCGGCAGCGAAAGAAGTGAAACCATTTGGCCGCCGACGCGTGCTGATCACCTACGAGAATGAACAGGCGGCTCAAACCGTTTTGGAGCAGCTGCAGCAGTTGGAAGTTAAGCCAGGCAAACAGCTCAATGTAACATTCTTTCGCAAAAATGTGAAACCTGTTGCAAATACTAATATCGCGAAAACGACAACCTCTAGCAAAGCGACGCAGACCAAACTACATCCAAGCAATGAGACGGCATTGCCACAAATCAGCAAGTACGTGTCGCAGCTCTTTGCTTGTGATGCAAAATTAAATTTTGTACAGCCGCCACCACCTTATCTTAAATATGCTTATCCACGTATTACACCAGATATACTAGATGCTATAAGTATTGCTTTAATGAGTAACACACGTTTTTACACACAAGTGCTGCATCTGATGAACCGCATGAATTTGGAACCACCTTTTGGCGCTAAATCGGCAGGTATATGTTTAAGCAAAGTTTGGCCACGTGATGTAAGCACGCAAACTGTGGAGGAAGCAGTAGCAGTAAGTGAAATTTCTGAAGTAT
Source organism: Bactrocera correcta (assembly GCA_027475135.1). Taxonomy (NCBI): domain Eukaryota; kingdom Metazoa; phylum Arthropoda; class Insecta; order Diptera; family Tephritidae; genus Bactrocera; species Bactrocera correcta. The sequence goes on from CM050326.1 coordinate 82,351,774, forward strand.
TACCTCAAGCAAATAAAGTGGTTGATGAAAAATCGGAATCCGAATTGGAATCTTCCGATGAAGATGATGCCAAATCAAACAACCCATGTACATCAATACAAATGCAAAGGAAACGCAAAGCAGCTGAAGAGCTTGTTGAAGCGCAATTTAAAAAAAAAGCGCGCCAGCTATTGCAAACAACACTGCGAAAACAAAAGCGTGTGGAGAGCATCGGCAGCGCCACCAAAAATGTGCCTCAAAACGTATTTGAACCGTCAGAATCGGTTATTAAAAAAAGCAAAATCACAGTAAAAATACAGCACCAACAAAGTACGCGACCTTTAGAGCCCTTTGTGCTGCCCTCAGATCTAAGTGCAACACGACTTTCACTAGAACAATTGCAGGCGCTTCCCATTTTTAAGAATTACCAAATAGGTGCACCTAGTAATAAATTGTATATAAAGAATCTTTCTAAAGATGTCAGCGAAGAGGATCTAAAACAGCTCTACGGGCGGTTTGTAGCAGCTGATAACATGGAAATAAAAGTGATGCAACAGGGACGCATGAAAGGACAAGCATTTGTGACATTCCATGGACTGAGTGAAGTAGATGCAGCTGTAATGATGGCAAAAGCGATAGAGGAAACCAATGGTTTTGTGTTGCGGCAAAAGCCGATGGTGGTGTGCTATGGCAAAAAGTAGACAAATGTAGGCAACGAAAACATTTTATTACTATTTTTATAAAAAAATTTTAAGCTAACTTGTGAATTATACTATATGCATGATTTTATAGTTATACAACTGTCTACCTTTTGTAATTAAATTGAAATTTATTTCCGTCTTGCAGGCAACTAGGTCTTGTTGAAACTATATATGAAGAGAACAGTGCTGACAAGAACAATGCATCCAGTTACTTAAATAAGCGAAATAAGTCGCAATTATCAACACAACGTTACAAATATCTAATTTGCATCGACTTTGAAGCAACCTGCTGGGCGGATCAAGCTCCGCCACAATGGCGCGAGTCCGAAGTAATAGGTAGCATATCATATATACAATTTTTTTATTGCTTGCTTTGAAAACACTTATTTCTTTGTAGAATTCCCCGCAATTTTGGTGAATGTGCAAACAGGTAAAATTGAAGCCGAATTTCATAAATATGTCATGCCCATTGAATCGCCGAAACTGAGCGCTTACTGCACCGAACTTACTGGCATCAAACAGCAAATGGTCGATAATGGCATGCCATTGCAAACGGCCATCATGATGTTCCAAGAATGGTTGCGCAAAGAGTTACGCGCACGAAATTTACAACTGCCGAAAATGTCCAAGGATAAAATGACTGGCAATTGCGCGTTTGTCACCTGGACCGATTGGGATTTCGGTATTTGCTTGGCGAAAGAGTGTCAGCGGAAAAGGCTGAAGAAACCTTCCTATTTTAATCAGTGGATTGATTTACGTGCCGTTTTCCGGGCGTGGTACAAATATAAGCCGTTAAACTTTGCCGATGCTATAACACATGTCGGGCTCACATTTGAGGGGCGCCCACACTCGGGCCAAGATGACGCACGCAATTTGGCGGCGCTGGCGCATAAGATGACATGTGATGGCGCGCCACTGGCGATAACTAAGGATCTTGCGCCATTTCAACTCAACTCAAATTGCTTGATTTAAGCGTTGAGTGGCAAGTTGGTTGTGTAGAAAGTATGAAGTTTTATTTTATTTTGTATGACTCTTTTTTTATGTTATCCACTTAAAATGCTTGCAAGTTTTAGAAGACTTAATGAATTATTATTTAAATGGGGTCGGCTTTAGTATACCATCCCACGTTTTTAGGGTTAAAAGTGGTATGGTTGGATAGAGCTGATACTCCAGATTAAGAATATATAAATGTCTCGTTTATTTACTTATTATTATTTATTATTTTTTTTTTTTTTTGTATAAACATTGTTATTCTCGATTATTTAAAATTCTGTGTGATTTTGAATATATGTTTTATGGAAAAATGTAATATTAAAGCGTTTAGTAATTAGTCGAGATACATATCTTCTTAATTTTAAATGTATTTACAATTTTAATTATGTTATTTTTTTATTAATTCAAAAATAATACATTTGCATTTATATTCGAACTGTACTACTTATATAATATGAAAAACTGGCGCTGAAGTGCTTATAAAATGAAAATTATTTTTAATATTTATATAATAGAAAGCGAAAAATATAAATTTTATTATTTATTGTATTTTTTTCTTTAAGTATGTATTATTATTTGTGTTTCTTTTAACTTGTGTGTTATTTCTTTTTACTTTTTTTAGTCTTTCGATAAGAAGTACGTACTTTAATGTTTACCGCATACTTTTTTATGTGCTTATAAGTTATGAAAGCTCAACTACATGCATTAACTTAATGTGAAAATTAATTATAGCATACATATTGACTAAGATACTGAAGCAAAGGTTTTAGAAAAACTGCACTTTTGATACATATACATTTTATATGCGCGAAATAATATATTATCACGGTACAATAAATGTACTACAAACATGAATTGTGTAAAAAAAGAGTTTTTTTATTAAGATGCTCAAGTCGCAAATTGGCGGGAATTCTCAAAAGGAGAAAGTGACAACTTTCTTAGTTGTTACAACAGCATAATCCGTGACCGTTTCCGGAGCCATAAGTGATATATTGTTGTGTTGTTTTTTGTGATGGTAACTTAAATATATTTATTATTTTTTTTTATACTACTGACCTACATCAATAGGTCATCGAATATTCACTTACTTTAAAACGAGAAAAAAACGTTAAGCTCGGCATAATAACCCATCTTCTAAAGAACAAAATTAAAAAAAAATTCGTGAATGCCGAAACCCGGGATTGAACCGGGGACCTTTAGATCTTCAGTCTAACGCTCTCCCAACTGAGCTATTTCGGCACATTCTAAATTTTGTCAAAAGGTTTTTATAGCTTACGGTTTTTAGTCCAACACAACATATTTCTCTTGCTCTTGAAAAACCTCTGCACCGATAACATAAAGACATGGAGAAGGCAGAGAATGTATAGTATAGACAGAGAACTTAAAACATAGAGTAGGTGCAAATTGAATTCCGCATGACGGGTAGATTGGGCGGCTAACAAAGCTGATAGATTCATATTAAGGAAGTCACCATTCTCGCTGCTATTTAGCAGAATTGAGCATGTTCTCTGTCAGAAATATATATAAAATGACTAAATACATGCGAGAATAAAGAGAATTGCTTTTAGGTAAAATATACAAAGTAACACAGAGAATGTAAAAAAGCATTCTCTGAGTCACATATGCGGAACTATTTTGTGTCAAATGAACCTTTTCTTCCGAAAAATGGTAAAAATTAAAACTTTTTTTTTACAAAATCGGTAAAATTTAGGTAAAAATAATTTTAATTTTATTTCTCTTTAATTTAATTTTTTATTTTTTAAATAAATTAATATTTCAAATAAATTATATTTATTTCCACTATTACAAAGTGAAGATGTGCAAAATGAACTTCATTTCTTCAAAGAATTTGATGACCTTCATGAAATATGCATATTCGCATTATTTCGTTATCATTTCCATATTCCTAGCAATAGAATTTCTATGGAATACACATATGTACATGCTTATATTATTTCTACGGCGCATTTGTATGTTAAAGAAAGCAAATGCGAGGCACATACATATGTACATACATACATTCATAATAACAAATGCCGCACGCATCTTTTTGCATCTTCTTTGTCACAACATTGGTAAAAAATCCAAGCTGTGCCGAAAGAAATAAACGAATGGCCGCCGATTGTCACCGCTTCCCTTGCCCCTGTAGCAGCTTCGCCTTCCAACGTGCGTAAATATGTATGCATGTATATGTCGGAATGGGGTTGTGGCTATCCATTATTAAAGCCGCCTCTGAAAAATTGCTGCGAGTTGTGCATTTCCTCGGCTGTGACATTTCGTGACCACTCTTCTATGACGCTCAGCAACTACTCAATTACTTCACAATATTGCATCATCCAAGCATTGTCTGAAACGCAACTGATCGAATTCGCCGCGATTGCTCTCTTTCTAACACGTTGTCACGCCGAGGCTACGCGAAACAGAGAGCTCTGCTGAACTCGCTCTTCAATAAACAGAAGACGGAGATAAAAAGGATGAGACAAAAATGGTATACACATTTTATTTAACAGAGATGCCAATATTTCAATTGAGATGACAGTTTTATTAAAGATGACAAAATTGGTTTATGTTGTTTTTTTTTTTTTTTTTTTTTTTTTAACAAAATTAACAGCGATTCGACATATACGTACGAGCATGAATACATATCGACGCAGATTTTTGTCACGGAAAAATAATTTAGACAAATATTATAAATTGACAACTCCTATGTTGCCACTTTTCTCACTTCTGTCTTAGAAGAACCACCAGAAGATGTTCAATTTATGATTTTTAGCTTTTGCCATAAAATAAAAGGCAAAAATTAAAAATAAATTCTGTCGAGATTCGAGCTCGTGTACTCATCGTAGCTTTTCAAGCGCTTACCACCAGCACCACCATTAACATTTGCGTAGCGTTGTCCTAATTATGGTTTGCTTATGCATGAAAGAAATATACAATGGATCGCCGATTGTTACCGCTTTCCTTGCTGGTGGAAAAGCTTCGCTAACAAACTAGCGTAAATATGTATTCATATGTATGAGCTTGCATACACATCGACGCAGATTTTTGCGAGCCACGGAAAAATACTTATTTTAGAATTGACAAATATTGTAAATCGACAAGAGCTATATTGCCACTTTTCTCGCTTCTTTCTGTGAAGAAGGAGCAAAAAGTTGTTAAATTTATGATTTTTAGCTTTTGACATCGTCGCGAAAAAACGCTTCTAGGCAAAGGCATGCTCGGGGAGATGTTACGGCGTCTGTTTAAATGAATGAAGTGAGGTCGCTTGTGGCATATGTGCCTGCGTTTATGAATGAAATCGTTTTTGTTGTAAAATTTACTACAATCGGGCTTCGCCAATTCGGCTTTCATATTGACTTGTGATGCTTCTGCTACTCAGACAATTGTTGTTTTTTTAGAACAATGCTTCCATTTCTTTGTACGCATATGTGTTTGTACGCTTGTGCATTATTTGTTCGGCAATGTATACAAATATATGTATGTACATATAAGTGTATTTGAATACATATAATATAATCCCTTGGTCTTGATTCTCAGTGGGGCCAGCTGAGTTCTAAGCTATCGTGGTGGTCGGCAGGCCGCGGATAGCCGGACGGACTGTAGTAACAGGTTAGTTGCGAAATAAGTTATGACGAATAAGCAACTCCTGACGAGAGGCAAGAGTGAAGGTTGGGGTATAAAAGCCAGCTAAGCTAATGAAACCCTCAAAAATAGGTGTGATCCCCCACCCAGGCGCGACGGACTCACAATGAGCGGCTTCCTGATCAGCGTCTATTCACTATGTCAGGTGCGACTGTTAAAGTTTTTTTTTATCGATGTACATTGCACTAGGAGTCCCTTTAAATCTTTTCAGCAGAGAGCTGCCGAGATGGATAGGGTGATGTGAGCCTGCTCTGCCGAGGTGTTAGCCGTGGTGTCCATCAGTATCCAGCCCCTTTGGGCTCTGGTCAAGGAGTGTGAATTGGGTGCAAGATTAGTAGTCTGCGTTGGCACGGGCGAGCTCTGGTCCGTCCGTATTTTCCGAGACCAGTAAAGCGAAGAACAGGCCGCAGGGAACTGGGCTAGGACCATAGCCACCCGCTCCTGTTTATTCTAGCCCGATACGCTGGTACAACAGAAAGGAATGGAATTTTACATGAAAAAAACAATACAAATGACAGCAGAAGTAACAGCAACAGTACCAGTAACATCTATGCTACTATACTGGGAAACAACGCGGGAGACGCTAGAGATCCGAATAATACCTAAGTGCCAGGAACTGACTCCCAAAGGACACCAGTAGTGGAAATGTATCCATTTAAGTAGATCTCCCATAAACATGCTTAGAAAAACCAACGCGATCAAGACTGTCGCCACCAGCGCTGCAAGACAACACGCCGCAAGCGAAGGCGGTAAAACCTCGCGGCGACCAAATGACTGAGCATGGTGAAGAAACCAAGAAGTTGATAGATATGATGCGTCCCCCACAGCGAACAATCAACAATAACTTTAGGAACTTCGTTGACAATTTAACTAAGATGTATGAAAAAGCCTTAGAGGAGTACCAAAAGAGAAAGGAAGCAAGACGGAATATCCTAAGTATAGTATGCCCGCAACAACGGAAATAACGGTTAAAAAAACCTCTCGAAGAAAAGCAGCCGAAAAGACAAACTGCTCCAAAAATAAGCAAAACCACCCTTGGAGAGGAATAAAGAAGGTTAAAAACAAGAAAAATCGTTAACTTCGGCTGCACCGAAGCTAATACAGTTTGTATGGAAGCTGTATGCTACATATAGTAAGCCGATCTGAACAATTTCTTCCTATATTACATCATTATCTTAGAAAATAACCTGTGCCAACTTTTTTGAAGATACATTGACAAATGTGAAAGTTTTCCATACACAAACTTGATCCCGATCGTTCAGTTTGTATGGCATCTATATGTTATAGTGGTCCGATATCGGCAATTCCAATAAATGAGCAGCTTCTTGAAGAGAAAATGACGTTTACGAAATTTCAAAACGATATCTTAAAAACTAAGGGACTCGTTCGTATATATACAGATAGACGGACAGACGGACATGGCTAAATCGACTTAGCTCAAAATCCTGATCATTTATATATACACTTTATAGGGTCTCCGACGCTTCCTTCTGGGTGTTACAAACTTCACGACAAACTTAATATACTCTGTTCAGGGTATAATAGCGAGGAAAAAGAAGATACGGTACCCTCAATTAACAAAGGACAGATAACGGGAAAACAACATGGCTGGACGGAAATATAAGCACCGACTTAGGTCTGATGCGATAGTGATTGCGCGAACCGGTAACATGAAATTCAGCGATATTTTAAGGGCTGTTAAAAGAAGACCCCTGCAGAAACTGGGGGAAAGTGTAACCCGGATTAAGAGCGCGCAAATAGAATCAATAATATCCCAGCGGGATATGGTAGACATTGGTAAGCGAGCACGGCAAACGATGAAGCATGATTGTATCGCTTACCCCGACCGATGAAAATTAACACGGTGATGTCCTACGAAAAGTAACAGATCACCTCTTTCGCTTACCATAGGGACGAAGAATTCTTCGATGCCATAGTTAACGAAGAATTCTTTGATGCCAAAGTAAACGAAGAATTCTTCGATGCCACGGTTAACGATGAATTTTTCGGTGCCACAGTTAACGAAGAATTCTTTGATGCCTAGTTAACGAAGAATTCTTTGATGCCAAGGTCAATAGAAAAAATTGCATATTCGTATGAAAATAAGTATTATGTGTACAAAAACTCACCTAATAGGCCACTCACACTTTTTGTTAAAAAGAAAAATGCACTAGATTCAATACAATCGTTATAAAGGTTATATTTTATGCGAAATGCACTTAAAATTTGTTATAACGTGCGTATAATGTGTTTAACTGAACTGTATTATTACAAATTGAAATAGTTTAAATACGTTAAATACATATTATATATGTATATAAAATAAAATAAAACGATGAGTTTTTCTTGGCGGCACTATGTGCTTACTTTGAACTTTTATTTCAAACTGAAAACTTAATTCTATTGCAAGCCACCATTAAGCTTAGCTCGAGCCCTATAAGTGATTAGTAATCAAAATTAGGTTTGCGCGTGTTTCGCTCTTCTTCTTCTTTACTGGCGTAGACACCGCTTACGCGATTATAGCCGAGTCAACAACAGCGCGCCAGTCGTTTCTTCTCTTCGCTACGTGGCGCCAATTGGATATTCCAAGCGAGGCCAGGTCCTTCTCCACTTGGTCCTTCCAACGGAGTGGAGGTCTTCCTCTTCCTCTGCTTCCCGCGGCGGGTACTGCGTCGAATACTTTCAGAGCTGGAGTGCTTTCATCCATCCGGACAACATGACCTAGCCAGCGTAGCCGCTGTCTTTTAATGCGCTGAACTATGTCAATGTCGTCGTATATCTCGTACAGCTCATCGTTCCATCGAATGCGATATTCGCCGTGGCCAACGCGCAAAGGACCATAAATCTTTCGCAGAACCTTTCTCTCGAAAACTCGCAACGTCGACTCATCCGTTGTTGACATCGTCCAAGCCTCTGCACCATATAGCAGGACGGGAATTATGAGTGACTTATAGAGTTTGGTTTTTGTTTGTCGAGAGAGGACTTTGCTTCTCAATTGCCTACTTAGTCCGAAGTAGCACCTGTTGGCAAGAGTTATCCTGCGTTGGATTTCTAGGCTGACATTGTTGGTGGTGTTTACGCTGGTTCCAAGATAGACGAAATTATCTACAACTTCAAAGTTATGACTGTCAACAGTGACGTGAGTGCCAAGTCGCGAGTGCGATGACTGTTTGTTTGATGACAGGAGATATTTCGTCTTGCCCTCGTTCACTACCAGACCCATTTCTTTTGCTTCCTTGTCCAGTCTGGAGAAAGCAGAACTAACGGCGCGGGTGTTGAGGCTATCAATATCATCGGCATACGCCAGCAGTTGTACACTCTTATAAAAGATGGTACCTTCTCTGTTGAGTTCTGCAGCTCGAACTATTTTCTCCAGAAGCAGGTTGAAAAAGTCGCACGATAGGGAATCGCCTTGTCTGAAACCTCGTTTGGTATCCTTCCCGATTCTGACGGAGCTTTTCGTGTTGCTCAACGTCAGCTTACACAGCCGTATTAGTTTTGCGGGGATACCAAATTCAGACATTGCGGCATAAAGGCAGCTCCTTTTCGTGCTGTCGAAAGCAGCTTTGAAATTGACGAAGATGTGGTGTGTGTCGATTCTCCTTTCACGGGTCTTTTCCAAGATTTGGCGCATCGTGAATATCTGGTCGGTTGTTGATTTACCAGGTCTAAAGCCACACTGATAAGGTCCAATCAGTTTGTTGACGGTGGGCTTTAATCTTTCACACAATACGCTCGACAGAACCTTATATGCGATGTTGAGGAGGCTAATCCCACGGTAGTTGGCGCAGATTGTGGGGTCTCCTTTTTTGTGGATTGGGCATAGTACACTTAAATTCCAATCGTTGGGCATACTTTCGTCCGACCATATTTTGCAAAGAAGCTGATGCATGCACCTTATCAGCTCTTCGCCGCCGTGTTTGAATAGCTCGGCCGGCAATCCATCGGCCCCTGCCGCTTTGTTGTTTTTCAGGCGGGCAATTGCTATTCGAACTTCTTCATGGTCGGGCAATGGAACGTCTGCTCCATCGTCATCGATTGGGGTATCTGGTTCGCTTTCTCCTGGTGTTGTGCGTTCACTGCCATTCAGCAGGCTGGAGAAGTGTTCCCTCCATAATTTAAGTATGCTCTGGGCATCGGTGGCTAGATCACCTTGGGGGGTTCTACAAGAGTATGCTCCGGTCTTGAAACCTTCTGTAAGCTGCCGCATCTTTTCGTAGAATTTTCGAGCATTACCCCTGCCGGCCAGCTTATCAAGCTCTTCGTACTCACGCATTTCGGCCTCTTTCTTTTTCTGTCTGCAAATGCGTCTCGTCGTACCAGCTGTTCTTTTGCACTTTCCGAAAACCAATGGTTTAGGTTGCAGCTGTACGTAAGGAGTTTGAAATGCCGTCCCACAGTTCCCTTATACCGAGTTGTTGACGAGTGCTCTCAGAGAGCAGGAGTGCAAGCCGAGTAGAAAAACGTTCGGCTGTCTGTTGTGATTGCAGCTTCTCGACGTCAAACCATCCTTGTGTTTGTTGGCGTGCGTTTTTTGCTGCACAGAGGCGGGTGCGGATTTTGGCTGCAACAATATAGTGGTCCGAGTCGATGTTAGGACCTCGGAGCGCACGCACATCTAAAACACTGGAGACGTGTCTTCCGTCTATCACAACATGATCGATCTGGTTGGTGGTTTTTCGATCCGGAGACAGCCAGGTAGCTTGATGTATCTTCTTATGCTGGAATCTAGTACTACAGATAACCATATTTCGGGCCCCGGCGAAGTCGATCAGCCCCCTTTTTTCCCGTGGAGGCTGAATTTACCGACCGTAATGCCAAAGATACCTTCTATGCCCACCCTGGCATTGAAGTCGCCAAGCACGATTTGACATCGTGGCGGGGGCATCTCTCATAGGTGCGCTCCAAGCACTCATAAAAGGCATCTTTGGTCACATCGTCCTTCTCTTCCGTCGGGGCGTGGGCGCAAATCAGCGATATGTTGAAGAACCTCGCTTTGATGAGGATTGTGGCTAGACGTTCATTCTCCGGAGTGAATGATAGTACTCGGCGACGGAGTCTCTCTCCCACCACGAATCCAACACCAAACTTGCGCTCCATTATATGGCCACTGTAGTAAATGTCACAAGGACCTACTCGTCTCTGTCCTTGTCCCGTCCATCGCATTTCTTGGACGGCGGTGATGTCAGCCTTTATCTTTACGAGGACATCTACCAGCTGGGCAGCGGCACCTTCCCAATTAAGGGACCGGACATTCCAGGTGCATGCCCTCAAATCATAGTCCTTGTTTCGTTTGCCATGGTCGTCATCAAAAGGGGGGGCTCTCATCCGAGGCTGATTGTTGGTTTTCATTGGGGGTGTTTTTTTACGTGGCGGGTCCCAAACCCAGCTTACAACCCTATGCAGGGTGTTTCGCCTTCTCACTTTAGCTCGCCTCTAAACGGATGTTCTTAGGCTACCCAGAGGATACTTGGTCAAAGACCGGAAGTCGTGAGCTGCTTGAGTCATATGTAAAAGAATCGTTTCTGGCCACTCCCAAGTGAATGGCGATCAGAGAACTTTCCTCACTTGCGTGAACTTCTACACATGACTCCATCCTCCACGTGTTTCGCTCACCTACCTAATAATTGGGAGAACGGATGCGCGTGTAGCGCATTCCATTGAGCTAAGATTGCAATAGGAGTCTCAACTGTAAGTTGACTCCTAATTGTGCAGACATTGTTGTCAGCGAATTTATATGAATTTATATTGTGTTAACTTATACAATATAAAATGATCAGCCATTCCGTAAAATTCACTACAAATCACCGCATCCTCTTCAGAATCATCTTCAGCCAATCCGTAAAATTCACTTTCTTCTTTTTTAATTAATCTTCTCATATGTCTTTTCGAGAACATTATTTTTATTCTAAGTTTAAACACAAAAATAAACAAAATTTTTAATTAAAATAGCAGCTCACCTTTTTAAATAAAACAGCAGCTCACGACCAACTTTTTACTTGATGATTTGACGAAATAATGAAAAAATTTACTTATAAATTATATTCCATCAATTTTTATTTGTCGTTTTTCATGTACCTACTTGACTTTTAAATATGAACACAGTAGAATTTAGCCGCATAGCTTACTTTTATGCATTACCTGGTATCGAAGAATTCTACATAGAATTTTCATCAAGCGTTCTTCAAAGAAAAATGTAAGCGGGGAACCATTATTCCACATAGCTTACTTTTAGGCATTACCTGGTGTCGAAGAATTCTACATAGAATTTTCTTCGAAGCATTCTTCAAAGAAAAATGTAAGCGGTGAACCATTATCCCGCTGGAATGTGTATTTTAAAGAGGTGTTTGTGTATTTGAATTTTTAAACGATGTCAAACATAGAAGTTGCTTATAAGCAACTTTGGGGCTGAAAGGGATAATTCAACTTGAACGTTGTGTATAACAAAGAACCAACAAAGTGTTTATCGTTGCCTATTAGTGAAAGTTTTTTTATTATTTTCATTTTCATATTTTTTTTTAATTAACTTGCAAAAAAACTTATAAGAAACTCCTGTTGTAAAACTGTTAGCTCAGTCTCACTTAAGAAAAACGCTCTCTGTACTAAATTATATTGTGCCGAAATAGCTCAGTTGGGAGAGCGTTAGACTGAAGATCTAAAGGTCCCCGGTTCAATCCCGGGTTTCGGCAAGTAACAATTTTATTTTAATAACTTTTTTTTAATCCCATTAAGGCAATAAATTACAAAGCACTTTTTCTACTCATAACTATAAAATATTGAATAAAGTAATGCTCTCGCTTTCTACCTCGGTAAAGGAGATACTAACTTTTAAATAATAAAATATTTAAATTAACAAAAAAGTGGAGCTTTAAATAAAAATATTCGATATAACGAGATAGATAGCGAGAGCATTACTTTATTTAATAGTTATGAATAGAAAAAAATAGTGATTTGTAATTTATTGCAGCATTTAATGGGAATTAAAAAAAATTTCACTGTTCGACTATCTCTCTCATTGAGCGGACGTGTTTTCTTAATCGCGGTTTTTCTTTTGTGCTTTACGCTTTTCTCGCATATTCCTTTGCATACAAGTGCAAATTAATTTTTTGTTTTATTTATTGGTTTTTTTAAAAAGTATTTTATAACTATCACTTATATCTTATATCTCTTACTTATGACTTCTAACTCATAACTCTCACTTGTAACTCCTGATTGCCAACTCAAGACTACTAACTCATGACTGAACTATTTATCTCTTAATTCTAGTTCTTATGGTATTAAAATGCTGATCATGCAAAAAGGATGGCTGTGGCATTTCTTGTTGCGTGATCAGTTTCTTTTTGTAATTGAATTCCAATAGATTTTATGATGACTTTGTAAATTGGCTATTGTTGATTTTAATATTATTTGTTTACGTTAAATCTATTTGTTATGATAGGCGGTTGGCTTGATTCTATGGATGAATATGGTGTCGACTTACATTACATATGTGTCTACTAGAGATGAATGGGATAGGGATTTATTATAGTATGTTTGGGTTGCATTAACTACCCCCCCTTGTTAAAAAAAAGAAACGTCCTCGTTTCGGCTTAGAATGTTAATTCATCAATTTTGTGATAGATTCAAGCATAATGGCATTAGCTTCTTCAATTTTCCTTTTTTTATATTTTTTAATTTTTTGCCGGATTTTGATAATTACATAAATCAAAGCAATAATTATTGCCAAAAATAAGAGTGCCCAAAGAGTTTGGTGAGATTTAATTTCTTTTTGTCCCATATTTAAAAGGTTTGTATTTTTAAATTTTAAATCTATATTTTCTGATTCAAGATATTCGAGGACATCAAACCGACTAGGCTGATTTGATTTAATATAGTTCCAAATTATGCTACTTGGATTTTCATAAATTTTGTTGTCAATTACTGTGGTGTTATTGAAGGTTACTAAATATATACCATCGAGGTCGATGTTATCAACTGTGTGTTTTCCTGATATTAACCGTGCGATTCTGTAACGTGAGACAGTATCAAGTCTCTAAATTTGAGATTTTGAGTTAGAGACAATTTTTGAGACTTGAGACGATTTTGCTATTCTGTAAGTGACAGTCACTAAAAATTTGCGAGTCTCTCAACTGAAAACGAACAGGTCTGAACATCTGTCACATTTCATTATTTAGAGATGTATGTAAAACCTGAATGAAGAAAGACTGTCGATAACAAATATTAAATTATCTTTAACGCAGTGAAAAAGATGAATTACCAATTAAAATAAAAATAGAATGTAGTATTTGAAATATTATAGAGCTAAAATTTATGTGAAATTGATTTTTTTTTTACTTTTACCTGATTGAGTTTTGTATAAAACATAAATACCAACAAACGATTATTATCTGTGATGATCTCTATAAGTGAATTGTCAATACATTCAAAATGGAAAACAGAGGTAAGTAAACGTTAAATTAAAGATTTGCTATTATATTCGTTTACTTTTATATAATTAACTGTTGCATTTCCAGAATCCTTGCGTACAACAAAGGAGCAAATCGAATGCTACTTAGCATTTCTAGAGCTTCACCCTCAAATGAAGCTACACAAGAACGATCCCACACGGCCCAAAAGATTAGAAGAGCTGTGGATCGAGCTTGCCCAACAATTAAACGCTCTAAAGGGTCCATCACGTTCGCCTACCAAATGGAAGGAGGTATATCTTTAAATATACACTTATATATAATTATATATTTTAATTGTAATAAATATCTGGTTTATTTTAAAGTGTTTAAACCACTGGAAAAATCAAATTCGATCAAGGGCAAGAAAGGCGAAGGTAAGTAGGATATTAACTGGTGGAGGACCCATGCAGGAAATACAATCCTCCGAGCTGGAAGAGCGGGCGATGGAAGCACTAGGGAGGACCGTGGTTGATGGACTGCCTGATGTGCCAACTATTGGAGTAGAGGTATGTATGATTAAATAAAATCCTTGCATATAATATGTTTATAAACATATAATAAAATGAAATATTTTCTTTTTTCGTTTAGAACCATATTATAATCGATATAGATCCGCAAAGTCCGACAGTAAGCGAGATGCCATCAAGTTCACGATCTCGAAGGCAGACTTCTCAAGAAATGTTTGCTGACATGATGGCCACAATGAAAAAGAGAAGCGAAGAAGAGGCGAAATTTAGAGAGACATAGCAACAATGCTTTCAAAATGTTGCGGACTCTTTGAATAATATGGCAAATGCTATTTTAAAGCTATCCGAAGCTGTTTTGAAAAAAAATTAAAAAAAAATTTTGTTTAAGTTAAGAATATATTTTTAAGTTCCTATTACTGTATATAATGTACATACACACCAAAGAATATTTTTAAGTTACGAAGATATTTTTAAGTTCCTGTTAATGTATATAATGTACATACACACCAAAGAATATGTTTAAGTTAAATTATTTTTAAGTTCCTATTAATGTATATAATGTACATACATATGAAAGAAGACTGAATAAGTTAAATTATTTTTATGTTCCTATAATAATTATTTTGTACATACATATCAAAGACTGAATAAATGAATTTATTAATTTTTTGTAAAAATATAAATGAAAGATTTATTTGTAAAGATATTTATTTACAAAGATTGTGTGAGAGAATTTGAGCAGCTACGTCGTGCATTTATTCCTGCATTGTAATACTGATTTGCTTGAGCTGGAGAATTATCATTGAAGGAAGAGTCTTCAAAGCTTTCAATGTCGATTTCATCGAAGTCACAAATACCATGTTTTTGCAAAATGTTGTGTAAAATTGAGCAAGTATAAACTAAGAACGCGGCGTTTGAGGGTGTATACCTCAGTACTCGCTCTTTAGATAAGCAACGGAAACGAGACTTTAAAACACCAAAGGCTCTTTCAATTATGTTCCTGGCCTTAATATGGATTCTGTTATAAAGAACTTCATTTGGTGCAGATGGGTTTGATATAGGAGTCAAAAGCCATGGCTCTAGTGGATATCCTGAGTCACCTAGAAGCCATTTAAATGAACCAGAAACATGTTCCCTTAATAATTTTATTCTGGCCGGCGATGTTCTCCAAATTCCGGAGTCATGGCATGAGCCAGGAAAACGAGCATTTAAATGGCGAAAAATAAGTTTGTCGTCACAAATCTAAAATTCATATATGTATACATATATTAATTACATTAAATGAATATTTTAACCTACCGCTTCTACGTTAATACTGTAGTAACCCTTTCGGTTCATGTATTCATGTGGAATAACATTAGACGACGAAGATGGTCCAATTATAGCAACATGGGTGCAGTCAATAGCACCAATCACTCCTTTTATTCCGAACTTATTATGGAAACTAGAAATATTTTTATCTTTTAATATACTTGTTTTAATTTAACTCATATATATATACTTTACCCCATTTTAATTGTGTTGTAGTGCTCTGTTGTATTTGCGAAGCTTATTTCCACATTTTTGTGTTCCAATACAAGTTTGCATATATGCCTTATACTTCGGGATATGCTAGCTTGGCTCATGGCAGATAAATGGCTATTTCCAATGCAGTATTGGTATGAGCCATTTGAAAAAAAGTATAGCACTGAAACGAACTAGTACACCAATGTTTAGTAAAAAATTTTAATTTAAAAGCATGAACACTCACCCGAATCTCAAAAGGAATAGCAGACTTTCGGAAGCGATTATCGTGAGGTTTCAAATCCTGCATAAGGTCCCAACACAATGACTTCGGAAAACGAAAATATTTTATAAATATTCCTTCCTCCAATAAAAATGGATCCTCACTATTCCTTAAGTGTGCCAAATTCCTCCTGTTTGCATTTCTAATTGAAAAAAATTAATAATATTTTTATATTCATTGCTATAAAACAATACTTACCTTTCTTCATTTTCATACGTTTGTAAAATTAACAAAAAAGCTGCGACTTCTTCGTCCATTGCTAGTTTTCTATATTATCAATACGTTTGTGACCTGCTTATTACCAGCTGACAAAATTTGAGACTATGTTTTGAGACTTGAGACTGAGACTGTTTAGTGAATAGTAACTATGTAGTATCAAATTGATACTTTGTCTCAAAATGTCTCAAATAGAGACTAGAGACTGGTTACAAAATCCCGCTATAAGATTATGCCATCTTTAATAATTTCTAATTGTTTGTTTTTTTCTTTAATTTTAAGACATTCTGTTTTTTGATTATTTAAAATTTTAGAAAAGCAAGTTTCTTTAAAATCTATTTCACAATAGCTAGCACTTAATTCTATTTTACATGTTTTAATGTTAGAGTATGTGTTTTTACATTTAATTATTTCATTTTCTATTACTAATTTTCCATCATTTTGACTTATAAAATTAGCTTCATATAATATACATATATCTTTAATTACTGGGTATTTAATATATATTACAATTATTTCATTATTCTGTACTATTTTAAATTTAGATGCGTCAATTACATCTGTAATTGTAAAATTATTGTGTTCAACTTACAATATCTTTTATTTCTTTTATATTCAATATTGTTGGGTTAAGAATTCCAACTTTTCCTAATACAATAGTTTGGAGAGTATTTTCTAGATCTTTTAGTATTAATTTATTTCTATGTTGCATTATGTTAACTAAGGTTGAACTATTCTCTATTTTACTGACAATATTTGTTAGTTGTGTAACTACCTCAAATAATTTGGAATTTGTAGTAAACTGTCTATTGTTATTTTCTATAAGTTCAGATAATTTCGCGTTTATTCGTACGATATCGTCATGGTCTGGTGTTCCCGAAATCCATTTCCATATCGTACCGAGTTCATTTATACCTCTTTTTGATTTTCTCCCTGTCGTAATTTCTAATTGTGATATCAGTCGTTCTATTTGGTCCATTTCTAAGTCCGTGTTGAATTTATTATAATAAACTGTGTTTCCCGTATCACTAATCTTGATTTTTATAAAGTTTGAGCTATGTGATTCCTTAATTAGTTTTGTTTTTGTGTCATACAGAATTTCTTTATAATATGTCAAATTTGTTATGTGAAATATGTCTCCCCAGTCAGTGTAAGTCGCGGCTGGTCCAATTTCTATTAGGACATAATCGTCTCTCGTATAGTCAGTAATTTCGCATTGAGTGAATGGTATCAAAAGGATAAATTCTTGACTTGCTATATATTTTTACAGTATTACCTAAATCTTCTTTTACCCTTTGTTTTTTGTATTTTGGTTGTAGTTTATTTCTTTCTCCTATTATTTTTTCATATATAACGTCGTTCTTTTTATATGTTTTTATTATTCTATTCTTATTATTTCTTTCTATCATTTTTCCCTGTGCATTGCTTAGCTTTAATGGTATTTCATTGTGTGTAATTTTATTAAAATATATATCAATAGGTTTTTTATCAGTTACGGAATGGATTGATTTATTGTATTGTTGTGCAGCCCTGTAGATACTTTCTAAATCGCTAATTAAATGGTATTCCTGTTGAATACAACGTGATAGTTCTATTAGGGTTGAATGTACTCTTTCAACTTGACCATTTGTGGTACTATGTTTCGGGGTGCAATAATAAACTTCGATGTTCATTCTCTGCATTAAAGATTTGAATTGAATTGAAGAGAAACTTGGTTCATTATCGCAGGTAATGTGTTTTGTCTCGGGAAAGCTTTGAAGTATGTCGAGGACCTTTTGATCTAGGTCTATTCTATCATCTATGTGTTTGATTACTAAGTATTTGGAATAAGCGTCTACTGCTGTTAAGAACTTTAATTTCTGCACAAAAAATATGTCTATATGAATTTGTTCTCCTTCCCTTTCTGGTATAGGAGCTTCACCGATTGGCACTCTTTGAGGGTGGCATTTGTATTTGTTTTTGTTACATATGTCAAAATTTCGAACATATTCCTTAAATTGTTTGGTCATGTCTGGCCATTAATATAATTTACATATTGGTTTTAAGTTTTCTCTAAATTTTCTATGTGCTCGATTGTGTGTTTCCTCGACAATCATGTTTTGATCTTCTGTGTTAGTTATGTCCGTTGGGAAGTTTTTAGTATAAAGAAATTTAATATTGAATGTTTCTAATAATTTGAATTTAATTTCGTACAAATCTTCTACGGTGCAATGTATACCTGTAACCACATTTGGTTTCAAAAATTCTTTAAGAATATTTATTAAATTGTCAATTGTATCATAATCTATAATGTGTCGTGTTTTCCCGAAATTTGTAATTGATTCATGTATTGTGAATCTAGCTTTACTCAGTAATATCTGTTGCAAATATTGATTTAGTGGTAGGGTTGTTTCTGCTATATTTATATTGTCGCTACTTTCTGCTGAATGTTGAGTGCTGTTACTTGAAATGTCTGATATATTGTGTAAGTATTGTCGTGAAATAGCGTCTGCTACAACGTTAGTTTTTCCCGGTTTGTATATGATTTTTGGAGAATATTCTTCGATTAATGCATGCCATCGCTTCATTTTAGCATTAGGATTACGGGTAGAAACTGCAAATGTTAAAGGTTGATGATCCGTGTGGATTTCTAGGTTTGTAACGCCATAAAGGTAATTCCTTAAAGTTTTCAAAGCAAATACGATAGCATATAACTCTTTCTCATATGTTGCATAATTTAATTCAGTGTTATTTAATGTCTTTGATATGAACGTGATCGGTTTATCTTCTTGGGACAGAACTCCTCCGACTGCAACATTTGATGCGTCAGTAGTTAAAATAAATTTTTTTGTATAGTCTGGTTATGCCAGTTCAATTTGGTTTGCTAATAGATTTTTGAGTTTTTCACATGCAATAACTGCTTCTTGGTCTAAATCCAGTTTTACTTTCTTTGACATATGTTGGGAATTGGGACAAGTATCTGGTTAAGGGTTTTGCTATTAAAGCATAGTCTTGAATAAATTTCCTATAGTATCCTGTAATTCCTAAAAAACTTCGTAATTGTCTCAAGGTAGATGGAATAGGGAAGTGTTTAATGAACTCAATTTTTTTTGGGTCTGTTTTAATAATTCCTTGGGCAACCATATATCCTAAAAACTCGACTTCGGTTTCATAAAATTTTGATTTTTCTAAAGATATTTTCATATTGGCATCCTTAAGTGTTATGACTATTACCTGTAAGTGTTCTCTATGTTCTTCTATATTATTTGAATAATATATACATGACAAAACTTTCCTACATAATTGCGTAATATATTATCCATCGCTCTTTGAAATATGCTCGGGGCATTCCTTAATCCGAAAGGTAGTCTTAAATATTCATATTTGCCATTGTTGACACTAAAAGCTGTTTTTCTATATCCTTTTCCTGCATTGTAATCTGATGAAAACCTGACTCTAAAACTAGAGTAGAGAAGTATTTTGCTGTTCCTAAATTTGCTAATATAACATTTGTTTCTGGGATAGGGTATTTATCGTGAACTGTATTTTCATTAATTTTCTTATAATCTATAACTAGCCTAAGTTTTGGTGTACCATTTTCATTTATTCCTTTCTTTGGTACAACCCATATTGGTGAATTATAGGGGCTTTTACTAGGTCGTATTATACCATTATCTAATAGATTCTTTATTTCATTGTTCACAAAAGTATTAACGGACAAGGGGTATTGGTATTGTTTACTCCATATGGGAGTTTCAACAATTGTGCGTATTTACGACAGGTAAATTTGTATTTATATTTGAATGAATTTTTTCGATTTCATTCTTTATTTCTGTTTTCAAATATTCAAGATTTCCATTGTTTAAATTATTATAAACGGTATTATTCTTCGCTGGCTTTCTAGGATCTTTTTGTCCCAGAGTAGTACTTAAATTACATAAGTAAGGCATAATTCATCAGCGGGCGCCATAGGAGCATTTGAGCTTCCCAAGGTAGTATTAAAATTTCCATTATTATTTTCAATATAAATTTTTTCCGTTTTATTATTATATTTTAATATTTCATTCTTTAAATCTATTACAACTCCTGCTTTATTAAGCCCTATTAGCATATCTGCTTCTAAATTTTCTATTACGTAAAATCTCTGTATCGTATTGAAGCTATTTACATTACTATAATCTTCAAATAATGGTGAATCCGTTAATTGTTTTTACTCTTTTAATTATATCTAATTTATCTCTATATAAAAAAGTGTTTGGTTTGCAATAGCGACAAGTGGCTCCTGTGTCAGTTAGGACTTTTAGTTTTCTTCCTGTTACTCCGCAGTACCTATAAATGTATGGGAGTCCTGTCTTTTGCCTAAAAAAGCTTGTTCTTGAATATTATTTATGCGTTGAATTTTAGATGGAGGTTGTGGTGTTCTTTTATGTTCTTCAAAATTCCGTTTGGCGTATGTTTGTTCGTGTTGAGTTTGTTTGTGGATACTGGAATCTACGTCCATTGGTTCAGGTTGGTTTCTTTGGTATCCTTGATTAAATCTTTGTACGTATTGTTGGTTATTTTTGTTCTGGAATCCTTGGTTATATCTTTGTGCATAATGTTGGTTATTTTTGTTTACTTGAGGGAATCTTAAATTGTTCTGGAACTGGTTATTTGTGAAGTTTAGAGGGGATGTTCGAGGATTATGAACTTGCAATTTTACTGGGTTCGGCTGAGCCTGACTCCTACTGAATTGGAAAGCAAAATTTGCTCTCATATTGTTTGAATTTAATTCTAGAGCTTTCGCTAAAGCATTTGGTAAATAAGATGGGGCTAACGAGAACCAAATGTTTGATAGGGAACCGTTAGGTCCTGAAATGAATATTCTTAAGGTATTTTTCCTGTGTTGGTCATTAAGTTGATCTACTAGTCCCTTATTTGAACCATGTGACATTATCGTCTTATTAATTATCAAAGTCAATTTTTTATTGACTTCGTTATAATAATCTATAATGGACAATTTCCTTGTCGAAGAATGCTTATCTCCTGTTCAAGGATATGGATTGGTCACTTATCGGCATAGGCGAAATCCAAGCGACTTATGATCGCGTCAAAATTGAGGACCGTTCCGTGATTTGTAAGAACGTCGTTTGCGTATTGTGTTATTTTGTTTCTTAATATCGTTAGTGCGGCAAAGTATCTTTTGCTACCACGGTTATACAAAGACATTGAGTTATGGGCGGCTTCTCGCCAACTAACGTATGCTTCAGCATAGCATCTAATATTTGCGTCAATAGTCTGTACTGTGTATTCTGTTATATTATCTCTTGTCGTTAATTGAGTTATTTGGTTTTTTAAAAGTTCTATCTCATTCTGTAACGAAATTGTATTCCTTTTTATTAATTCTGAAATAATTTCTGCTGTGAGCATTCCTGTGGTATTGCCTGTTACACTCATTTTGCTAAATTTTTCTATAATTTTATCCAGATTCACTAATATCACTATGATACATTCACTCAAATTTTTCTCAAAGGATTTGTGTCAATCGTCCGTCGTATTCTAACAATTAAGTATATGTATTATTTTTAAAGTCTTATATATGTCGGCCCAGGTATGGTCGTATCGTCTGTGCCGTTCATGGGCAAGCCGGTTTCCATTCCTTCGAATCTAATATATCACTCAGAAAGCGCAGCGAACAACTATGCGTCCGATCTGTTCCAGTATTCTCACAACAATGATACAGTACCCAAAAATGCTTCATCACTCTTAGTATATTTACCAGAACAAAGCCTTGTGCACATTCTTTGTCTCTTTCTTGCCTTTCTAATACTCGTTGATTTTATCGTGACGCGCAGAAGCACACTCGGTAAAACGAAATGCTTTTACCTCGCTCTCACACCGAAGGATATAATGAAGAGAAACATGAAAACAGCATACTTCGATTAGATTGAAATTTATTTACAAAGTACTTTGCATATATAGGGTCATTCGTTATTTCAAAAAGATGATATTTAAATTAACAAAGTTATTTGTTTACATCGACATATATATATTTTATATACTGTATTATATTATGTTATATATATATTTTACTTATACTATTCTTAAAAATAAGCTTACGAATATCTTCTTTTCTGTGGTTGTCGTTGCTATTACCGCTGTTCTACTGTAGTTGCTTCTGCCGTTGTTGCTGTCACTGCTGTAGTTGTTTCTGTTGTCGTTGTTGCTAGTATAATTGCTTCTGCCGTTGTTGCTGCCACTGCTGCCGCTCCGCTGTAGTTGTTTCTGTTGTTGTTGTTGTTGTTTCTTTGTTGTTATGGAAAATTGTTATTGCATTTTGTTGTTGTGAAGTACTTTCTTTGTTGTTTTTCTATTACTTTTATAGATCTTGTCACTTGTGTCTCTTTGTTGTTTTTACAATGTTTTTTATTATTTATTCTCAAAATTTTATTAAAAAAATTTTTGATATATTTTTTTAAAGTTTATTTTAGTTTGTAAAAGTTTTAATTTGTTTTATTTTCCTTTTCCTGGGATACTTGATTAGTTTTTTTTTACACTTTTTTCTCCCTTTTATGGGATATTCGATTTATAGGTTTGTTTCCGTAACCTTTGTTTATTCGGGTAACCTTATGGAAACTTGGAGGTTTATATTATTTTTTTGTTTATGGACCCACACTTTTTACATGGACATCCGTGTCCTTTTAAAGGAGTCGAACCACGATGTTTTCCTTCAAGCACCGAATCGATGGGACATCCGTGTCCTTTTAGTGGAGTCGAACCACACTTGATTAAGGATATTTTTGTGCGGGTCCCTGCTCGGGCGCCAATTAATTTTTTGTTTTATTTATTGGTTTTTTTAAAAAGTATTTTATAACTATCACTTATATCTTATATCTCTTACTTATGACTTCTAACTCATAACTCTCACTTGTAACTCCTGATTGCCAACTCAAGACTACTAACTCATGACTGAACTATTTATCTCTTAATTCTAGTTCTTATGGTATTATAATGCTGATCATGCAAAAAGGATGGCTGTGGCATTTCTTGTTGCGTGATCAGTTTCTTTTTGTAATTGAATTCCAATAGATTTTATGATGACTTTGTAAATTGGCTATTGTTGATTTTAATATTATTTGTTTACGTTAAATCTATTTGTTATGATAGGCGGTTGGCTTGATTCTATGGATGAATATGGTGTCGACTTACATTACATATGTGTCTACTAGAGATGAATGGGAATGGGAATGAATAGGGATTTATTATAGTATGTTTGGGTTGCATTAACTTGCACGTGTTTTCGTTTTATTTTATCGTGCGGTTACTCGCGTAAAAAACAGTGCATATTAGTGAATATTTGATTTATTATGGCCCCACGACCGCCTAATCTCGGGGAAAATAGGTTTGCTTTGCCCTCTAGCCCCAACCCCAAAAGGAAAAAACTTACATATAAACCACTTGAAAATTTTCCAGAACTACCTCAAATTAAAAAAGATTGCCCAAAGCTTGTTCTAATATCTGCAGCAGATTCGAACAAAACACTTTCCAAGTACTCTTGTTTCGCCGTACATATACTTACGTAAAAGCTTAGAATCAATAAGTAAGGAAATTTTATCTATCACCGAATTACGTGATGGAAATCTTCTCTTACTTGTTAAAAATCGGAAGATCGCTGAAAAATTTCTAACAAAGAAATTGAATGGTATTTGTGACATTAAAGTGAAATTACATGACAATCTGAATTGCTCTAAAGGTACAATTTACGCCCCATTCCTAAACGACATTTCTGAAGAAGAAATTATTGACAATTTAAAAGATCAGGGAGTTACTTCCGTCTATAAATTCACTAAAAATCTAGATGACAAACAAAGACCTGGTGGAGTGGTACTTCTTTCATTTGACCTCTACAAACTTCCAGAAAAAATCGAAGTCTCATGGCGCACAATACGAATTAGAGCATATTTCCCTATGAGGTGTAAACACTTTTTTCGCTTCTGTTACAAAAGAGAATACAAACAAGCAAATAACTAACGTGATTTCCCACCTCTCACCATCCCCTCCTCTACCACTCTCCACAAACACTGTACTAAAATCCCCAACAGCTTATCCTCTTCCACAACAAAAGCAAACTATGAAAGAAAACAAATACAATTTCGTTATTGTTAATCATCTAAACTCATCTAATGTAACAACAAAAGAAACTACAAAAAACCTTTCTAACCTAACGTTTCCCCAAACAAAAACAAACCCAACCAAAATAAGAATACCACTCATTCCTAAAGTATCCACAACAGATTCTCTTAACATCCAAACTCTCCCTCTCTCCACAGACAATATCGGCCTCTTTCCACATACTTATACAGACATTATAGCACCTCATAAAAATATCACTTCTGACGATGAAAAACAATAACTCTCATAATTATTCCCCACTTCTTTCTCAATTCTCTCATTTCTGAGAAATGTTCAAATTTCTCCAATGGAATATGAACGGATTCTACAAGAGTTAGACCGACCTAGAATTACTCATAAAAGAACTATCACCAAGTGTTATATCACAACAAGAAACACACCTTTCATTTAATTCCGCAGCTACTGTACCCAAACAATATGCTGCGTATTTTTCCAACTTATCACAAAATCATACTAACAAACAAGGTGTTGCTACTCTAATAAAAAAAGATTTCCCACACCAACTTCTCCCGTGTTTTAATATTTCTACAATAGAAGTAGAAGTATTTATTGGGTTTAAATTAACCATCCTAACAATTTACATTCCACCACACCAAATCTTTAATATCAAAGAACTACGAGACATAATCGCTCCTTTCCAAATACCCGTACTTATACTTGGCGATTTTAATGCCTGGAGCCCTCTCTGGGGTTCTACTTGTACTAACCAAAGAGGTAAAATCATAGAAGACCTTTTATTAGTAGAAAACTTGACAATTATAAACGAATATAAAGTTATGTGTAGAAAAATGCGTAGGAGAACCATTTTTCTACACATAAAATGCGTAGGATAAAATGCGTAGGAGAACCATTTTTCTACACATAACTCGTTCACGTATGTAGACCTGGTCATTTGTTCTTCTGCTATCTCCTCCAAACTTAACATCTAAACACTAACTGATTTATATAACAGCGACCACTTCCCCATTATAACTCACTTTATCCAGGAAAGGGTCGGCGAAGCCAAAATTTCTGGTAGACAAGGCAAATTGGTCCAAATTTCAACAACTCTGCGAAAATGTTTCTGCTGCAAATCCCTTAGACGATAACATAAATAAAGAAACAGCAACGATTACCAAAATAATAAAAACTTCTGCTCTCCTCTCTATCCCCCAAACGGGTAAAAAAAAGCTTCAAAAACCACGTGCCTTATTGGTCTACGGAGTTATCTAAACTTAGAGATGAAAAACAATCACTTTGGTTAATTTACAAAAGAACTCGCTCTATTAATAATCTAATAAATTACAAAAAAGCCAACGCAGTGTTTCGGAAAAGTATTAAAGAAGCTAAGAGGGCTTGCTTGCAAAAGCTTACCGAAGCTAACACTCCGTTAACAAATCCCAAGAAATTATGGACCGACATAAAAATGCTCTCAGGCTCCTATGCACAAGTGAATCTTAAATGTATAAGCACTCCAAATGGCCAAATTTTCGACTCAAAGGATATAGCTAATCATTTCGCCTCTGTATGGTTCGATTATTCGAGCGATTCAACCTTCCACCACTCGTTTGTATCAAATAGAAATGAACTTCTCAGAAGAAGGTACAGTAAAGTTTCACTCACCCCCATCTATTACTGAATCAGACATAACCATCGCAGAATTCGATTTCACTTTATCTTCAATGTCAGGCAAGACTCCCGGTGCAGATAAGATTTCATATCCTATGCTATGCCTTTATGTCTCAAAAATAGAATTATTCAGTTGTACAACAATATTTTATCTCAAGGTGTTTACCCTCAAAATTGGAAAAATTCGGTGATGGTAGCAATTCCTAAATCTAATATAGTGTCTACAGATGTTCTTGGTTATAGGCCAGTGATATTGGCATCTGTTGCATGGGCAAACTATTAGAAAAAATCGTTTCAAAACATATCTCTTGGTTCGCATTAAATAAAATCCTTCTCAGTCGAAACCAAGTGGCATTTAAGGCACAATGGATGCTTTACTCTATTTTGATGATTTCGCCAAAACTGCTTTATCGAAAAGAAACCACATATCCACTCTCAGTTTGGATTTCGAAAAGCTTTCGACAGAGTTGGTTCTCATGTTATTCTACGACAGCTTGAGAAGTGGCAAATTGGTGAAAAAATATATATTTTTATTAAATCTTTCCTAATCAATCGGAAATTCATGACTAAAATCAATAACACTTTTTCGAACACGAACAATATGTAGAACGGAATACCACAAGGATCACCATTGTCTGTCATACTATTTATAATCGCATTTAACGAAATCAGTACGATATATAATCTCTAAATATAAACTCATTTCGCATATTATTTATGCGGATGATGTGCTTATCTTCTCCAAACAAAATAATTTAAATACTGTAAAAATACTTTTTTAAAAATCCTTACTGATATTTCAAATTGGTCCAATTGTTCGGGTGCGAATATTTCTATAAACAAATGTAAATTATTCCATATATGTAGAAACCACAAATATAATAACTTCAATCTTAAGCTATAATAATATAAATATTGTTAATACTACTAGTCTTAAATTCCTAGGTTCAATATTCGATAAGAGACTTTTAAGGAACATTGTTCAAATCTACGTAAGCAACTAATTTCTAGGCTTAATATAATTAAGTATCTATCATCAAAATACTGTTTAATTCACATTTCTTCTCTCATCAATATTACAAGAGCTTTAATTTTATCTAAGATTGATTATGGTCTCCCTATCTACGGCAGTTGTGCCAAAACCAACTTAAAGCAAATCTTTGCGCCATATCATGCAGCTGTTGGAAGAAATATTCGGGCATTCCCAACATCACCAATAAAGTTCACATTAACGGAAGCCGGACTCCCATCCATCGAGGAATGAGTTTTACATACTTCGCAAAAGCTTATTCCAAAACTACTATCATGTAATAACAAGCTCTTATATGGTATAGTTAAAGCCAAATGGACCGACGATACAAACTCCAATACTTTTTCCACCATTTCTAAATGCATTCAATTAGCTAAGGATCTTGGTATTACAACTACACCGGAGGAAAAGTCTATTTCTTTTGCCCCATCATGGCTACTCAAAGAATCTCCGTTCGATCTACATCCTCAAAAACATCATAAAAAGAACACCAATTCCAGGGTATATCAAAGTTTGTTCAAAGAGCTCATTGTGCAGCACTACGTAGATTGGAAATTAATTTTTACTGACGCTTCGAAGGCCGACTTCTACATGTCTTTTGCTATTGTTGATAACG
Organism: Bactrocera correcta; assembly: GCA_027475135.1. Taxonomy (NCBI): domain Eukaryota; kingdom Metazoa; phylum Arthropoda; class Insecta; order Diptera; family Tephritidae; genus Bactrocera; species Bactrocera correcta. The sequence continues at coordinate 82,379,410 of CM050326.1, forward strand.
TTGGAAATACGTTAAAAGCTGCCATCTAGCAGCAGCCATCTATAATGCGCTATGCCTAGTACAAAACTCTAACTTAAAAACATTAATATGTATTGATAGCAAATCTACAATCTCAGCTCTCCTAAATCCAATAAGTCCTACCTCATTGCGCAAATTAGAAACTTACTAATTGGGAACACAAACATAAAAATTATGTGGATCCCTGGACACGCCGGTATTAGCGGAAATGAATGGACCGATCAAAACGCCAAATTGGCGGCAAAACAGCCATTGATTGTTTTCGACTACATCGAAAAAAGAATATAAACCATTTAACCACAAAGCCATAAAAGCTAATGCTTGGAAGAATGTGCAACTCCACTACTCCATCTGCAACCAAGAGGGGAAAACACCTGCTTACCCGCCCTCAGGCCGTTGCCAAGATATAAAAGCCTTTGTTCGCCTTCGTCTTGGTCATACGTCATTAACGCATTACCATATATTAAGTGGAAGCCGTATTTCATCCTGCCCATATTGTAACTCGTCGTCTTTAACCATACTACATCTACTGGATGAATGCCCCTTCTTCAATTCAGCAAGGACCAGTATATTTCAGAATAATAAAGCTCTTGATTTATTAAAAATAACATCTATTGTAAACATCACGAAAATGTCTGAATTCCTATCTCATACAAAGTTAAAGAAATATATTTAAGTTATCCTTCCTTTTTAAATTTATTTATAACATATAATTTTTAGTCCATAAAAACATATTGCTTGTAAATATTTTCTACATGGAAGGTTTCATCTTTATTATTTAAGTCTTTTATAATTAAGCCTTGAGCTGGAAGCCTCTGTAGTTAGTAGTCCTTTTGTGTAATGTATAATAATAATTGTATTATTACTTTACAAATAATAAATAAATAGATAAATTAAAAAAATTAAATTATTTGCCGAAACCCGGGATTGAACCGGGGACCTTTAGATCTTCAGTCTAACGCTCTCCCAACTGAGCTATTTCGGCACATAATTTGTGTGTGTCGAGTGTTGATTTTATAACTGACTCCCGCAAAAGTGCTGCCATGATAGCAATATATAATATATTTTGAGAACTGTGATGAATTAGAGAGAATACAACACGTTCTCTGTATGTATCTAGTCTGATTTCACTAAGTCGTTTTAAATATAAAACATACTTATTTTGTTATATACAATAGGGGGATTTTCTTGCTCTTGCAAGATTGCACGATGACACAAAATGCATGAATCCTTAACCGAAATATGAAAGGCGATGGTGCTCTACTCATTGCAGAATCTAGTGAAATATGAACGGCTCATTTGGTCAATTTATTGAGAACGACTATTGTGAATTGTATTCATTCTTACGGGGCATCTCGACAGTCAAAAATTTATGGCATACTAACTGTCAAATCTATTGCTATTGCCATTGCCAAATCTGTATGTGGGTATTTGTTACCATAACATAATCATTTGTGCAAAGGCGTAGGGTAGGTAGGTTCGAGCTAATGTAGCGCATGTTTTGAGCTCTTGAATTGTTTAAATCTTTTATGTGGAAAATAAAAAAAGGAGAAGGATTCTGTTTTTACAAATGTATTTCAGGGAAAAATAAGAATTCATATTTTTGGACTACTATCTAATAATTGTGGCAAAAATTCAGTACATTATATTAAATTTAAGACTTCGCTCATTCTCAAACGCATTTTTCATAAAATATTAAACTAAATATTAATTTTTTGGAAAAATGTTATTTTAAAAAATACTTTATCTTCATAATATAACACAACCGTCTTAATACTCGTACTCATTGTACTAAATTTAATATTACCGAAATGAAACTGCCGCCGGTATACATATGTGTAAATGGGATGTGTTGCGTATTTTAAATTTTCATAGAAATGAAAACTGATCTTCCAAACTGCTAAAGTGGCAGTTCATTGCTTTCAATATATGGCATACTAATTGGTATTCCACATATTGCTTTCCATAAGCTATATGGAGGCTCCACGGCAATGCAAAAATTAAGCACGTGCTTTGATTGGATTGCTGCTACAGGGGAAAAGTAATCTGCTTTCAATAAAAAACTGCAGAATATATGCGGGTAAGTGCAAATGAACTTTTATTAAAAAATACAAATTGTACTTATCTTATCTTGAAGATTTGGTGTCCGTTTTAGTTATAATAGCTTCCGAAACGCCTCAGCAAGGAAATCAATATCTTTTATATAATAATTGATAATTTTGTATTGAATAACTGATAATTGATGATATGATTTGAATTCATGAAAGCGAACAAAACACATATGGTCATGATACATGTGAATATAAGTTTTGAATGATAAAATATAAAATTTATGTATATTTATTACTATTGTAATATATTTAATTTTTTGTAGTATATTATGATAGTTTGTTATATACTACATATGTATGTAATGAAGTATATAGTACACATATGTAACTATGTATATATCAAATATAAAAATAATTAAAAAAGTAGGCTTTATTTTTACACTAACTACAAATATTGCTTTGAAAAAGTAAATTAATTAAAATGTATTCAATTGCACTTGTGTTCATAAATATGCACAAAACGAGTTCATTTGAATGTGTTCGCATACGAGGTTTGACATTAAGTAATGAGACTGATTTTATTGCCGCGCTTGTGGTAAACCTATGACCTTGAAATTCCCTTTCTCTTTTTTCAGCATTCCTCCCCCCTCCATTGATATATGTGCCATCGCTCTAGCTTGTTTAGTTCGCCTGCTGTGTCAAGTTAAGTAGACGGGTGTTTGTAGTGCTCGTCACCAAAATGGAAAAACGAAATCAAGAGCAACGCGTCGCGATAAAATTTTGTGCCAGATTGGGCGAAACAGTTTCGGAAACGCACGCTAAAATTGTAAGAGTTTATGGTGATAGTGCTCTACGATCCGAAAACCAAACGCCGAAGCTCACAATGGTTGTCTCCGCGCGCCCCCCGCCCGAAAAAAGCTCGCATGGGCAAGTCGAAGGTGAAAACGATGATTATTGCCTGTTTTGTCCACAAAGAATTCGTTCCACCGGGGAAAACTGTGAATCAAGTCTACTATTGCCAAGTACTCGAAAGATTGCGAAAACGAGTCAACAGGGTGCGCCCAGACATCGCTCGTAACTGGATCCTTCATCACGATAACGCGCCGTGCCACACCGCCCTCAGCGTGTCACAGTATTTGGCCTCTAAAGGGATCGCCGTGTTGCAACAGCCGCCTTACTCGCCCGACATGTCACCCTGTGATTTTTTTTTGTTTCCTAAAACAAAATCGGTGGTCAAAGGAACCGATGAGTCGATTACGGACATCCAGGCCGCCGTGACTAGGGTGCTCGCGGACATCCTAGACGAAGCGTTCCAGAAATGTTACGAAGCATGAAAAACGGGTTAGAATCGCTGTATAGCTGCCCAAGGGGACTACTTTGAAGGGGATGGCAGAGTTGTAGAATAATTTTCAAATATACGGTTTTTATGGAATCAGTTTCATTACTTAATTTTCATACCTCGTATAAAACCATAAAAATATTAACAAACGAGCTAACACGTCTTAACAGCAATATATACTTTTAGCTCTGAGCATAATTTTTTTTCCATGCTCAGCTTTGTTAAAGCTCAACTGTTAAGATTTATACTGCCGAGCTGGCAGTGGTGAAACTCTCTCAACTCGACCGAGTTAACCAAAAATATTTTTACGTTCTTCGCGCCGTGAACCTGCTCTATGATTTACGTTCCTTGCTACGGTGTTAGTGCTGCATATTTGATATATAGCATCATGAACTAAACTTGGTATGTAAAACTGTTGAAGGAGGTTATGTTATAATTTGTCAGCTAGGAAATGTGTGTAAAAAGACGTATTAACAGGATGATGACCCAAAACATACAACCAAACTACCTATCGGTTTGCATCAGAACGGATCGCCGTAATGCTCCGGCCAGAGCAAACACTGGACCTAAATTCAAACAAAAAAAATTTGAGAATTTTGCTGTTGTAGCAGCAGCAAATCCATGTAGTTTAACACAACTTTGGCTGACGTCAAGGAGGCATATGAACAAATCCTATTGAGACGAGATCAGGATCTACTATTCCGTATGCATCGTCGGTATATGGAGGTAGTGAAAATAAAGTCTTTGGAATCGAATATTAGTGAATAGAAAAAAATTTGCGATATATGTAAAATTAAATTTTTTATCTAGGATTTTTTCTATTTTTCTTTTAAGAAAAAGGCACTACTATTTTCATGAACAGGAACATTACTTAATTTTCTTTTTCAATAATTCTTGTTAGTAAAATATAAAAATGTATTAAAAAATTAAACTATGTATATACATAGAAATATATAGAAATTACTTTTTAGAGATGTAAAATTTATAGTTTGTATTTTTAACTTGAATTTTGTGTTTTATAGTTAGAGCCTGTAGATTCAATAATTTGTTTAAATAAATTATTCATTTATAAGAACTTATTATCCACATTCAAATTATTTGTCAAAACATTAGGATACATTTAAAAATCTTCAAATTCTTTAAAAACTGGTTCAACAAATTATTTTTTTTCCTATCTTAATAAACTTAACATGAATCTTATTCGGGGTACCTGGAGCGCCAAACCTTAAGAAAAAAACATTTTTGGAATACTAAAAAAAAAATAATAAAAAATTGATAGAAATGTTTAAAAGAAAATAAAATATAATAAAATAAAAAATTAATTATAATAATTATATTACAAGTCCGCTTTGATTGCCCTAATAATAAAAAAAACTTTATATTTTTAATATTATACATAATACACCGGGAGTATAATAATTTATAATTGTTTACCATTAAATAATCACATAAAACTATTTTTTAATTCAATAATATGCATAAATAAAAAACTTTAAATCAGAATATATTTCCTTCTTATTTTTAATTATTTAACCTAAACAAATAAAATCCCAATTTATATGTATGTATACCATATATGTATATATATTTGTTGTTATATTTTTATTATAATTATAATTACAAACCATTAGTTAAATTATATATTATTAACTTATTTGTTGCTTACGCATTAATTTATGAAAAAAATATCTTGTTAATTTTTTGTTGTTCGTACAAAACTAAATTAGAAAATAATATTATGTTTCCTAAAAGTGATTTAACACTAATCGTGACTAATTTCAACTCGTTTTAACTCGAGTCGGCCGCTTACAATACAGTGTTCATATAGTATAAACGAGTATAATTAAGTATATATCGAAACGTCTTAAACACTATATAAAGTGTGCTAAAAATGACGATGTTTCACATTTAAAATTTTTTTGTTTTATTATTTTCAATTATATTGTTTTAATTTTTTTTTTTTTTGTTTTCTTAATTTTTCTAAAAAGCAGTTACTTAAAATTTTCCAAAAGGCACGTGGTATTTATGTTTAGAAGCGAAATAGCATTAAAGCGGAGCAAATTTCGCCGCACAGGAAGACTAATCATTAAGATTTTTTAGATTTTAATAGTTTAAATAAACTGATTATATTTCGTTTTTATTAGAAATAGTTTAGGTGTAACAACATCGTTTAATGAGTGCTGGTTTTTACAATAATAAATATATTTCCTATAATTTTCATACACAATTAGATTTCATACGTAACAAAATATTAATCTGCTAGTCTGTGATTTGAGTATTTTTCGTTTTATGCATATCATTTGTAATTTCGTCATTTGTATGTGGGTATTCAATATAATCTGCGGGAGTTTATAAATTTTAACTGCAGCAAAATGAGATATGTATTAAGTAAATTTCTTTCTGTTTCTAACCTCACTTAAGAGTTTATATTTTTAAGCATAAACCATATAAGCTTTCTATAATCAATTTGCTTTATATATTTTTATAATTTTTAAAAATTATCTCTGCAATTTCCGCTACTAATAATTGGTTTACCTTTACCTCCTTCAACACTTCTGGTTGTATCACTTAAAAGTCTGGATCGTAGTCTCGCTGATAACGAGACGCTCGACTCGCATGATTGCTATTGCTACCGCTATTGTTGTTGTACGTGTACATTGGATGCGCATCCGCAAAAGCATCAGGATACTGATGATATGGGTGCTGATGCTGTGACATCGTATGTTGTTGTTGATGGTGTGGTTGCTGATGTTGTTGCTGCTGGTGGTGATGATGATGCTGATGATGATTATTATGATGGTGAGCACGTTGCAAAGAGTCACCCTTTTGTGAGTAATTAGTTTGAGAATCATACAAATAATCGCCGTGACGTGTGGAGCGCCAGCTGTCGTAGATATTAGAACCGTTGCTGCCGTGCAGGGAATTCGTGAAACGCTAGAGGGTGTTAAAAAGAGAAGTTGGGAGTATCAATTTATGACAGTCGCGTTACAGAATTTTTACAGCGTTCTTCTTGACCGAATATTTTTATATTCGAGTTGTATAGGTCATGTTTTAAAACTAACAGGATTCGCAATCGTTAATGAAGACGAATCATTAAATCATTAAAGAAGATTGTTTCCACTAAACGAAATAAAAATGCATTTCAAATTAAGTACCTAAGGAATACGATACTACTGTGTAGAATTCAGCGATGCGATTGAACTTCTAATTAAGCGAAAAGAAACTCAGGCAACTACATTATTTAAAAAATCATCTTTGTTTCGATGAGCGGATGAGACATTTGATGAAACTTTATAGATATATTTAACCGAGTTTCATTCCTTGTGAGTTTCCCAAAACCATTTCACAAATTATGGGTTTTACAAGTTTTAACAATCCCTTTGTGAGTGATATATTGTATGAAGGTCGTTTCTGTATCAGAAATACAAACGTTAATTCTCCAATTACTGACGAGAGGCGAAAATATAAGCAAGATATCATGTTGGTCGGTTCACAGTTTTGTTCGAGAAACTTCGGAGTATTGGTGATTTAACTTACCTTTGGTTTAATCGGTTGCTTAGTGTCGTTCCAAGCATCATCTATGTTATAGAAATCATCGACGCCATAATTATCCGCACCACCCATGTGATTGATCTTCAACTCATTCAACATATCGTTGGTTAGTGGTATGGGTGTCTTTTTGGAGCGCTTTTGTCGGTTAAGTAGCTATGGAAGTAAAACATAATTAAACACCACAACCAAAAAAAGTATCATCTATTATAAAATACTCACCACAGTCACACCAAAAATTATAACGAAGATCAATGAGCCCACACCTATTACAATTATCACAATCGCCCATTGAGGTATCAGTTGATCTTCTTCGGCAAATTCAACCATAGGTGAAAGGGACTTGGGTATCACTGAAAAGAGAAATAGAATTAAATGTTGATATATGGAAATGACGGCCTCAGTCTCATCATCACTCACCACTAAAGTCTGTGGCCGATGGATCTATAACATATTTTCCCATTAAGAATGTCTCCTTGATTAGTTTTTCCTCCTTCCCTTCGCGATATTGCGCATTATTGTTAGCGCTCTCATCCTCATTGTCTGTTTCGTTTTCTGTAACGGGTTTGTGTGCCAAGATCATCTCTGGTGGCGGGTGAGTCAAAGCATCGTGGAAGAGTTTCTTGATCTCTAAAGTGTTTACATCTTCGGTGATGTTGGCAAGTTCTACATAGTAATCCACAAGCACGCTGCCCTGGCTAAAGCTGTCAATGCGTACTTTTTTGTACCAGCGAGACAATTGCGGCGCCTTCGAGTAGACCTCGTTAAGCTGCAAGTGAAATGCAAATTAAATACACATAATCTGACTAATAACACTGTTATAGCTTTTTTCAAAAAAAAAAAAGACAAGACCAAATTCGACGGTTTCCCCCTATTTCGGGTCCTACGAATTGAACTGCATCATTTCTTTTTTGAGTTGCAATCATGGTTTCATACAAAAATTTTTGTTGAAGTTTTTCATCAAAGTGGCCCATTGTAAGAGAAAGGTCTCTAACTTTTTTAATGTTGACTTTTTTGGTAAACTTTCTTTGGCAAAGCTTCTCAGAATAAGTCCGTCTTTAAGTTCTTAGATGACTGTAAACCCCAAAATTAATGTTTTTTGTGTCCTTATAGCCAATATGTCGAAAAAACTGAAATTTAATCCATTTTTTTTTAATGTTTTTTCCCTCACGTTTCGTCAATATTTTAATTTACCCTTTGATACTTGTAATAGTAAGAAACTTAAGCAAAGACAACATTCTGAGCAACCATTAGAAAAAAAACTTAACAAAATTTGTATTTTTTAAAAAACCTACACTATCTATGTTTGTGTGCTGTTTTATTTTTTTTGTATCTTATAAGTGTTATCAATAAGTATCATAAATTTGTACACAATATTTAAATTAAATTTAATAAGACTCATCTATCAATGTCCAACACAAATCAGCAAGCAACGAGTCAAGCTTTTAAGAAATAACAACAAGTAACGTTTGAAAGAAACGTTAAATGCTTGCCTAAGAGTCAAAATTTAAGCATAGATTGCAGTAGTTAATTTGACTTTGACTTCGCGGAAAGAACATTGTTTTAGTGCCTTGTATATTAAGAAAATAAATTAAAATGAATAAACCCTCGGAGTAGACGCAAAATATCTTCGGGAACTGCCGGCATCTACGAGGAATATTTTGATTTGCCTATTTTAAGAGACGTAGATTGGGTGCCAAATACCATTTGCACCCAATGCAACAACAACCTGCATAACTGGTCAAAAAGACTGTGCCCAAAAATGGGGTTCGGCATCCCAATGATTTGGATAGATCCACAAGCTCATAGTGCTACGCGTGCAAGAACAAATTTGCAAGTCTCAACAAAAAAAACACAGTTTACAAAAGTGTTCAATCTGCACAGCTACCAGTATCTCACTCAGAAAATGTTCCGATACCAAGATGTCTAAGTCCAACTGACAGATATATTTTGCCAACATTTTCCACCGAGCCTACAGATCTACTCTCAATGTATAACCCAACCGAAGTTGAAAGCCGATGTCGTCACTTGGAGATTTCCCAAGCCCGTTTGAATACGATGGTACGACAGCTGAAATTATCGCAAAAACAAGCGATTTGCCTGGCACATCATCTTCGATCGGTAAATATATTGTCTAAAGATGTGATGGTGTATGGGTACCGCAAAAGACAGGAGGAGCTTTTAGATTTCTTTGAGGTTAATGGCGACAATACTTTTTCGTATTGTAAAAATATTCCTGGTCTTATGCAATACATGAACTGTGAGTACAAACCAGAGCAATGGCGTTTATTGACTCGTCGAAAAATAGTTTAAAAGCAGTATTGCTGTATGTGGATAACACAAAAAACCCGTTCCAATCGCCATAAGCTCCAACACAAGGGAAACATACGAAGCAATGAAATTAATTTTGGACAGAGTTCAGTATCAGTAGCATCAATGGAAGATATGTATGTGCGGATTTAAAAGTTATCGCCTTGCCTACTGGTTTGCAGACAGGATACACAAAAAATATGTGCTTCATTTGTCATTGGGACACAAGATACCGCCGAAACCAATATAGAATGCGTGATTGGAAGCTCCATATTCCGCTGATACCAGCTAATAACATCTTGCTACCACCACTGCACATAAAATTGGGAATTGTCAAAAATTTTATAAAAGCAATAAATCGAGATGCCGAAGCTTTTAAATGTTTGACAGAAATATTTCCAAAATTAAGAGTTGCGATAATAAAAGAAGGTATTTTAAGTCTTTTAATAGAACACATGTTATGTTGATACATTATTTTCAGGTGTTCTCAATGGCCCCGATATAAGAAAACTTATGAAGAACGCAAACTTCTAAGGCCAAATGAAAAAATTGAATGGAACTCTGTTATGACCGTTATAAACCATTGCTTAGGAGTGCACCGGTCTGAAGATTGGAAAAAATATGTGGATGATATGGTAGACGCTTTTGAACTAGGACCATTTTGAGCAGCAAGTTCCGACTGATTTCGATGAGCATGGAGAAAGATTTCACCAAGTCGCCGCCCCTCTTGAGCATTGGTACAGCGGCAAAAAGCTTGACTCGTAGCTTGCTAATTTGTGTTGGACATTGATAGATGAGTCTTATTAAATTTAATTTAAATATTGAGTACAAATTTATGATACTTATTCATAACACTTATAAGATACAAAAAAAAAAAAATAATAAAACAGCGCACGAACATAGTTAGTGTAGGTTTTTTAAAAAATACAAATTTTGTTAAGTTATTTTCTAATGGTTGCTCAGAATGTTGTCCTTGCTTAAGTTTCTTACTATTACAAGATGTCACTTAATGCATAAGTATCAAAGGGTAAATTAAAATATTGACGAAACGTGAGGGAAAAAACATTAAAAAAAATGGATTAAATTTTAGTTTTTTCGACATATTGGCTATAAGGACACAAAATACATTAATTTTGGGATTTACAGTCATCAAAGAACTTAAAGACGGACTTATTCTGAGAAGCTTTGCCAAAGAAAGTTTACCAAAAAAGTCAACATTAAAAAAGTTAGAGACCGAAGAAAAATGTGCCTTTCTCTTACAATGGGCCACTTTGATGAAAAACTTCAACAAAAATTTTTGTATGAAACCATGATTGCAACTCAAAAAAGTAATGATGCAGTTCAATTCGTAGCACCCGAAATAGGGTGAAACCGTCGAATTTGGTCTTGTCTTTTTTTTTTTGACTATCACAGTGTAATGTACGGAAAACTTACCTCTGCCTCCACTTCATGCGCCAGATTCTTCCACTCGACTGTATTGTGATCTAGTAGTTCCGGTTTCCATGAAAGCCCATCTATAATCTTTATCGTTGCTGCTAGGTCACAATCGGACGTGCAGTGTCCGGGTTTTGTAGGTCGTGGAGTTGTGGTAGTTGTTGTTGTGGTTGTCGTCGTTGTAGTACTGGTGCTGCTAGACGAAAGTAGATCCTCAAAGTTAATACTCACCGTTCTGCTTTGTTCCAGCAATTTCTCGATGGATATGGGTGTTGTGGATGGTGTAGGCCAACCAGTGAACTCGGTAGTTGCACGTGTAGGCGGTCCTTTCTTTATGACCACTGCTGGTGAGTTGCCCACTTCGCTGGCATTATCGCCACCAGTTGTACGCGGTGTGGTCAAACGTTGCGCGCCTATTCGTTTGTGTACGCCTTTTGGAAAGACTACCTTGAAACCAGAAGCAGCAGTAGTGCTGTCGACCCCTTCAGGTGCTGCGGAGGAGCTTGCTTCAGTAGTTGAAGCAGCTTTCGTTGCTGTCATAGAATCCTTGAAGGTTTTTACTTCGACCGCTTCTACGGGTTTCTCAGTGGCGGCGTTAGGTTTGTAGTCTTTCGGTAATAACTGTGAAATATCAATGTTCTCGGGAACTGGTAAAATATCCTTAGTACTTGTCTCATTGAGTTTATAACCCGGTGGTAGAAGTTTGGATATGTCGTTAGCCTTCAACGATATAATACCACCGGCTAATTCATCAGCTTCATCGTAGGGCTTAGAAGGTGGTTTGTAACCAGGTGGTAAAAGCTTGCTGATATCGTCTAATACGACAACAGTGGATTTCTTAATCGGTGTTGTGGTAGTGGAAGATAATTTGTAACCCGGTGGTAAGAACTTGGAGATATCATCCACAAGCGTTACAGCCGGTTTGACTGTCGTGACTGCTTTCTCTTTATAGTCCTTCGGCAGTAACTTTTCTAGACTATCGTCGAACTTAATTTTACTGAAGAGATCAATGATATCGGCTTTGGTAGTGGCTTCTGTTGTGGATGGTGGCTTATATCCTTTAGGTAAGAGACCTGCAAGGGCGACGTCCTGTACAATTACAGCATTATTCTTAAATGAGCGACCAATTGTGGAGTTACGAGTTGGTTTTTTCCCTTCAGGTTCTACCACCTCTGGTGCAGCAGACGTTGTAGTAGTAATTTTACGATTCCTATACGATGGACGTGGTTTGAAACCTACTGGCAATAAGCCAGCCAATTCATCCATTTCACTCTCATCAAAATGATGCACCTTCACTTTTGAGGTGGCGGTAGTCTTTGGCTGGAACTTACGTATATTTGGTACGAATTTCGAACCTGAGGTAGAAGTGGTGGCCTTTGTCGACACATCCATTTCGGTAATAATGGGATATTTACCAGAGAGTAGACCACTAGACAGTTCCGATTGCACACGATCTAATTTATCGATAATGCTTTCAGTTGAAGAGATCGCCATATTCGTGCTGGACTTTTCCGTTACATTCGCCATTACTTCCTCACCACTTTCTGAGGCTTCGTCTGTTTCCATGTCTTTATTAGTTTTCTTCGACGCTGTCTTTTGTGCATGAATTTTTCGTTCCAGCTCGGAGAGGGTCTGCTTGGTTTCCTCTTGCTCAATAGCGGGGAAAGGTAGAAATCGTGCACCATTTATACTACGGCTTGTTTGAATGGAGGCGATTACAACATAACTCTCGGTTGTATTACTCATAGAATCATCATTGGTTGTGAAATTATCGGCGGCTTTTTGGACAACTTCAACTTCGGCTGCTTCCACTTTGTCCATTTTAGCCGGTTGTACTTTATTTTCCATAAAGATGGCTTCTTCCTCACTGGAAACTGTTGTTGTACGTTGTGTTACCGGTGTGGGGTAGGCGGTTGAGCCATTCACCACGCTTTTGGTAGTCACTACTGATATGACCTCGCGATCGATAATGCCCTTATCATTTACTGGTTCCTGACTTACATCTTCCGTTTCCTCGATTTCTTCATCTTCTTCGTACTCGTCTTCATCGTATTCAGCGCTACCTTCATAGTTTGTGTCTTCGTTATCTTCGGAGTGTTCTGATTCAGTCGCCTTATGATTTGCAGGCATAGCGGTAGTTGTGTCGTGATTTGCAGTCGTTAGTATCTCTAATGACTCTTCAACTTCCTGATTGCTTACGATTGTCTGAGGCTGCTCTGTAGTGATCGCTGATACTTCTGCTGTGGTAGAGATTGTAGTGCTGGTTTCACTCGCTGAAGTAGTCGAAAACTGTTTTGGTTTAATTTCCTTTACAGTGGCCTCTGTTGATTCTTCTTCGTCCGCATATTCATACTCGTACTCCGAGTTACGATGTGTGGTGACATCTATTGATTCGTAATTTGATTCATTACTCGTGTTTTCCTCATTCAATTGCTCAACGGTCGCTTCTGATTTGTCATCATCCAACGGCAAAGCTGTTGTCTCTTCGCCCTCAGCGCTGATTGTGGACTGTGTTGTATCTGAAGTTGTTATTACTGAGACCGTTGTCTCTTCGGCTTCATGAAGTTCCAACTTTTCCAGACTTGTTTCTTTTGTGGAACTCATATCCGCTAGGCTACCACTTTCATCCTCGTAATATTCTTCGCTATCACTGGTGGGTGTAATGGCTGATGTCGTTTTTACAGACGCCGTCGTGGATTGTTTGAAGACAGCCTCCTTAACGGGCAACTTTACGCGTCCGGCAGAGAACGGTCTCTGCACTTTCGCCACATTTACGGGTTCGTTAATCTCTCGGCTAATGAAAACTGGTCGTCTCGGTTGAAAGCTGGTCGACTTATTGCCGGTAACGCGTCCAAATGTGGGACGTTGTGACGGAGTTTCGGGTGTATTATAAGGAGTCGGTTGTTGTTGTGCTTTTAGTGTATTCTGCGAACGACTTGCACCGAAGCGGTTGTATCGTTTCGTGCTAGACGATGGCGATTCCGTGCTGACTGAGGCAGTAGCCGAATTAGCGCTACTAGGTTGGAAACGATTGCGCGTGTTTTTGAAAGATGTTTGCGAGAATGTGGACTGGCTTGAATTTGGTGATAAATTGGTATTATAGTTCGAGCCACCAGAAGCTGCGGCGACTGGGCGATTACGATTAGAACTGGGTACGAAGCCACTACTGCCAAAAGGTCGTTGAAACGAGCCAGATAAGCTATTCGCTGATGGGCGATTGGCGGATGATGTAGCCTGAAAAGTACGAAAGGTTAGTGGATTGTGAAAATTGAAGATTTCCGTGCAGAGGGTAATAGATCTATTTAAATATTAACTTCACGGACGGAGTAAGAGAGAGTGAAAGGGAGAATTTCTGTTTACTTCTTGAAGGTTTATTGAAATTACCGATCTCGATGTCCCAAAATTTGGGAGAGAAATAGAAGGAATTGTTATTGGGATATTTATTGAACTATTACATTTAATAGGAGTATTGAATCAAGTAGTTAGGATAGAGCTACCGCCTAAACCCCTGAATATGTACGCTGATTAATTTTTGGAATTTGCGGCCTTAATAAATATATAGATTTCTATATATGAGTATGGTATTGAAATCTGAATTGGCAACTGGTTTAACGTTTCGGTGTTAGTAAATTAAAAATATTCTTGTGAAATTATTATATTGAATGATGACGCTCTCAACGAAACTTAGGATTAAGGATCGGAGTTTCTATATCATTCTCACAATTTTTGTTTTTTCATTTTAAAATAATTATCGACAAAATCACTATACTACCTCAAAAATCATTTATTTATATTCGAAGTAAATGCCGATGTTTAAGTTCGGAATAAATATTGCGATCGGTGTTAGCATTTTTGGTATAGAAAGTTACGATAAAAAATATTTGTGACATTTCTGTAGTATAGTCTCGTCTATAACGTAATTGCTTTCGTTATTAATACCAATCTTTACTGGCTTAAAAATATTATTACATGTATATATAGGCAAAAAATAGTAAGACTTTATATTTAAATTTCGCGCGAAACCCCTTTCGTCAAAATAATCATTACGCTTTTGTTTCTGAAGTACATACCATAAGGTGCATTCGACATTTTTTACGATGAGTGAAATTAATCAACAAAGAAGTTCCATTAAATTTTGTGTGCGGAATAAACTTTCTGGTGCCGAAAAGTTCCAGTTCTTGGAAAAGACCTTCGGTGATAATTGTTTGTCAGGAGCAAATGGTGCGGAATAAACTTTTTGGTGCCGAAACGTTCAGGTTGTTGGAAAAGACCTTCGGTAATAATTGTTTGTCGGGAGCAAGTGGTTTTTATGGGTACAAATTATTCAAGAAAAACCTCGTCCAGGACGGCCATCAATAATAATTGAATAAATGATCAATAAAATAAAAGAATTGGTGCTTGCGAATCCACGATTAACCGTCAAAGATCTTACTGACATCGATAGAATATCGAAAGAATCAGTGAAAACCATTATGAGTGATTATTTGGGTCTAAGAAAAGTGAAAGCATGATTGGTTCCGAAATCACTAAATTTTTTCGAAAAACAGCGTCGCGTGTGTGAAAAAATGCTTTCCGACCACCATAATGTTATGCAACGTATTATTACTGGCGATGAGTGTTAGATCTATGCTTATGACCAGGAAACAGTTGATCAATCGACCGAAGCACCTCAAAGCAGCTCAAAAATCAAGGTTATGTTGACAGTTTTTTCGATTGTTTAGGTGTGTTGCCGATTTCTTCCAACAGGTCAAATTGTCACAAGAAATTCTATTTGAGTGTTATGCGTCGTTTGCGCGAAGCTATTTGTAAAAAGAGGTCAAAATTATGGGCGAAAAACTTTTGGTTTTTGCGTCATAATAATGCACCGTCGAATGCTACACTAATTCTTCGTGAGTTTTTCGCCAAATATTCAACTGATATCGTGCTGCAACCACCGTATTTGCCTAATTTAGCACCGTGTAACATCTGGCTATTCAGCAAACTCAGACGACCGGGGAAACCCTTTTAAGTCAATTTAAGTCAAAAACATCAAGGTTTGGAAAATTTGTTGGCACTATTGCCAATAGGAATTACTTTGAGAGGAACGACATAGTTTTTTTGTTTACTAGTAATTATAACATCAGAATGAAAATATTTCCGTATTTACTGAATAAATTTGTATACATTTGCATTTCACAACTGCCATTAATATGTTTAAATTTTTTGTGATTGCCGTTGATTCGGTAATAAATGTGAAACTATTAGCGACGACTTTATGAATTTCAACTTCGGGATCGGGATTTTTATAGTAGCATCACAACTCTGAAAATTTCGAAACAACAGCTTCAGTTTAAGCTTTCAAACGCAATCTCCGTGCTTTTTATCCTATCGCCACAGTTGTATTGTTACAGGTTTAGCAGCAGGGTGCGGTATAAATATTAACCCATAAAAGTTTGTAAGTATGTATATACATATACTGTCCGTATATATTGACTATTTTCTTTTGTACAATTTGCTGCAAGTCGACAATTCGTAATCAATGTGGAGCAGCAGTTCGCTTAGTGGCGCTACAAGTTAACTAAACTTGCACACATTCATGTGCATTTACATATGTATGTATAGGTATGAATATGCTAGTTTTAATATTATTGCCGGCGTTATGCAATTCTACGAGCATGACATTTTTGTTGACTGTTTCCCTTAAGCGCGCTGTGTCTTGTCATATCGCTGCACAGTATATGTATCTTTATATATTGTATATGCATAAATATACTATAGTATATATCTACATACGCGCATAGGTAAGTATGCTTACATATGTATGCTTATAAAATTGCTCCCAACAAGTCCGTTTCGCTCAGCCATGAAACTATTACCCTCAGTGCGTGACTACTCGTACCTCTTCGCTCAATCTGTTTGCTGTTCAAGTATTGAAATACTTTAATTTTTGCTGAGTAAGCGTAGCACCTCTCTCTCTCCACTAATTTTTTGTGTTTCTTGCCTTTGACGCACGGCGCTGCAGCAAAATCGGGCTTGGCCTTAATTTATTAAAATGTTACAATGAGTTGCTCTACAATTCGCGATTTTCAGGTACAAACATTTATGGTAAAACACTCATTTTGCAAGTTATTGTTGTTGGTGTTGAAAGTTAAGTTACTGAAAGTGTCTAAAGTTCGATATACAGCATTTGTTGCCGTATATCTGTACCCCAACAGGCGAATTGGCAAATCGGCAAAAGAAACTAATGTGAAGTTTCAACAAGACGCTCTTATAATGACTCCTGATAGGTTTTACAGATGTTACACTATTACCACAGATAGTTCTTTGCTCAGTCGCTTTTATTTGTAATTTCTATTACCCTTGAAGCCTTTAGACGCTTTATTTTAAGAAGGGTCCGGTCAAACTTGAATCAAACTACTATTTTATAGTATCGATCGTTCCATGGACCCCCCGAAAGGGTCGTGTAGATGGGTTCCTTTAAGAATTGTTCTATACATTGACAATAATATGTGTTCAAAGAAAGAAAATTTTGCTTCCACCAAAGGAAATCTTGAAATGTCGAAATATCACTAACATTTTTTATCTAATCCAATATTGTAAACTAATGAAGGGAGAAAAAGACCTTGGTTTACTTAATTAAAAAAATGTGTTGGTTTAGTTCTATGAATATAGTTCTCTGAACTATAAAGCCTTTGTAAAGTAAACCATATTCAGCCTGAAGTGAGTGGTCCAACCATCTCTAAAATTCCTTAACAATCACTGTTTTATCGACTTCCGATGTTCTCAAATGCCAATGATTATAGCATTTCATTCTTACTTAACTTAATTCGGGTTGAGCCGCTACTTTAATGAGTTTATTTATGTACACTTTTTTATTTCCACTTATTTTAACTTTATATTTATATTTTATTGTTCAGCCTGGCATTTTAGATTTTCACTCACCTGCTCATTGAAATGTGCCAAAAATTGTGACTGTTGATGCGGCACATTCGCTCGTACGGAACTTTGCTGTGATGGCACAAAACCTCCACCGATCGGGCGTATTGCCTTGGAACGAGAAAACCCACTGGCTGCGGTGCTGAGGCCCGTTGAAGCGGGCGAACCAAAGGGGCGCGGTGAAATGTCGTAGTAATCGGGATTGCGGGTTTGCTGTTTGGAAAAATAATAGAAATTAGTATGAAGCAATATTAAGTCTTATATAGTATGGGTGCAAGTGTTTGAATTGAATACATGTTACAACTACAATCATATAAATTTCTTTAAAAACAAGAAAAAAAGTTAACTTGGTCGCACCGAAGCTATAATACAATTCACAAATACAAACGATTCTTTACAAGAAATTTGATCGGTCAGTTTGTAAGGTAGTCTAATGCTATGGTGACTCGATTTGAAAAATTCTTCGGAGATTGCACCGTTGCTTTGGGCAAAAGCTCATAGATGATTTCGTGAAGATATCTTGTCAAATAAAGAGTTTTCATAAAAGCACTTGGATCCGATATTTCAGTTTATATGACAGCTATATGCAATAGGGCTCCGATATCGACAAAAGAGCTGCTTTTAGCAAAAAAAGGATGAGTATAAAATTTGAGATCGATATCTCAAAAATTGTGGAACTAGTTCGCATATATACATATACTTTATTTGATATCAGTCGTTTCCTTTCGCGAGTTACAAATAACATAAACTTAATATACCGTTCAGGGTATAAAAAATATAATATAACATATACTTATATGCAGCCTAACAATTTTTTAGTAGGTTAATGCAAATTTTTGATATATCTTTTCACTTATTTTAACATAAATATACCTATAGTATATCACACCCGCACAACAAAACGAACTCGTTGTTCTGCTCTGTTTGCCAGTATTAGCAGCAGCAAAATGATGCATGTTGCACGTAATGACAACAAACGAGGTGCAGCGAGCTTACCCATTTTTCGATATTCGCGTTATTTTTCGAAGTTTTTGTTGCTTTCGATTCAAATTTAATACAAAATATGTGTGGTATGTACATACTTCGTTACTATGCGAGAACATGCCCTGTAGGAAAATTTTTAACTAGTGAGGTTATTTTAATATTTAATATGACTTCACTTGATTTTAACCGAAAAATATTAAGAAATATATATAAATGTATATAAGAAAGGTCCTAATATAGTTGCATTATCAGCACTTTAGCTCATAAATATATGAAAAAATCTATATTTTTGTGAAAAAGTCGACAAGTGGCATGTGCACACATATTCTCGCTTGTATCTTTGCCTGATTGAATGCGTTTTGTGACATTTGTAGTCACACTTTAAGTAATTTAGAATATTTTTACCAAGTAATTTGTGACGCTTCTACACAAAGTCAGTCAATTGCTTGCGGATATGAAATCATAAATACACATATTTATGTACATATACACATGTGTATATATGAAGATATATTTAATTGTTGCTTTTATACAATTTGTAAGCGCTGCACAATGCACAGGCTGCTAAGCGGTTCACTTAAGCTAATTGAGTGTGACAAAATAATTGCTAAGCCCAGTTCTTTCTTTGTTATTGTTTGACTGCTACATTTTAGTTATTTTATTATATGTATATACATGAAAGTAAGCTCATAACAAATGACAATTAGAGCGTTGATATGAATTTTGCCCATGAAAACTTGGAGAAATTGTCTGTGAAATCTTCATCTAGCTTTAATGAAATTGACATATTTAATAACTATATAATAATAGATTTTAATAAAATTTCATTTACTACTCTGTAGCAGCAAAATTTCTAGAATTATTGCTATGCTATAGCCACCGCTTTCACCGCTCGGGAGCCATAGCAGAGCCATAACATAACAACGTAAAAGTATGTATGTATGTTCGGAGCATGTGTAGCTGTAGCACATGAATTTTCTTAGCTCTGCTGTACTACCGCTCCCAACAAAGTTAGAGCGGTAGCAATAACAAAATGAAATGCTACGGGAGTAGCCTAGTTTTACAAACGCTGGGCATGTTATATTATATTAATTTTCAACATTTTTATTTTAATAATTTTTTATAAAGTTGCAACAATAATATTAATTAATTATAAGTAATTTCTATATATAAAGATATATTGCAAATATTTTAGTCAACCGATATATTCTTAAGCATTTAAATATATTTATAAATTATCCACATCTATCAACACTTGAAATTAATTGTGTTGCCATTTAATGACGCACATTTGTGGCATTTATTGCAACTTTCCCAAAATGGCAATATAGCAAAACAGCTGTTTATTTTTATATGCAATTTATTTTGCGACAAAGTTGCAATTATGCGATGTTATTTTCAGTATCACATTCAGTTGTTTACTCTTTTCTCGGGTTTTGGTTTGTATAAATAAATAAGCTCTGGGCACCCAGATACGACCGTTAACATCAAGTGTTTGAATATCAATTTTGTATATTAAACGAACATTTTATACTCTTGTAACTTGATGACGAAAGCCAGGGACTTATTTTCAGGCCTTGGCAAAACTTTATAATAACAGAAGGGGACGTATTGATCCGATTCTGCATGCATTTAACATAAGGGCATAATATTATAGGGAGAATTAATTAATATTGAAAGTTCGCGATAGGGACAGGACCATATATTCGCTATCTGGGGGTTTGACAATTTTTGGTCAACATATAGAATATCACTAGAGCATTATTCGTGGAAAGCTTCTGAAAAGTGAAAGAATCAGATAGAACTTAAAATTTTGCTATATCAAAAGTAGGCGTGATTGTAATCGGATTTCATACTGTTACATAGAAATGCCAGCATAATGTTATTTACGACTCCTGTAAAGACTGGATCATGTTGCTATTATTACAACATGTTGCTACAGAGTATAATACTTATTCAGTTGTCAAAACTGAGCAACGGGCGAGACTCTCCCATAGATGAAAATCCATATCTCGGGATCTACTCGATCGATTTCAACCAAATTCGGTAAATAATATAACCCTGGAATGCCTACTTTACGGTGTCAAAATAAGCAAAATCAGACCAAAACCACCAAAACCACGCCTACTTCCCATTTAAAAATTTATCTGTTTCTTTCACTTTTCAGTATACAGACGCCAAAACATAACCCTAGTGCTTATAACTGACTTTCTGCCGCAAATATGATGAGCCCTTCTTTACTTGTAAAATGATTGATATTTTTTTGTGAAGGAAAATTCGTGTCAAAGAAAGTTGTATTATAGACTTTAAATTATTATTTTAATGTTTTACTTAAAATTTCCCCCAACTTTGATTTCTTTGATTTGACTTTGAAAATTTCTTTCTGTAGCAAACTTGCTATCTGACAGTGACCTAGACATTCGCCCTAGCCAATCTCCAGCGCGTGTTATTTACTTCATTTATTTACATTTACAGACAAACAAGTATCTGAGTACTAACTACTGTGTTTTGTCGCATTTTCACTAAATCACAATTGAACCTTTCACTTCACTTGATAACGCAATAAACGCACACATTAGCAACGTGGCCTCTTGTTGGGTTTCACTCTACCGCATTTATGAAGTACTGCCGCAAAATAACTATTAAATGAGCGGCAATGAATGAAAGCACGAGATAATAACGCGAAAATAAAAGTAAATAAATACAAGCTGAACGACCGTTGGATAGCAGGTGGATTGTGGCTGGCGAAAATTTGCACTGTGAAAATTCATATATCCATAATTATTTTCATACATTTGAGCGTATGCCTTTCTTCAAACCTTTTTCAACTTTTTTTGCGATTTTTATGAATTTTAAATTATGAATTTTGAAGTGTATACAGATGTTCTTAAGGTTTGCAATTTTATATGCACTGGAAAACGGATTTTAATTTGATATTAAATGTGGGAAAAACTTATCCTAAGCCACAAAAACTTTAGAGAAATTTTGGAAACCATTTTTTATGAGCAAAATTTATTTCTAAGAGAAAAGTATTTTTGCATCCATTTTCATTATTAAATTATATTCATTTAGTGAAAAATATTATTTTTGAATTTTCTTATTAATCTATATATGTATGTATATAAAAATGAATCCTTGCGGCACATACAGAGAAGCCTGTCAACATTTGGGATTTCTAGAGAATGACGCTCATTGGGTCCACACTTTTAAAGATGCTGTGATTTCGTCAAATGCTAAACAAATACGAACATTGTGAAGACATGTGCTTGATGCTTACAAACAAATCGCTCAATGCATGAGGTATTTAAACTCAGTATGATTCCGAGGCATTAAAAGAAACCTTTCAAAGAAACGTTCCTCTTTTAAATGAGCAATAAAATATGCCTACGATAATTTTATGAAAGTAGTGACGTATGGAACAGGTGAATTTTTTTTCTTAAATGCTCCTGGTGCGACTGGAAAAACATTTTTGATATCACTGATTTTGGCAACAATTAGATCTCAAAGTGGTATTGCAGTTGCACTTGCTTCATCAGGTAATGCAGCCACGTTGTTGAAAGGCGGTTGAACATGCAAATAAATGACACTCCAATCTGCAACCTTTCGAGAAATTCAGCAATGGCCAAAGTGTTGCAGCAATGTAGATTAATAGTTTGGGATGAGTGCACAATGGCACACAAAAAATCTTTAGAAGCATTAGACCGCACTTTGCAAGATTTGCGAAATAACCAAAGCCGGTTTGGTAGTGCAATGTTATTATTGGCAGGTGATTTTCGACAACATTACCAGAACTTCAGAATAACCAATCTGGAGAAACTTTTTTAAAGCAATTGCTCGATATTGGTAATGGAAAAATACCTGTTGACTCATCGTCTGGATAAATTACGTTCCCCACCAATTTCTTTCGCTTTATGAAATCTAAGACAGAACTGATTGTTAAGGTTTTCCCAAATGTTGCACAAAATTATAAAGATCATGTTTGGATGAGTGATCGACTTACATTTTAAAATTCAAAATAAGATAACTGGTGAATTGATTACATACGAATCGATTGATTCAGTCACTAACCAAGGTGACATTGTTAACTATGCATCGGAATTCTTAAATTCGCTGGAATTGCCCGGATTACCACCTCATAATCTGCAATTAAAAATCGGATCGGTAATAATCATGTTGCGGGATATAAACCAGCCACGTCTTTGCAATGGCACCCAACTTGCGATGAAGAGATTAATAAATAACGTGAAGTACAAAGACGTTTTAATTTCACGGACTCCTTTAATTCCGAAAGACATGTTCGACTTTAAGCGGTTACAATTTCCAGTACGGATAGCATTTGCAATGTCGATAAATAAATCACAAGGACAGTCGCTAAGTGTTTGTGGCATTAATCTTGAAAATTCATGTTTTTCACATGGCCAGTTATATGTTCCCGTATCGGAATGCCAACAACACTATTTATATACGCGCCAGAGAATAAAACTAAAAATATTGTGTATCATAAAGCATTAGAATAATAACCTCTTTGTTTTTGGAATAATTTTGATTTATTAATATACCAATTAGAATTCAATAATCACAGTTAAGAAGACAGAACATTGTCTGTCGGGTCAGCTATACTTAATAAAGAAAATAACTTCATTCAGATAAAAAGGTAACGGATATTTCTTGATTATAGGGCGGTACGTAGTTCGTCGGAATAGCTAGTTGTTTTATAATTTTTATTTTGATTTGTTATATTTATACCTTGAACACGTTATTTACAGTTTGATACGCAGAAAGAAAGTGCTTACTTGTTGGACCGCCGATGTCGCATCACTATAGCATGCAGATATGTATATTGTATGTGTTGAGCATATGAGGAAAATGTCAATCAAATAATCGGAAGTAATTTTATTAGGGATTAAAGGCATAGACTAAGGTCTAGACCAATTCGATTCATATTAAACACTGAATCACATTATTTATAGGAAATTTACTTAATTTCTAGCTGTAGTATATCTAATATTTAATGTTAACTTAATTTATTTCTCAAGGTTTATTTTATACTTTGCTTGTTTTTCGATTCGGCAAATTTTTTTTCTGTAAGTTGATAGTTCGGTTAGTGACACCATCTCATACTGCATTGGTTATTCGTGATCATTTCGTCACATTTTCAACTAATATCGTGCCGCAACCACCGCATTCGCCTGAATTATCTTCGGATATTCAGCAAGTTCACAAGAGCACTCTGAGGACACCATTTTGACTCAAGTGAGGATATAAATCGAAGAAGGCTCTGATGGCCATCACGACGGAGGATTTTTCCAAGTGCTATGATGACTGGAAAATTCGTTGGCATAAGGGTATTGTAGCTGGAGGGGATTACTTTGAAGGAGATGAAATGGACAAAAATCTCCTTTCAATTTGATCACAGTATTATATACCCGCAACAGTGACTTTCATTAAGTTGCCTCACAGATTGACCAATATTTTCGATAAAAAATTAGCCTTAGGTAATGAAGTATACATACTCAGTATCTGGGGGCTTGAAAAGTTACATTCCGATTTTGACTATTTTTAGACTCTTTTTTTGTTTTATACGTAGTACTCGATTTTGAAATATACAATTTCATCTAACAGTGCCCCGTGCCACATCCATTGTCCAATTTTTACTCTGGCTGTCCTGAGGCACTTCCGTACCATCTTGGGTAAAAAATTTAATATAACTAACGCATTTACTCATTGAGTTATCGCTCTTTTAGTAGCTTCCAACATAACCATTATATGGGGAGTGGGCGCGGTTAACAGCTACATAACAATGGCCGGCATGTACACAAAACAACGCAGTTGTCCATTTTGAATGTACAGAATTTCATTGTGGTCATACTAATACCTTTCACTTCAACGAAATTTTAATATTTTGTTCAAAGTGAATTTTTTTATGCAAAAAATATGTAAATAGGTAAATTTATTTTTTTTAAATTATCAATTGTTATTACAAATGATATAACAGAGCTATTTTATGCTTTTATTTGTAAAATAACGTCAGGTTTGTTAGAGCTTTAAATAATTTTGCATTTTACATATTAGTGGCATCACCACTCTACCTCATCTCTCTACTGTCGCTGGCAAATATAAGAATATGTATATTGCAGTTAACGAGGCCGACAACTGTCGGCCTGCAGTCGTGTAGTCGTGCAGCTGTCAAAATAACTATGTCCATAAGAACGTGTGTATTTTATTATTTGACAGATGTCGTTTGCAGTCTGTGGCGGTCATTGTGTTCAGCACATCACTCAAAAACATCTGTATAAGCCTTAACCCCTGTGTTGCCACCCGGGTAC
Organism: Bactrocera correcta; assembly: GCA_027475135.1. NCBI lineage: Eukaryota > Metazoa > Arthropoda > Insecta > Diptera > Tephritidae > Bactrocera > Bactrocera correcta. The sequence goes on from CM050326.1 coordinate 82,404,336, forward strand.
CCACCGGAGTGTATTTTGTTGAATAATATTTTTTCTAAAAAAGATAGGCTAAAATCCTCTTGGATCTCCATGGTTCAACCGATTATCTAGCGAATTGTGCATTGAACATAATTTAAATTTTTTTGTAACTTCAGAAATGTTACATTTGAAAATAAAAACACGCCTCAGCCACCCGGGTACCTCGACAGAAGTTCGGCACAGTTCGTGTAATACATTATGATTATAATTTTATTTTATATCTAAAAGGAGTAAATAAGTATCTATATGATAACTATAACAAATTATGTTCATTTTTAATTATTTATAAATAAAATATACACTATATAATAATAATAATAATTTTATTTTGCGACATGAAGTTACAAAAAAATGAATGAATTTTTTGCTTTTAGCAGAGTGAAATATAAGTAATAACTTGAACAAGTAAATTTGAATAACTAAATTTTAAAAATTAATTAAAAAATTAAGAAAATTTTAAAATTACTCATTGCAATATAAACATTTAGAAATGTTCACCGAATGCTGATCGCATGCGGGCTTATCGCACTCAACGCAGGATTTCCGTGTCTTTCTGCGTTTGCGAATGGGCTGCTCGTTACAAATGTAACAAGATCCAACAACAGCTCTTTTCCCAGTGGCGTTTCGACGTTAGTCATTTCTGGGTACCACCTCTACTATTGGCCTTTTAAAGAAACTTTCGACTGCGATTTTGGTAGAGTGGTTTCGCATTATTTGATGATTCGGGGCTCGCTCTTCGATCATCGGCATTGCTAATTCTTCTCACAACTGTCGAAGGAAAAGTCTTCGTCTGTTTATTTTCTAGCGAAGCATGCTGTTATTCTCATAGTAGATGACATAAGCAGCTACACCTCCAATGTCGAGGATGTTGAAAAAGAAAGCAAGTCGCCGTTGGGTGGAGTATCTCGTACACATTTGTTCCATGGTGTCAACACCAGCTTTTGTTTGATTATAAAACAAAATCATTTCTGGTTTTTTGTGAGCTCCATCAAGAAATCTCATAACCATAGTGCTTCTTACTAAGAAGTATTACAGATTTGTTTTTCTTTGGAAAGTACTATCTAGCTTTTCCATGAAACCCAAAAAGAGTTGGCAGTACTTCTGTTCTAGTTACCTCAAAAACAGCGCTTTCGATAACTCCTCCATCCTTTTATTTATCTGAGGTGCATAAATAAAATAGAATTATCTTTACTTCAAAAACTTTTTTCAATAGTATTGCAATAAATAAATAACTACGAATATCGATATGTAATGCACACACGCTAACGAACTATGCAAACTGACTGGAGTGACTGCAGCGATACGTCTCGCTTCTTCGAGTCAAGGACGGAAACTGAACTATACAGCTTATATTCGTTTCACGGCATTCTCGAACGTTCCTGAAGTAATAAGCAATTCAGAGAGCGACCTATCTCCCCACCACTTGAATTCCACGCAACTGGCCTTCGCAGAAACGAGAAATTTACGTTAGAGCAGCGCGCGTTTTATTCCTGATTAAGTCCTAGAAAGTGTCTGTACATAATTTATATGGTACATTCAAGTAGAAATAATTTTCCAAAATGTCAATAAATAGATCCTGATAGAATGTACTCAATTATTTTTACGTATAACGCACTTATACGCACGAATTCGCGTACGGGCCCAAGGGTACCCTGGGCAGCAGACAGTTTGATTTTTTTTGGGTGGCAACACAAGGGTTAATTAAACTCATAGCCATTTGGAAAACAGTTCAACAATAGCAGTACAAATAATTGTATTCTTTGATGTGAAGCTTAGTTTAGACATGTATTGAACGAAGTTAATATGGATATTGAATTTGAAGTGAATTTCTCATTTTCGTGCTTTGTACTGCATTAAGCGTTCAAAATATTACATATAGTAAGAGCAAAGCTATTTAGCCAGTGCTTCAAAACGAGTCCGTTGCTAAAGTTTTTTGTAATCGTGCCACTATTGCTTTTTGAGCGCAGTTCAAAGAAGTTTGAAAGAATTGTCAGGCACACTACAGGCACATATATTATGTCAGTGTTAGTTCAATCACAATGCGTTTATGTAACTTTGATGTAATGTTCTCTTTAACGCATACATACATATATGCAAACTCATATTGTTAGGTATTTATTTTCTGCCACTTTCATTACTTTCATTTAAAACAAGTGTTCAGGTTATTTGTCTTTTTTCTTTTATTTGCCATTCATTTAAATGCTATTGCTTTAAGTGTTTCCTAATTCAGCCATTGCACTTTCTACGCGCATTTTTGGTTTTACTGTCCGCGCCCAAACTTCAGGTTTGGATAGTTTTTTAAATTTCATTGTGTTTAATAATATGAAAATACGCATGTATTGATAAGCACAGAAGTGTACAAAAATTTAGTAGTGTAAAAACTTTTAAAAAATGATATTGATAAAAAGTATATCATTCGCCATAAGCTTTTATCGAAAACTAATATAATTTTTAATAAAATCTAAATCTCTTATTGCTATTTAATTTTTTGTACTTCTTTTTATCACAAAAATTTAACAACAGGCTTGATTTAAATTCTTATTCCGGGTTGATTTAATTGATTGAAATTCATTATTTAATTAATACATTTCTTCAGATAAGACTATAGAGTAATCTACAATAGTGTAGAGATTTTCATAGATATAATTAAGAAATAAATAAATAAGTGAATTATTAATTATAAAAATATTCTAAATTTTCAAGCAATAAATGACTTAATTATGTACATTTCTCACCAAATCGTTATCATAATTTCCACAAACTAAAAGAACCCGCAAATTTAATAATATATATATTATAATATATTTAGCATAACTGCACCATTGCTTATACTTATCAGTTCTTTGAAATATATTTTTCTACAAAATATTGAAAAAGCTCATTCCTAACTTACTCCACCTGACTGAACGCGGACACAGCTAGTTTTTTCGACATCCTGATTGGGAAACGATATCAAAAACGTAAACGTAAACACAAACACACTCACACATATAAGCACACAAAAGTATGCTCACGAGTCAAAGTAAATGTACTACCAAGTTAAGCGTCTGTCAGTCAGAGCCAGAGCGGATTTTGAGTTGACTCACGCATGCTTTATGCGCATGCGCCAAATAACGCATGTGCGTGCATATTCATTTATATGTACATATATACCTACTTATGGATGCATGCCAGTGAACAATGTAAATAACAGTACAAATATATACATAACCATTGGATTGTTGGAATACGAGTATACGTATATAATAGATAATTTATCTATGCTGTTAGTCCACCTCAAACAGTGGTCGGTGCATGCCTATTGCTGTCGCTGCGTGTCTGCAACGAATTTTTCTTCGCCTCGCGCAACAATTTTGGTTTTGAAATCAAAATTCCGTTATTCGTTATTCAGTTAGCCAGTCGTTCAGTCAAGTTGAGTGGTCGTATTAGACGTGTTCATTATTGGTTTATTGGTTATTCGCTAATATATGTATTAATGTATATACATATGTATGTATGTATATATGTATATACATATATATATATATATATGTATGTTTGCTGCTTCGTTTGATGAACTTTCACTATTTGGTAAATTTCGTTTTTAATTCTCTTTGATTGCACTTTAGCTAATTCAATATTTTCCTTATTACTTTTTTTTTGTCCATGTTTTCTTCGTTGGAGTGTCGACGTGGTAAGACAATAATATGCACTTTCAATTACTATCTTAATTATTTCGATAATTATAATTTTGTATCTCAGTCAGCATCTATATTACGTTTGTCTGTCTAAAGACAGATTTGACTGATACCGCAAGATTTCCTAATTGATTGTAATACATCTCTACCATCTTTGCTTAACAGAGATCTGCTGTACAGTGGAAGTAAATAGTAATTGACTGAAATGTTAGCGTTAGATGGTATTTTTTCAATTTTTTACAAAAATATGAAATTAAATAAAACAAAAAATTAAAATTTGAAACTGATTCAATCATATTGTATGCTAAGAAAATTACTGACTGGAAATTATTTTAAATTAAGAAACCTTCACATGTGAATTTTTGATAACATGAAAGGGTATAAAAAATCTTTATTTTGTTTCTTATGGGTCAATTGGAGGCCAACTATAGTGGTTCGATTTGAACAATATGTTCGGGGATTTTTCCGATGTCATGGATAATAATATACACCGAATTTCGTGAAGATAACTTCACAAGTTTTCTATTTAAAGACTTGAGTTTGATCTGTTAGTTGTATGTCAGCCACATACTATAGATGACGATTATGGGGATTCCAGCTTATTGAAATCATGTCTAAATGGACTCATCTCATCAAGCCAACCATTTATTTATGCATATACTTTATAGGGTCTCCGACATATCCTTCTGGGATATCTTAATTTATTACTTCTTCAAATATTGATTTATTACTTACACTGCTTATTTAAAACTACTGATAACATTGGTAAGCACTGTTTTTATCACACGAATTTTCTAATACTTTCTTTATATTGATAAATATGTATATCATTATTAAGACTATATGGTATTATAAATTTGTTTCAACCAGCCCAGTTTTTTCTGACATTTTTTAAATAACTTCATTTACATATAGGACTTTATAACTGATGCAATCGACTAACTTACATCACAAATACGTTTATTAAATCGTTTTTCCTGTCTTTAATTGAAGTTGAATCAAGATAAATCCTGAGTTCCACATGAATGTTGTGTAACGTATGTGGGACTGCTATTCGGGCTTAACAGGAACCCAGACATATGCCATTTGCCAATGATCACCAATGAGGATGAAATCAAAGAATCGTGTATATGAATGCTATTTTTGTTTGACTCAAACAAGAGGCAATACAACCAAGTCCAAATAGTCTCTCCAGTATCCAATATATCTTCGGTCCACCATCATTGCACAAAAACCTTGGCAGGATAAATTTTTTGCAAAAGCTAGGCTTAGAGATGGTATTGCATCTGCATATTTGAAAAAGAAGTTCCCAAAACTTAGGGAGGCAAAAATTAAAGAGCTTTAAAAAACTGAATGATCAGGAAAACCTTCCTGGAAATGGTTTGGGAACGGTGTCCAAAATTTTGATAGGCAATCTTATATCGAAAAGTAACAAATTAAATCAACTTAAAATGTCATTTAAAGCTTTGAGGTGGTAATATGTCCTTAAAAATTTAGTAAAATGGCAAGTATAAGGCAAGCGCTTCCATCAGAACATTTCCTTAATGGAAATTGTTTAGTGACCATAGTACGTTTCAAATTATATGTGAGTTTTCATGTGACAAAAAAAATTAAAATTTAGTAACCGGTGTAATAGCGTTTCCATATAATTTTTCTTATATCTTTAGGTTGGCCCAAGTATAAATGTCATTTATTTGTTGGCAAATAAATCTTTATTAAAAAATGTAGATGGATTTTTTATGTTCATAGAACTATCTATTTATGCCATTTTATATGTTTTCCTGCTAATTTAAACTCGCTCGAAATATATATTTTATGTACTGAAATTCTCACATAATAGATTTGGTAATGGTCGGGGTGTTGGTGATGTACAATATTTTAGGGAAAAAATTCAGGCAAAGCATATTTTTTTATTTATAATTCTTCCAACTAAAATGCTATTGTATGAAGAATTTTCAACATGACATGAAAATTATATTTCAGATGTCTCAAAATTATGGAATTAAGCGTTTTGTGGTTAAATAATGATCGACACGACGCGCCCCAAACTTTGAGACGGAAAAAGGGTTAAAATGACTCACCGAAATTTGCGCACCAAACGGCGAATATGCCACCGATGAAGCCGGTTGTTGTGACTGTTGCTGCTTGCCGTCATTGCTGATGAATAGCAGCTGCTCTTGATATGAACCCGGTTGGGTGTAAGCACCGTTGGACAACGCATTGCCGCCACCACGTGATGCTGTCAAATAAGCCGCCTGCGCGGGCTGACGATTCGACTGGAACGCAGCGGATGGCACAAAGCGTGTCTGTGTGTTGGGTGTGGCAAAATAGTAGCCCGATGTATCTGCAAATAAATGGAAAGCAAATAAAGACAGAATAAGAAACAACAATATAAACAGCATAATAAATTCAAGTGAAAATGAAAATGTATGTATAAGCAAGTAGAAAAGTAATTAAATGTTAAACAATGGAGTAAGCAAATAATGATTTGCGCAAAGTAAGAAAAAGAAATGGATTACAGTTAAAAAGAGATTTGCTTTCGAACAGGAAGCAAACAAGAAACTACGAATGGATGGTGTGGTTATCATAACTAAAATGTTATATTTGGTTATGGAATATGTAACTTTGTATATTGAAAGCCATTAGAAAGCATTGTCCATTGCCTGCTGTAATTTTCTTATTTCTACAATGCTTTTAGCTGATCTGTATCGGTTTTTTGTTGCCCGAAAATATGGAAATACTTACAGATTTCTCTTCATTAGTCAGCAAAATTAATATTGCCCAAATATTAAGGTATAAATTTTCATCCAGTACACTATTTAGGGGTAAAACTGAACGAAGAGCTGTTTGTAGCATATGAAGCATTGGAAAATTTTCTCAACTACATACATATATATTTCATAAATCTTATATTTTAAAAAATAAAATGTTTATTAAAACAAATTGGGAATAAGGCATAGAACATTCAGAGAATGCAAACAGATTCACGAGAGCTCCGGAAGAGAAATGCTTACGGTAAAACAATAATGAGAGCAAGAAGTGCTGTGGCTAAAATATAATATAATATAATTTCTCAAACCTTTTCCGTTTAAGTATAATGACTTAATTTTATTGAATATAATTTATAAATAGGTGGCAACCCCTTCTTAATAACTATTTCCCCCTATATTATTTGTTAAGACTCATCAGTTTGATGTCGACAAGAAATTATCAATTTTTACCTTTCAAAATTTCGGCATGATAACTTGATATATATTTTTCATTCTAATTGCACGCATTATCTATATTTTATATTATTTCGATTTCATGGCAATTTAGTTTACTCTACAATTCAATGTCTTTGACATTCACAACAATGTCAAAACTGCGTCAATCTAGAGTCAAAACCAGCAGTTGGCAAACACTACCAAATTCAAGTAGACGAAGCAGATGCCAAAAGTTATATAATAGTACGTCGCGTAAAATCAGCACATTGGCATATGTATGTATAACCTTCACTTTGACAATTAGTTTATTAATACATAGGCCCCTATTATGAGTTGCATTCGATCTTCGACAACGATCGAAAATGCTTGTCGAGCGAATTTGCATTTGGTATTACGACGCTCATTCGATGAAGATTGGCGTTATTGTGAATTGCAATCATTTTGAATGTTCACATCTGTTATACATCTGTCAGATAGTGTAAAAACTAAAAGCGTTTTGTTTACGAAGTGTGAAAGTAAAAGTTAAAATAAAATATTACTACGACTGAGTTGTGGTTTGGCGATTCTTCAGAGGAGGATGAAAGCTTACTGGAATTGGCTAGAAATAGAAAGAAGCTAAGGGACGCTTACAACTCTTTGGAATTAGATTCCGCTACGTAAGTACAATGCTATTTGTTAGAGGTTTCTACATGTTCAACATTTAAAAAATTTTAATTGTAGATTTATAAAAAACTTCCGTTTGTCGAAAGAGGCGTTTGTTGATTTGCTGTACGCTACAGAGGAGATGCTGCAGTGATGCACACGAGCGAAATCTATTCCCAATATACTAAAATTGGTAACAGCTTTACGATTTTGTGCTCAGGGATCGTATCAACTTAGTATAGGGAATGAAAACATGCTTGGCAGTCTTGCACAGTCCACGGTGTCTGTGGTACTATCTGAGGTACTCGATGCCCTGGAGAATTTCATTTGCAAAAGATGGATAAAATTCAATTATACCGAGGCTGAAATGCAACAAGCAAAATCACTTAAAATAACAAAAATAGTATAAATTAATTATTTGTTACCATAAAGCAATAAATAAACGCAAAAAACCTACATTTTCACAAATTTCCATTCACTACGCTACGCTGTCGATGGGTAAATTCTGTTCGACAGCCATTTCGATGCTCAACGAAAATTTTTACAGGGTTGCATAGCTCATAATACGAATTTGACATTCTATTTTCGATTTTCGATAGCCAGCGAATAGCGAAGATCGAATGCAACTCATAATAGGGGCCATATTTTTATGCCATAGATACCTTTGTATGAAAACACAAAATTTAAACTTTTTCAAACAGATTTCATATTAAATTTAATAAAATATAACTTTTCATTTGCTAAAAAGTGTATTCCCTCGCAAACTGTTATACGGGACCCGTCGCAGACCCTAGCAATTTGTCGGTCAGCACAGGTACGGCGGAAACGAAGGAACGATTTTATCTACCTTCTTTGATTAGAGTCTTTAATCATGAAACGATTTTAAAAAACTCCTGCCAAACGAAGAAGGCGCCCCCACCTGTATAACAAACAATTATGTGAAAAACATGTCGTTTAATTAAGCGTTGAGAGATTCGAACCCTCGGATTGCCATCACATATTTGCCGACACGTTAGCACGCTCGACCAACGCTTATCAAATTAAACATTTGCTACTCCGTTATTTCACCCCAGTATTACCTCTGAAGTCAGTGTGATAAGTTCTTTAAAAAAATTCACCATGAAATTTCTTTGCGGTATTTTTAGTCAAAATTCACCTAGTTGTGTTGTGTTTTATGCTGTTGTTCTCTTTACTGGTGATGTACTCTCTGCAATCATACTCTCTTTCACTCAGCAATGACGAATCATGGGCAGCCATGTAAACAAAGTCTGCAAAGTGCAATTCGCACCTTGTCCGATTGACAATAATTGAATTCTCATGTGAAGCTAGGTCTAACAATAAATGAGCTATAGACTTACTGACTAACATACTGATTGCTTATGATGACTGACTGCCTTACTAGCAAGTGATTTACTTGCGGGAAAAGAATACTTTGCCTGACTGACTAAATAAATTACGAAGGGCCACAAATGGGTTTCTACTTACATCCTTACATCTAAAAATGTTCGCACGTGATGGTAAAAGCATAAATATAATATTTATTTTTAGCTATCATAACAATATTGTTGCTCACATATATATAATTTTTAATTAAAATTATAATTTGCTTGCACATTATTGCACACATTTTTCGCGGTTCGTTCATTTGCGCGAGTTGTGTGCTGACGTTCTTCACGTTCATTAGAAGCGGTTGTAGTGTGTAATGTGAAGTGATGTGATGCTATGCGTGGTTATGACAGTGGCTTGGGCAATGCACTTGAGTTAAAAAATAAGTAATCTTCATTGAAGCCGCCGACCATTATGTATTTTATATATAAAAAATATAATTTTTTCTTAGATTTAGATTGAGACACTTAGTTAGATAAGTAGATGTAGAAATCACCTAAGAGTTAAGTGAAATATCGAAAAGTTCCGGCTTGAAACTTTCAGCATAACTTCTTGAGCTCTCTTACTATCTTTCGTCTTATTTACAACCTTAACTACAATACTTTAAATTTACTAACGCATGGTGGATCCGCGCTACTTTTATATTTTCAGACTCCAGGGGAATCAATTACCCAACGGTGGAAAAATGATTTTTAGAAATTACTTGTCGCTGATAGAAAGATAAAAAGCAGAGTTATCATGCTTAGCATGCCAATCAGCTTCCGTTAAATCTATTTATTCCTTCGAAACGATAAAGGAATCGGGCAATTTGAGTGACTTATTTACTAAGCAATTAGGGAGTCAATTTTACATAACAAGACATTGAGTATATTATTCAGCGTACTTTGGAAACTGTCCCTACTACAGCGCGGATTCCATGAGTCGATAGATGGTTGTCAAGATCGACCATATTTCGTTGTAGTGAGCTATGTCAGTTTCATTGCTTTACGGCTAGCTCATCCTCAAACCAAGAGGAGAGTAATCAGTCTAAACTAGCAAATCTTATGATTGTTAAATTTTTCTGGTTTTCCTTATCTTGAATTGAAAGTGGCTCTTTGTACGTAGTTCTCGTAGTTTCCTAACTCCAGTGCTACGGCTTACGAGCATATTTTTCATATTCAAAGCCCCTTCTAGTATTTATTGTCACACCTTATTAGATTCTTCGTGCAAAAATGATATCGTCTTCTGCCTTGCCTTCTATGGACCTGTCTTCTGCAATTGCACTGTGTCGCTGCGAATATAACACGTAGGTCGTCTATCGTGTTTCATCAGCATATTGCAGCTTCTTTCAAAGTTTTTGTTGTTTTGTGTGTTTATCGTTTTGCTAGCATATTCACTTGCCTACCAAGCTATTATGTTCTGAAGATTTAACGCTCTTACTTGCTTGACTACTTATCTGAATGCATTTTTGGTGTTTCATCTTCTTGCTACTCGTTTGCCTTGACGCGCTCGCCACAAACCGTTTTATAAAGCTTTAACATGCAAACATATGTATACTTGGTTATCCCGCCATCTTTCACTCAATTCTCGGTTGTTGGTACGGCTTTTTGAAACTCTATCGCTTGTTGTTCAGTATATGTTTGGTTGACCTTTAGTGGCTAGGCGAAGTACCATTACTACGATAGCTGGCGCTACATAACCGAAACGCAGCTCAGTATTTGGGTCCTGTCTAAGCCGTAACGAATATAGGTTTTTTCATTAATCTTTAAAATTTGGGATTATGAAGAAATGCCTGGATTGTAAGATTTATGTTGATATCCTACACACTTTAGAACAATTAGTAATTAATTAAAATTATAGTACATAAAACGGCTAAAAATTCCATTACAACCAGTTCTGAATCGGTGTTGAAAAAGGAGGAAAAAGTTAAGCTAAGTTGGCAAGATCGTCCACCGAAGTATAATAATAGTTTTTTTTAGTGGCAATTGTTATTTAAAAAAAAAAACATACCTTATATAAAGACAGTTCTTGGAGAAGTACAAAAATCTATGTATATACGGAAGCAGTATTGCCATAATTATTAGTTAGGCAAGAAATAAAAAAATTCAAATAAATTTCAAGAGCTTAAGGTGGCCATTTAATCATGCTTTAGCTAACATAATTCTGTAAACTAAGAAAGGTGGGTTGCTACATTTCATTCCGCCCATACCCTTCCTTACCCATTGTACTTGTTTTTTTCATTTGTTTATGTCGTCAGCAAACATGACTTTTTCACTTCTTGCTATATTTTTCATAATGCTTCGCTCTTCTTAGCCCAAGCTGCTCCTCTTCTGTTGCCACAAAGCACCACTACACCTATACGAGTATATACCATATTCGCAGTGTTTCGTTTCTTCTCTTTAGCGATTGACAGCATTTACAATCGAATGGAACAAGTGGAAATACCAGCCACCAAAAGCTGTGCGCACAGGCATGGTTTGACAGAGCAGCGGCTGAATTGTGCTTGCAACGTACAACTGCCGCCATTGCCGTCTTCACTCCCACCAACAACCTCAATACCAACATTATCGTCAGCATCATCATCTTCGCCACCATCATAAGCATGGCGGCTTTGTTGGGGACGGACACACCTGGGAGCTATTTGATATTTGAAAAGCGTGTGCAAAAAGCTAAATAACTTGACTTTGCGCCAAAATAAAAACAATAAAAATAAAATTCTTTTTGTTATTGGCAGTTTTTCTATTTATTGGCTGTATTATTGTTAAACTTTGCACCAGCCAAATGTCATAAGTCATTGTATTTGTGGAGCAACAGCAACCAAAATTTTTTGTTGTTTTTTTTGAGATAAGCCTTAAAATTTTTTTGTAATTTTTCTTATTAGGTGTGCTTGCATTATAGTGGTAGATATATTCTCAGTGGCTTAGATTTTTCCTCACGTTTTCTACTTGGTATTGTTGTTTTATTAATGCTTTATACTTTTATTTCTGTTCAACTTGGATCAATTAACGGACTAGTATTACAAATTTGGTTATAATTACATGTAACAATGTAAACATTATTTTCCTTTATTACGTTGAAAAATTTATTGAATTTAATACTTACAACAATTTCAACAACTTCGGCGACTTTCTCTTATTCATGGTCAAAGTGCCGAGGGAAATTTGTCTTCTTAAATCTCACTTATTTTTTTTTAGTTTTTATAGAATTTTATATATATTCTCACCAAATTTAATTAAATTTTTCGAACTCTTCACCATTAATGGTTTTTTCGGCAAAATCAATTTAATTTATTCAAAATAGTCTCCTTAGTCCAAAAGCATGTCGAACAAGTGTTTTAGCTCGTTGGTCGGTATGGCCGCCAGCATGCCCTTTTATGGGCAAATGTATTTTTCCGAAAAGTAAGAAGTGGCACGGTGCCATATCTGGAGAATACGGGGAGTGGTTAATGGGTAAAATGTAATTTTTGGTCAAATAATCGGTCACAAGATGTCCTTCGAATGTTGGATTCTGAGCAATTTTTAGTCGTCAGTCAATTTTTGCGGAACAAACCGTGCACGCATCTTTCGTAAGCCCAAATGTTCGATTCCCCTGTTTTTTGATGAATTCACGCAGAGTTTCGATTGAATTTCCTGTAAACACGAATTTTGATTGGCCCACATGTAAATCGTCATTTATGTATATCCACTTTGAAAACGTTGAAAATACTCGTACACTCCGCTACGCGATAGGCAGTCAACGCCATAAACTCTTTTCATCAATTGAAACGTTTCGGTAAACGTATTACCAATTTAAAAAAAAAAAAAAAATTATTGTTGGCTCTTTGTTCGAAGCTCATTTTCGCACCGATAACACAAACATACTGACACTTAAAATGCAAAAACTTCACTTCCAATCAATGAAATGTCATGAACTCACTGGGAAATCGATAAAGATAGCAGATTCTAACGCACCAGTCGACATACAGATGGCGCCACTATGGGGCGCTAGATTCAAAAAGGCTTGTTTACTTTGGAACACACCTTGCATATATGGTAATGACCTCGGCTTGAAAGGTTCGGAGGGATACCGATGGACAATGGGAGTCTGGTTTTGGGCTTCATTTCGCAATTAGTTTTTATTAGGGGATAATTTCATCAGCGTTTCAAAGTTTCGCTTCTTTCTCTACTATTTCCCAAAACATTTTTATTCCTTTTGGTTTTCGATACAATTTTCCAAAATTCGCATCCTCCCCGGCAGAAAACCTTCCCCTATAATTTTGATGAATTTCGTCAGAACCCGCCTCTCACAACCTTTGGTCGTATAAAAAGATTTTAATTATTCTAAACAAATTTCAAAAACTTAACAGCCAGAAAAAACAGCTAATATCAGTTATGTTAAAGTTTAGAGTTTAGTTTAGTAATATAAATGCTAAATTAAGATGTCACGCTACAGCAGCAGTGCTTCACAACATCTAAGCAATTTCTATGCTCAATTCAAAAATATTTACTATTTATAATTAATACTATAATTGAAATTAATGTTTTCTTTTATTTTTTTTATTAATATTTTTTTAATTAATAACACGAATATATTTATTATTATGAAAACAATAAAATCGGCAGCTTCTGTATAAGCAAAGAATAGCTATTTTGTGTTTTAATCATTAAACGTGATAAATCAAAGACCATAATTATAATTAGATAATATAATATAATTGACTTGTGCTTACAATAAATAAAAACAAAAAAACAAAATTCTGGAAAATCCGGAACGAACGAAAACTACCGAAAAATATTTTAAGAAAGTATAGTGGTAAGTTCAGCGTGGCCTCAGGTGTACACTCTTACATTCAAGTAAAACCGAAAATATGTGCAGTGAATAATTAAAATTCGCAACACACAATCGAGTGAGCATGTGTGTAAGTATTCCAGCGAATCGTTGCTGTTGAGTATACTGCGAAAGTTGATGTAACTGTATAATATTGTTTTTATTTCTCAGCTTTTTGTTGGCTTCCTTATTATAACATTTTGCAGTTTGATTTTCTGCATTTATTTCTTGTTATTTTGAATTCTTTTGGACTTTATTTATTTTTATTGCCGTTCGTTGGAATTTGTCGCTTACAATTATGCAAATGTATATGTATATACTATATATACATATGTGAGCGTGAGTAGCTTACTGTTTCGCTTTGTCCCCTCAACTCACCTATTTTATTGTAATTACCTTTATATTGTTTATTTTTATACCATTTCTTGGTCATCGATTGTGATTGTTGTTGTTGATTTTCTTTATTTCAGTGTGGGTGCGCTCGTGTAATAGCCAAGTATCGATAGTCTGCTTATCATAATCCTACGCTAGAATCGCTTGAGAATTAGGTCGGACGTGTGTGGCATCGTTAAGGTGGCTTTGCTTTGTTGTTGTAACCAAAAATAGCTAACTGTTGATTTTTTTGTAAATAATGCTTCTTTCGTTGCGCAAATGCTTGGGTATTTGAAAATAACTTTTATTGGAAAGTTTTGTGACAGTGAATTAAGTAAGGAGAAGAGTGGACTGCATTCATGCAAAATTTATTGCGCAAAATTAATTAGCCTCACAATCTTGGGGTTACCATACATATATCGAAGTTGAAATTAAAAATATATTTATTTTAAATATTTTTAAATAATTAAGTAAAGATCAGATTGAAAAAAAAAAATACAGAATGAATATCAAAACATGAAGTGAAATAAAATTCTTTATTAAATCTTCCTAATATTAAAATTTGTTGATGTACCTGTGAACAAAAATTAATATTACTTATGTAATGAAACATACATTTTTTCGATAATTTTACTGTAGTTAATTAATCAAATTGTTATTTTAAAATTTTTTCATTATTATTTGAAAACAAAAGTTTTTAAGAGTTACAAATTTTGAGGTTATATAAATGTAGATAATTAATAATTATTGAAGGGGTATGGCCACTGCAGCGAACATAAAATCATGTGTAGATAATAATTTTTCAGGTGATATAATCATTCATGACAGAACTAATGAAACAGTTATCAAGTTTGAAACTCAAGTCAATGAAAATTTATCATTTTTCGGTTATTTTTGTTGAATATAATAAACCAACCGAGCGAGATCTCTTTGATTGTGACGGTGGTGAGGTGGAGGATGCTAAATCCACAATTGTCATTTGGGGACAAAATATTTAAAAAAAATGTCGTTCATCTACATGAGAACACCCAAAGAAATACGTAGGGAAGTATGAAACTACATATTTATACATGAAAAATTTTATCAAATCAATTAAAAAATAAATTAAATCAATTTTTGCCAATAATTTCGTACTAAAATGGCCATAAAAACCCATTAAAATTTTGCTACGTACCGCTTTGTAAAATCCAATTCTATAGATAATCTCAACATTTTAAATCGATCGGTTAACAATTGTGAAAATTATTTGTCTCGCCAATTGGAGAAAACGGTTTTGAGAAAAGCCCGTTTAAACGTTTACTATAGCTGAGCCGGGGTGGGCTTACTATACACGCTTAAAGTTCAAAAAAACTTGCTCCGCTACAAATCAACTTGAAATTTAATTCTAAAAATATAGAGCATAGTTTAAACGAAAAAACACGTTTTTTTGTAATTCTATAGTGGCCATACCCCTTTAAAACTAATTACAATTTAGAATTTTTAATTTTGGCTTCACATTTCATATAAAAATTTATTGTTTTCATAAATGAAAGGTTCCAAAAAACTATAAAATTATAAATTATATAAATCTCTGGAAAATATTAATTTAATTTCACATTATTGGAAATCAATTATTATTATTATTTTTTTTTTATTTTTAGTTGTATAATTTTAAAATTATTGTGTCAAAACTGTTTTATTTTTCTTTATTTGGTGTAAATATTCAAAAAGAGTATTATATATACTCTGTAGTTAATAAAAGATATTTTTTATAAACTATAAATTTTTTTTTGAAAAACTGTTAAATGCTTTGCTACGAGGATGACATTATTGATTTCGATATAAATTATAAGTCTTATAAATTTATTTTTAATTAAATAATATTATTATTTAAATTTTAATATTTTTAAATTCAATATATTTAATAAAGTTTTAGAATAAAAAGCAAATAATTTTTTTTAATGATATTTATGTCTTTACATTTCTATTATTTATATATAGTATGGTCCTTCACAAATAATTTTATATTTTTATCTTCCCTAAATGCGTTAAATTTAATTTATATTTGAATCGTTTTTGCAAATATTACAAATATGCAAAATTACTTCATCGTTTACCTAAAACAAACACCAACTACATTACTCAAGTTTCAAATAAATAAAATAGTAGCCACACCGTTACTGTTTATTTTTTAGAAAAATGCAATTATTGCATGAACTCTAACATAAATACGTGAACATGCAGAAATCTTAGCCAATTAGTAATTTTGGTTATGGGAAATAATGGAAAAATCGAAAACAATGCGAGTAAGTTCGTGTCTGCAGTCTTCGGTTTTTGCACAACACATCAGCACACTAACACAAACGAACACATACACACGCATATACATATATATGTATATGTATGCTAATGTCGCAATTACCCAATGTTTATCACTGATTGCGAAGCTAATTAAACGAACTCGAAGAATAGTGAAACCTGAATGAGCTTCTTACACATATTAACATTCATACCTATGCATATGATTATTCTCTTATTTTTGCGCATACATTTGTAAACTTATTTAAAGCTTTATTGGTTGATTAATTAAATTGCGGCAAAATCGCGTGCTGAAATCACTTTAATTCAATGCGCTCAAAACTGTTCGTTGCAAACAAATTCGGTGGCAATCAAATTTTATTTGTATGCGCAAATCATATGTATGTATGTATGGCAAATTAATGGAAAAAGCGGTGTGTTGCATGTGACGAAGTTGGCAGCAAATTCGAGGTTTGTAAGAAAAACTGTGGTTAGAAATAAAGAAATCAAAAGCGTTATGTATATGCTTTTATATATAATGCAATATAAACATGATTGACCCAAATGGATTTGGAGCTATAATATTTTCAACTATAAAAACTTTATTCTCCAATACTTTTAGAAATGGAAGTGATATATGTATGTTATATGAAAATGAAAACAAATACATAAAAGGAAATGTATAAAGAATAATAGAAAAATCACTAAAAGTGTATTTATTTTAAATAACCATCTAGCCAAATTTTTGTCTTTCATGAAATATGCAATTAAGTTCACAAATTATAATGTTTTGATACCAAATAATTACTAGAGGAGTAAATTCCAGAAAAAAATGGAACAAGCTTTGTTTCGTTTTCGGGCAATAAATGTTAATACAATTTTCGTTAGCATTAGATAGACTTTTTTATGGAGGATTACCAAAAAACAGATTAATAAAAAATGTTGATGAAAAGCTTGAAATAATTTGAAAAGTATGTAGTAGTTTCGAGAGGAAGAGTTGGATTTGGCGTACAGTGTACTCAAAATATCTAATAAATACGTGGTTTTTAAAAAAGAGTGGCCAGATAAATAATAAAGAATAAACATATTTCCAACAAAATATTACAAGTAGTTTTGGACATGAAATAAAATGTGGACTTATAAGGTTTTCGGTTTTCAACGAAATATCTACGAATGAATAGAAAGCGGCAAAGACTTTGTTGATCCTGTTTGGATGAAACATTAGGTACAATTATGCCAAAAATTCTGGAGAGTTCTTACTGTTTTATTGGCTCGTAGAGTTCATGACATTAAATACTTATGCTAGATGGCGCTCTGGTAAAATTAAAAATTTATTGTAAAAAACCAAAAATGAAATTCTGGATGGATGGTTATGATAGATGATGCCACAAAAGCTATTTTAAGACTTAAAGAAGAAACAATTTTTGTTGGAAAAAGATGCATTCTCATGAAAATATATGTATAATATCTTTTAGAAGCTTCTTAATGCAAAATAGTAACTAATATTTACATAAGTCAGCTTACAAAATTTACTATATGTAATTATATTACGTACATAAGTCGCTACTATATCTCGTACCTTTAAATATTACAATATATTATATTTTAATTGTATTTAAGAATTATTATTTCTGTTCCTCTACTTATTTTTCTCCATTTATGATTATTAAAATAATACCAGTATTTTAAACCTATATCTGGTCATTTGTCTTTTATTATCGATGACCTTCACGCGTTGTGGCTATTATAGCTACTATTATTTAACGATTAACAGCTGGAGCACTATTTCTAATCACCGCGATGAATATTTCTACAAACTCCCGCAGCACTATTACTTCCTTATACCAACATTATAACCTACATAAATACAAAGAACGAGCACACATTTCGCACGCTGCTTGTTAGAAAAAAATTAAATTCTTCAAAAATACTAAAAAAACAAGTAAGGTAAGGCTAAGTTCAGATGTAGGCTGATGTAGCCCTTTGGTACCACCTTAAACAGCATACTTTTATCTTTATCAGGTATTTTTGAGCGCACTTTGAGCAGTTTTCAACGAAACCTTTATAAGGAGATTAGTTGACGTTGTCATCAAATTTTACATAGTTTCACTCAATCGGAGGAGGTGCCGAATAAAGTTCGCTCTGAAGAAATTTGGTTATAATTACTTTAGTAGGTTGTTCGATATATGTATATACCTACTAAATTGAGAGCTGGAACACGGTAATTTTTTTAAATTTGTAAAACGTAAAAATATTACAGTTTTGTATCATATAGTATAGCTTAGTTGTGACACTTTATAGGTTCTTGATTAATGGCGATTTCTGGTCGTGGTTATAATCCGATTATGTCCATCTAAATTAGTGACCTCTCCATTGTGTCAAGGAACACCAGTAGGAAGTTTCATCACAATATTTCAATTTAAGTTATCGATGGCACAGAATGACGGAAGTATATAGGGCTCACTCACCTTACTTTCAGATTGTACAAACAGCCGTTAGATGAAGAAAGCTATTATGCTCTGTACCGACATGTTGCGAGAGTATAAAAATATGGATGCTAAAAATAATGTTCTATGTTCGGTTTCGATTTAACATTAAATTAAAATGGTATTAAATGCTGCGATCACTCGAGCACGCAACTTGCTCTTTATTGAACTAAAAAGTGTATGAGAGTGTGTCTGTTGTTGTGAGGTAGAAATTAAATAAGAAAAAGAAATAAAAAATAGCAGTCCAAAAAGTTATAAGCTTTAAGTCGGATGACTGCCACACTCACTAACTAACACTCAGATTCAGTTAATGACTCTTCTTCTTCTTCTTTACTGGCGTAGACACCGCTTACGCGATTATAGCCGAGTCAACAACAGCGCGCCAGTCGTTTCTTCTCTTCGCTACTTGGCGCCAATTGGATATTCCAAGCGAGTCCAGGTCCTTCTCCACTTGGTCCTTCCAACGGAGTGGAGGTCTTCCTCTTCCTCTGCTTCCCGCGGCAGGTACTGCGTCGAATACTTTCAGAGCTGGAGTGTTTTCATCCATCCGGACAACATAACCTAGCCAGCGTAGCCGCTGTCTTTTAATGCGCTGAACTATGTCAATGTCGTCGTATATCTCGTACAGCTCATCGTTCCATCGAATGCGATATTCGCCGTGGCCAACGCGTAAAGGACCATAAATCTTTCGCAGAACCTTTCTCTCGAAAACTCGCAACGTCGACTCATCCGTTGTTGACATCGTCCAAGCCTCTGCACCATATAGCAGGACGGGAATTATGAGTGACTTATAGAGTTTGGTTTTTGTTTGTCGAGAGAGGACTTTGCTTCTCAATTGCCTACTTAGTCCGAAGTAGCACCTGTTGGCAAGAGTTATCCTGCGTTGGATTTCTAGGCTGACATTGTTGGTGGTGTTTACGCTGGTTCCAAGATAGACGAAATTATCTACAACTTCAAAGTTATGACTGTCAACAGTGACGTGAGTGCGACGACTGTTTGTTTGATGACGGGAGATATTTCGTCTTGCCCTCGTTCACTGCCAGACCCATTTCTTTTGCTTCCTTGTCCAGTCTGGAGAAAGCAGAACTAACGGCGCGGGTGTTGAGGCCGATGATATCAATATCATCGGCATACGCCAGCAGTTGTACACTCTTATAGAAGATGGTACCTTCTCTGTTAAGTTCTGCAGCTCGGACTATTTTCTCCAGAAGCAGGTTGAAAAAGTCGCACGATAAGGAATCGCCTTGTCTGAAACCTCGTTTGGTATCGAACGGCTCGGAGAGGTCCTTCCCGATTCTGACAGAGCTTTTCGTGTTGCTCAACGTCAGCTTGCACAGCCGTATTAGTTTTGCGGGGATACCAAATTCAGACATCGCGGCATAAAGGCAGCTCCTTTTCGTGCTGTCGAAAGCAGCTTTGAAATCGACGAAGAGATGGTGTGTGTCGATTCTCCTTTCACGGGTCTTTTCCAAGATTTGGCACATCGTGAATATCTGGTCGGTTGTTGATTTACCAGGTCTAAAGCCACACTGATAAGGTCCAATCAGTTTGTTGACGGTGGGCTTTAATCTTTCACACAATACGCTCGACAGAACCTTATATGCGATGTTGAGGAGGCTAATCCCACGGTAGTTGGCGCAGATTGTGGGGTCTCCTTTTTTGTGGATTGGGCATAGCACACTTAAATTCCAATCGTTGGGCATACTTTCGTCCGACCATATTTTGCAAAGAAGCTGATGCATGCACCTTATCAGCTCTTCGCCGCCGTGTTTGAATAGCTCGGCCGGCAATCCATGGGCCCCTGCCGCTTTGTTGTTTTTCAGGCGGGCAATTGCTATTCGAACTTCTTCATGGTCGGGCAATGGAACGTCTGCTCCATCGTCATCGATTGGGGTATCGGGTTCGCTTTCTCCTGGTGTTGTGCGTTCACTGCCGTTCAGTAGGCTGGAGAAGTGTTCCCTCCATAATTTAAGTATGCTCTGGGCATCGGTGGCTAGATCACCTTGGGGGGTTCTACAAGAGTATGCTCCGGTCTTGAAACCTTCTGTAAGCCGCCGCATCTTTTCGTAGAATTTTCGAGCAGCTTAGCAAGCTCTTCGTACTCACGCATTTCGGCCTCTTTCTTTTTCTGTCTACAAATGCGTCTCGCTTCCCTCTTCAGCTCTCGTAACGTTGCGAGGTAGGCAGCCTGTTTTCTCTCCGCTGCGACACGGCACTCCTCGTCGTACCAGCTGTTCTTTTGCACTTTCCGAAAACCAATGGTTTCGGTTGCAGCTGTACGTAAGGAGTTTGAAATGCCGTCCCACAGTTCCCTTATACCGAGTTGTTGCCGAGTGCTCTCAGAGAGCAGGAGTGCATGCCGAGTAGAAAAACGTTCGGCTGTCTGTTGTGATTGCAGCTTCTCGACGTCGAACCATCCTTGTGTTTGTTGGCGTGCGTTTTTTGCTGCACAGAGGCGGGTGCGAATTTTGGCTGCAACAATATAGTGGTCCGAGTCGATGTTAGGACCTCGGAGCGCACGCACATCTAAAACACTGGAGACGTGTCTTCCGTCTATCACAACATGATTGATCTGGTTGGTGGTTTTTCGATCAGGAGACAGCCAGGTAGCTTGATGAATCTTCTTATGCTGGAATCTAGTACTACAGATAACCATATTTCGGGCCCCGACGAAGTCGATCAGCCTCAGCCCATTTGGGGATGTTTCCTCGTGGAGGCTGAATTTACCGACCGTAGTGCCAAAGATACCTTCTTTGCCCACCCTGGCATTGAAGTCGCCAAGCACGATTTTGACATCGTGGCGGGGGCATCTCTCATAAGTGCGCTCCAAGCACTCATAAAAGGAATCTTTGGTCACATCGTCCTTCCCTTCTGTAGGGGCGTGGGCGCAAATCAGCGATATGTTGAAGAACCTCGCTTTGATGCGGATTGTGGCTAGACGTTCATTCTCCGGGGTGAATGATAGTACTCGGCGACGGAGTCTCTCTCCCATCACGAATCCAACACCAAACTTGCGCTCCTTTATATGGCCACTGTAGTAAATGTCACAAGGACCTACTCGTCTCTGTCCTTGTCCCGTCCATAGCATCAGTTAATGACTATGTATTATTTTTTTCATCAACATTTATGTATTTTTCTTACACGTTTTTTTCTTTTTTTTCAATGAGTGATTATTTTACTCGGAGAAAAACTAATACGGCTGTGTAAACTGACCTTGAGCAATACCAAAAGCTCCGTCAGGATCGGGAAGTTCGAGCTGTAGAACTTAAACGTGCAGGCACAAACTTCTATAAGAGTGTACACCTGCTGCACCTGGCCTCAACACCCGCGCCGTTAGTTCTGCTTTCCCTAAACTGGATAAGGAAGCGAAGCATATGGGTCTGGCAGTGAACGAGGGCAAGACAAAATATCTGCTGTCATCAAACAAACAGTCGTCGTCACTGCTGACAGTCATAACGTCAAAGTTGTAGATAATTTCGTCTATATTGGAACCAATGTTATCAGCAACAACAATGTCAGCCTCAAATTCCAACGTAGAATAACTCTTGCCAACAGGTGCAACTTTGGACTGAGTAGCCAATTTATAAGTAAAGTCCTCTCTCGACGAACAAATGCCAAACTCTATAAGTCGCTCATAATTCCCGTCCTGCTATATGATGCAGAAGCTTGGACGATGACAATAACTAATGGGTCGACTTTGCGAGTTTTGGAAATACCATTTGTAAAAGGACCTGGCTTCGCTTGGAATCTCCAATTGGCGCCAAGCAGCGAAAAGGAAGAACGACTAGCATGCTGTTGTAAACATGGATATAACCGGGTAAGTGATGTCTATGCTAATAAAAAAGAAGAAGCAAATTATTTAACTCATTCATGTTTATTTTCGTTCTTATTATTATACAATTTTGTTTGTATAACAGTGCAGATGATGCCGCTATACTATATCATTACTCATATCTCACAGCATTGGTGTATCCCCCGCTTATGATGCCATTTAAAATCTATTAATTTCTGCTAATTTTCATATTTTTCAATTTGAAATTTTTTAATGAACTGTCATCTCTCACTTGTGCGAAGGTAAAACAGACGAAGCCATACTTACATATACGAATGTATATATAATATGAAACTGTGCAACGATTTGTCAGCTTCACCTTATAATTCTTAGCTATGCGCAAAAGAAAACAAGAACAAAAACACACCTGTTTTTGGCTCTTTAGTGGCATTGTTATATTGTGAATTAGCAAGTATTAGCAACATGCATGGAAAGAGCACTTTGAAGGTTAAATCTATGGGCTAAAAACAATGAACTAGGAGTTAACCCGAACAAAACAGAACTGATGCTATTCTCAAGCAGAACCAAAATACTTCAGCTTCAACTTCCGGTACTAAACGGTACAACACTCACTCTATCTCCCACAGCTAAATACTTGGGCGTGGAGATTGACACCAAAAATAAATATAGAAAAAAGAGTAAACAAAGCATACAAGGCTTACTATACTTGTAAGAGAATCGTCAACAAGAATTGGGGCCTCAAACCAAGTACAATCATGTGGATGTATACGGCTGTCATAAAACCTGTACTTACATATGGAGCTCTGGTATGGTGGCCAGCGCTTAACAAACAATACAACAAGAGCAGCATGTGCGGGTGTTACTAGAGCAATCAGGTCATGTCCGACTGATGCGCTCAATGTGATCCTGCATTAACTACCAATGGACATTTTTATTCAAAAAACAGCAGCTATTGCGGCGATAAGAATAAAAGAATTGGAAGGTTGGAATCAGCAGAACTACGGACATAGTGTAATCCTAAACAAGCTTACCATTAATAAATCATACTGCGAGTACATTCTCCCTAAGCTGGATTTCAATAGACACTTCCGCGTGAGGATACCATCTAGACGAAAATGGAAAAGAGGTTCATTAAGAGAGGAGGATACCATCTCAGTCTATACCGACGGGTCCAAAATGGACTACGGAGTAGGCACGGGGGTATTCTTCGCTGATCTAGGCATATCTCTCTCTATACATCTACCGAACTCGGCTAGCATCTTCCAAGTAGAAGTACTAGGCATAGAAAAAGCCTGCGAAGCTCTATTAGAAAACCACGGGAATATACATAAAGCAACTATATATACGGATAGCCAGGCGGCGCTCCTGGCCTTGTCTTCACCTGGCATGCAACAAGAAAACAATCTTCCACTTTCTCTGTAAATGCCCAGCTCTAGCACAGATCCGACACATAACACTTGGAATTCATCAAGCCCCAAACCTTGAAAGCATTTGCACTAAAAGCCTATCAGAAATAAGTAGTTTCATCGAAACCTCAAAATGATTTGAGATAGAAGGTGAAACGTAATAGCAGATACAGGAGGTTCTACGAATAGTGCATCAAAATGGCACGTCAAATGCTAATTGAGCCCGATATAAGCAACATGCAGGATTTCATTTTCAGCAATTTTGGTGTAATAGAGAAGAAGAAGGAAAAATATTGAAATGATATGCTAAGTCTCCAGCTGGATGGTACATATATTTATTGAGATTATTAGACGTTTGCTTTGACATTGACAAAAATTTCATTAAAATGTGTAGTTTTGGGTATGACGCGTAAGCTAGAGATTCATAGATATAATAATTCTTAATACTAATCAATACTGTTACATTTGGTAAATATTTATTTTTAATTATTAACGTCATTATCAAAGTATTGTCAAAGCAAACAACTATGAAGCAAGCAAAAAGTTACAACAGGATATACAGGCATTCATATACAATATGGAGAAAGCTGAAGTCAAGGTTTTTAACCAGATTTGAAGATTCGGTTGGATGTTTTCAGAAAAAATATCCATTTTTTAGAAGGACTTTTAAATTTGTTTCTTCAGTGTTTTATTTCTTTTAGAACATATATCAGCAGCATAATTTTAGAGTTTCAATGGTTATGTAGAGAAGTACACATCGTCACCTGAAATGAAAATTAAGGTAACAACAATTTCGGAAATTTACAGTGGCATGAATGAAACACGAAATAAAACGGAACGTCAGTGAAACAAAAATTTAATATTGGTTAAAACTGGTTTATATCTGACCGCAGAAAAATGTTGAACATATGTAATATTATGTATGTAATTTAAGTAGCGAAGCGTAATCAATAAGACACAATATAACACAAAATACGTATCAATGAATTTTCAAAAGTAAGCCAACGGGGTTGATATTATCGTATAGTTCGTCGTTAAATCTCAAAAGAGATCACATTCTTACACTGACATACGATTGCATTTGCAGCATGAAAGGCAACCGTAATTTCCAAAGCAAATTTTCATGCTCAAATTGCTTTGAAAATGTATTAATTTATGCATTTAGGCAAGCAAAAACATTCGCCAGCCGATAGCCAACCAACACATTAAGTAACTAAGTAGCTAGTCGACTTTCTAAAATTCTTTAACGCCTCGTCTGGCTAACGCTACTTTGTACGATCATTATGCATAATTGCTTGGGAGTTGCGTTCACCCGCATGTCGATTGAAAAAATTAGGTAAGTAAGTAAATGGAATGTGAAAAAGTACTCTAATAGTATTGTGGCTTAAGAAAATCAAATGAAAATCATTCATAACAGTACGAAAATTTTTGTGAGTAGTTTTAAGTTGGAATATTGAAAAAATTCAATAAATTTACAGATCGGACTTAACGAAATTTTTGTCTAAAAGCACAAGCAAATGTACATGTAAGAATAACATAATTTTTTTTTTATTTTCTATAATGGAAAAGCACGATTGCAAATCCAAAATATTTGTTCTTTAAGCAATTTCAGCAATTCGACCTTTATGGATCTTCGTGCCCATACGATGTCGGCCTTAGACTACAGACTGTTTGTTTTGCATTCTGATCTGCGTTCAACATCCGCTCCAATAACACAGACAGAAAAAATCATGTATATGTGTTGGAAAATCAAATACGAGTACTCTCTCAGAACAATCACCCGTCGCGGAGTTTATCTATATCTATACATTCCGAATTCGTTCTGAAAATTTAACCAAAGATATGTATCACGTGTCATCAATTTAGAAGATTTGATTGATTTAATAAAAGATTTGATTCTAACAAAAAATATCGAGAGTTGTCGGCATCGCGACATTCTTGTAAAAATCGGGTTTAGAGCCCCGTACTACCTCGCCGGCGTGAGTTATGACTTTGTTGCACTGGACGCTTTTGTAGAGTGAACAATTCTAAGAAATATGCGCTAAAGTCAAAGCGATGCCATAAAATATGTACCTCTGATCTGTAGGAATTTAAAGATAAAAACTCACGATTGTAGTGTATTTTCTATTGGAAATTTTTACAGTCCTTGGTCCAATTCTTAATGTTAATATTAAGGGCTAAAACCCGTTTTCTTTTCGTACAACAATTGAATTTGCCACACATTAATCAGAGCGGTAGTTTCGCCATAATTCATGAATATTGTCGCCCATGCTTATGCAGTATACGAAACAGGTTGCAAAGTGTGTAAACAGCCTATTATTAAACAGATATCCACCGCTAATATCGGCCACGATATTGATTGAATGGGCAATTGAACATAATTTATTAGTCTACGAAATTTTCAACAAAACGTGTCAAAAAAAAACAAAGCGAATTGAGCGAAAATATACAGATTAAATGAATACATTTAAACTGGCTTTCAAACTGTGCATTACACGATGCTTATGTGTTGGAGTTTTTGTGTGAGTTGCAAGTACAAGTCTTTGTACATAAGTGGTATATAACGATTATGTAAACATATTTATTGCTCTATATACCTTCATTTCACACACATGGCTTCGAGAGTCGATTCGCTGAGTCAACCGCTTGAGTACAGATCCATTTTAGTAAGTTTACATACATACATACATACATACATATGAACAATGCATTGTCTTCTACCTGTTGGTCACTTTTATTGATTTTACTCGATCAATTTTAAATAAGCATATGTACATACATATTTATATTTTACATCACTTTTATTGCTTACCGACTGGCAAAGTTGACCAGTTTAACTGGTTGTAAGTAATCGCAAAATAAAGTTCATAAGGAATTACAAAAAAAAGCATGAATAAAACAAAAACAAAAATTGTTATCATTACACACACACATCGCAGCAGTGGCGACAGCAACCGGTCATTAATGATTGTATAACAATTGTTGCTGTAGTCGCAAGTGCGAGGGCGTAACTAATGACGCCGTTGTTGTTGTTAATCACACACCTATATACTGTTTTATATTTGTAATTTGCTTATTCTTTTTTCTACACCAAAGCTTGTCTTTTGTTCTGTAGCACTATTTTGTACCTTTGAATGCCTCAAGCTGACCACTCGCTGCCGAGCAAAAACTTTCAAACCTGTTAACACCGTCACCATTTGCATTTGCTTAAAACAACAGTTTTCAGATTTAACCACAGCTATGTGGTTCTACATAGTTCCAGTTTTCATTTACTTCCCGCTGCTGGAGTCCGCTGCACCTACATTTACTGCCACACCTCCCCAACCATTTGGTTACTTTTTCAGTCGAAGTAATTGGCTTGAAATACTACTATGATTTAATTATTATTATGCTTTAAGCTTAAATGATATGCAAATGTCCTTGAAATGTTGACAGATTGGCTGAGTTTTACATTTTTTTACAAATTCTTTTGTTGGTAGTGAGCGTGGATTCGAACTGGGGTGGCGCAATAATAATGGGGAGAAATATTTGCAGAAAATATTATTGGATAATCCTAAAACAAGTTCCATTATTTTTTCTCGAATGTATTTCTTTGTGTGTTTATATTTTTTATATTTAATTTTTTTTTATAACTAACTGGTTTTTGTATTATTTGTTGTTATTTTTGCATTATTTGTTGTTTCATTGGTTCAGTACTTTACGAGCTATTTTAATTAATATTGCTTACCCATTTATACAATAGTTTCGCTTTTAAAATAAGTAAAAATTAAGCCAATGTTTTAACACACTTAATTTATTTCACGGAAATATTGGTTAAGCCAATAACCAATACCCTCTGCAGGATTAGCGATGACAAATACTGAAAATATTCTAGTACAACCATGGGAAGTCTGCACAATTTGAGAATCAAGGTTAGGTTAGCATGTGGTTAGTTAGAGAAGAAAATGCCATCATCTAATAATATTATAGAAGAAGCATAATATTCCAACTCGCTTATTTTCTTATTCCAACTCGCTTCAACTAAAATATACGTAGCTTAGTATTTATGTTACAAAATACCAAGATTACCATATATTTAAATAACAGTAATATGAAAATTTTAGCCAATCAATTTCAAAACTACTTTTAGATAACTTTGAAATTTCTATCACCATGTAGTGTTGTTAATTAACATTGTAGTTCAATTAAGTGAGCGATTGCACTTTTTAAAAATTGTCTTTTTTTCTTTCATTGTTAAATATAATTAATTAGGGCTTGCTGTATCACTGTATTTTTATGCGAATTGATCGGTTGACCAATAAACAATGATAATTTGATTTCAAGTTCAGTTTAATAGCTGTTTTACTATATGACTAATGCGAATAAAATTTCAAACAGAGTTGTGGTGAATAATGTCTGAAAAAAAAGATACATATTGCGGATATAAATATTAACTTTTTTTCACTAGTTTTCGGAAAGCATTTGGGCTCTATCTGCTGTAGTCGAGCATTTACTAAGACTTTTTTACAAGACTTTTTAAAGAGTCTATATTAAAGAAAGAATATTTTCCAAAAACTGAATTGCACAAATGTATACTGTACATGGTTACATCTATCAGCCTTCGTGTTACTTATTTGCCACCTCAGTGCATATTTACTACTTTATATGAGAAGCAACGAATTGAACTAGAGGTCTATATTCTAAAGTTATTGATACCTACCAATTTTTGCCCGTGAAGAAGTGAATGGATTTTCAAAACAAAAACCATTTTGTTTGGTTTTGAGATTGGTTGATAAACACGGCGAACGTTAAACCAATGGAAAACTGTAGCCTCCTGAAGCCATCATTGAAATGCATCATTGAAAAACTGCAACGGGATCATTTCTTCATTGAACTATTCAAGCGAGATGCTTGCTTCAATAATATTTTCATTATTCTAGGCAATGCTTCGTGGTAATATTTGTATTTTGTGCTATTCTGTTATTTATTTATGATATATATTACGGTTGTTAGGTTATCTTTTGTGGAGTCCATAACATATTGTATGGCACAATCAACTTAATGCTATGAATACTTTACCTTGCACTGCCCTCTGAACCTAATCTAACTAAAATATAACCATTTGTTGTATAATATAAAAGTAATTTAGAATGAAAAACCCCCGGCTATAAATTTATATAAACTATTCTATATTTTCAGTTATATTAAAACACGTTCGAGAGTTCAAAAGTTTATACTTAAATCTAAACAAGAAAAAACGTTAACTTCGGTTGCACCGAAGCTAAATACCCTTCACAGGTGCATTTCTGTTAGTAACTATGTGTCCAGTTTGTATAGAAGCTATATGCTATAGTAACTCGTTCTGAACAATTTCTTGGGAGATTACATTGTTACCTTAAAAAGTAATCTATACCAAATTTCGTGAATATATCTCGTCAAATGTTAAAGTTGTCCATACAAGGACTTGATTCCGATCGTTCAGTTTGTATGGCAGCTATATGCTATAGTTAACCGATCTGAACAATTTCTTCGGATATTACATTGTTGCCTTAGAAAATAATATATACCAAATTTCGTGAATATATCTTGTCAAATGCGAAAGTTTTCCATACAAGAACTTGATTCCGATCGTTCAGTTTGTATGGCAGCTATATGCTATAGTTAACCGATCTGAACAATTTCTTCGGATATTACATTGTTGCCTTAGAAAATAATATATACCAAATTTCGTGAATATATCTTGTCAAATGCGAAAGTTTTCCATACAAGAACTTGATTCCGATCGTTCAGTTTGTATGGCAGCTATATGCTATAGTCAACCGATCTGAACAATTTCTTCGGAGACTACATTTTTGCCTTAGAAAATATTATATACCAAATTTCGTGAATATATCTTGTCAAATGTGAAAGTTTTCCATACAAGGACTTGATTCCGATCGTTCAGTTTGTATGGCAGCTATATGTTATAGTTAACCGATCTGAACTATTTTCTCGGATATTACATTTTTTCCCTAGAAAATAATCCATACCAAATTTGGTGATGATACATTGTCAAATGCGAAAGTTTTCCATATGAGAACTTGATTCCGATTGTTCAGTTTATATGGCAGCTATATGCTATAGTGGTCCGATATCGGCCGTTCCGACAAATGAGCAGCTTCTTGAAGAGAAAATGACGTTTGCAAAATTTCAAAAGGATATCTTAAAAACTGAGGGACTAGTTCGTATATATACAGACAGACGGACAGACGGACAGACGGACAGACGGACAGACAGACGGACATGGCTAAATCGACTCAGCTCAACATCCTGATCATTTATATATATACTTTATAGGGTCTCCGACGCTTCCTTCTGGGTGTTACAAACGTCGTGACAAAGTTAATATACCCTGTTCAGGGTATAAAAAAAGTGATAAAATGGAAAAATGAACATAAAAATATATTTATAAATAAGTATTCAGCGCGCAGAACTAACTTGAAGCGCCGATTTAGCCGGTTTTCTTTCATTCCACATGCGCATAAGAATGTACTGTGTGGAAAATTATAAAATTGTTACAGCATTGCTGGTTAAAGACGGACTTGCGCATATGCGCGCACTGAATTCACATAAAACTTCTCATATTGCGAAATTCAACGTATCATACTGCGCCCAATATTCAACGTTCAAATATTAATCGAAAGGCGAACGGCAAAAAATAACTTATTTTTTTTCTTCTCGCTTTAGCATTTTACCATTGACTTTTGATGACTGCATCATAAGCGAATGAAGACAATCGCAAAATTAAAGTAACGCAGAGCGGCAAGGTGACGCAGAAGGCCTTGAGTGACCAGATACATACATACATGTATCTGCAGTCATCTATAGTTGCGTGTGTGTCTGTGGTAAATAGTATGTATTTATCAAACTCAGTTGAAACTGCAATGTGGATGCTGTAAGAAGTGTGTCCCGCGGTCAAAATAAATTTACGACAATAAAAGAACTACTGTAAAATTCAAAACTAGAAAACTCGCGCTTTTGGCACAAGCGCACGCGTTATACTTATAGCCCTGACAAAAGATAACGCTAATATGCATTCGCGGGCTTAATTTACATTTACTTGCGCATTCGACCCATGTTAATGCAAGTTCGTAATGTACAAGAATTCCGTGCATTTAGTTGAATTTACCAAATTTTACTAGGCAACACTGCTCAAAAATGGCCAAATTTTGCTATTTTTTTGACAGATGTCGTTTGAAATCTGCTGCCTCCCTTGCGTTTACAACATCAGCGGCAAGCAGTTTTATGTTGCTAATTAAATTATGTGCAAGTATATTAACAAAAACAAATTTTAATATTTTTAGATGGCAGAAAATAAACAACGCACAGTTTGTTAACCAATTTTCCCAATATTCTTAACTTTTTCGCGCACTTTTTCCGCATTACAATCAATTATTGCTTTTAATTTCACTCTATTATCTCTTAACGTAGTTAATAATAAACGAATTTTTTCGTTAAATTTATATTGATTTTCCAAAAATACCAAAATTTCTATTAATAATTTATCTTATTCATTTTTATTTCACTTTTTTTTTAATAAATAAACAAATTTCACTATCAGCTGTCTAAATGCACAAGTCTGCCGTCTGTCACAATAAAATTTCAATACGTATTAGCGTTGCTTAAGGTGTATTAATTTTGCTCGTCTGTCAGTATATGTACAAACATATACTTCTACATACATAAATTATATATTTATATTCATATATATATTTGTAAATTGTTCATAAAAATAGCTATTTACTCTAGTTAGCTTTTCACACATACGCGTGCTTTTATTAAAGCAAAGTTCAATTATTTTTCGTAACCCTGAAAGTATGGCAACTCTTTATGTAACTGAACAGTTCATTATGAGTGGACTAAGTTGTCGCTATGACTTTTGTTTGTTTGTTGTGAAGTTTTTTGTTCAGCTGCTGGTCAGCTTGCTTGATTACTGCTTTTGTTTTTGTTGTTATTAGTATTTATTTTTGCATTGAGCTGTTCGATCTTGACATGTTTACTTTATTCATTTACATATAAGCACATTTTATTCCACATATTTATATACCATATGTACGCAGATTATACATACATACCCAGCAAACATTTATGTCTTCAAGAAGTACTTTTTTATTTAATTGAAAAAACCTTTGCTATATACATACATATGTACATACATATGCACTGGTTACAACATCTCCAAATGCATTTAATTAAAGATAAAAAATGCCGCTAGTTGAATGTCCAATTAAATAAAAGAGTCGCTTCAAATGCGAGCATATGCATTTAAATTACTAATTGCTCGTAATGGTGGTTGCATTCTGACAACAAAAACAAACACAAAGAACGAACAGATGTGTTTTGCAAGTAAATTGGACTATTTACCAATTTTTTCATGATTTTTTCGTGGAAAATCGTTTGGTATTGGGACAAGCAAAGTTCAAAGACTGGCAATTAATTAGTATAATAAAAGAACTCTGTGGACTAAAGAGAATGAGACAAAAAGTTATTCTAACATTTTTTTCAATTTAAAATTAAATTTATTATACCTAAAAACTAAAAGTATGGATATTTCAGTTATAGTAGGAGTCCAAAGCTCAGTAGACCACTTTGGTTCAAAAGCCTGCTTCCTAAAAAGTTTATGGCGATGATTGCCTATCCCGTAGAGGAGTGCACGAGTGGTTTCAAGGTTTCCAAAGTGGTCGTGAGAACATAAATGACGATCAACATGTGATCCATTCAAAATACGTGATCACCGGAAATTCTATCGAAACTGTGCGTGAATTCAACAACGTCAACATCTCCAAAACATCGATTTATCGCATTTGGACCGAACATTTGGACTTACTATTGCTCAGAATCCAACATTCGATCGACGCTTGTGACCGATTATTTGACCAAAAATCACATTTTAACCAATAACTTCTTCCTTTTCGGAAAAATGCATTTGCCATGAAAAAAACGTTATGCAGACGTAGAGGCCATTCAAAAGGCTTGCACCGGCATACCTCCGACCGATAAAAATTAACAAAAAAATTATCGCTTATCATAGGAACGAAGAATTCTTCGATGCCATAGTTAACGAAGAATTCTTCGATGCTAAAGTTAACGGAGAATTCTTCTATGCCAAGGTCAACAGTAAGTAGAAGAGAAAGAATTTTTTACTAATTTTGTTTTATTTATGAAAATACATGTATAAAATTCGTTATGAAAATAAGTATTTATGTATAAAAAGGACCGTTTTTCCCTTAATTTTGTGGCTGATCATCTTTTCGTTTTTTTTTTTAAGCAACGATACTTAAAGATTCTTTGGCGAGTCTGATTTTTTTTTGAGTTTGGTGAACACTTCCGATTCGGTGAAGCCTTCTACTTTTACACATTCTACAAAAAAAGATGAAATTATTGAAAATGAAAAGATGAATTATAAGTTTCCATCAATGATAAAAACACGAAAAACTTACCAAATAGTAACGCTTTAAAGTGCTTCACTTTCTTCATTTTCAACTAGTCTTCCCATATGCCTTTTCGAGAATATTAATATTATTTCTTTATTTAAAGTTTAAACCTCAAATTAAGTTTTTAATTAAAATAGCAGCTCACCTAAACACAACCAACTTGAATACTTGACGATTTGACGAAATAATGAAAATATTTACTTATATATTTTATTCCATCAATTTGTATTTGTTGTTTATATATTGTATTGTAACGTTTTTCATTACTTACTTGATTGTAGAATTTATAGCTCACTTTTATGCATTACCTGGTATCGAAGAATTCTACATAAAATTTTCTTCAAAGCAGTCTTCAAAAAAAATTGTAAGCGGTGAACCATTATCCCGCTGGGTAACTGATATATATGAGGATTAATGTATCTACATCAATATATTAGGTTGTCAAATATCTCCCTTCCGCCTTTTTGTCTTTTGAATTTCGCGGCTATATATTAAGCGCTACAGAGCTCATAACTGGCAATACTATACATCCTTGAAAGGTCTTGACATAACATACAAAACGACGCTATGCATAATTAGTTTGCATATTGCGTTCAACAGTTATAGACGTGTAAACATGGAGTTCACTAACGCCGAAATTCGCGCTATTTTAAAGTTTTCCTTCGTTAAAGGTAAATCCGCTAGAGAAACGTTCCGTGAGATTAATGTTGTTTTGAGGGATGGTACTCTATCATTTCGAACTGCGGACGAATGGTTTCGACAATTCAGAGCGGGTGAAAACGACACCATGCATAAGCCATCCGGCAGAAGACCAGCGACGACGAATACCGATTGAATAAAGGAAAATATCGTATTAGACTGGCATGTGGCATCTCGTGACACCACCCAGAAGAAGGAAGTTAGTCACTAAACCATTTTAAACCATCTGCAGAAGACTGGATACACAAAAAAGCTTGATGGTTGGGTGCCGCATGATTTGAAGCAAAAAAATCTTCTGGACCGGATGAACGCCTGCGATATGCTGCTGAAACGGAACGAACTCGCCTTGACTGGCGACGAAAAATGGATCACATACGACAATATCGAGCGAAAGCTGTCGTAGTCGGAGGCGGTGATTCGTCTCAAACTGTGGCTAAGCCGGAATTGACAGCCAGGAAGGTTTTGCTGTGTGTTTGGTTCGGTTGGAAGGGAATCATCCACTATTAGCTGCTCCCATATGGCCAGACGCTGAATTCTACCATCTACTGCGAACAACTGGACCGCTTGAAGCAGGCAATCTACCAGAAGGTCCAGAGTTGGCCAACAGGAAGAGTGCAGTGTTCCACCAGGGCAACGCCA
The DNA here is from genome assembly GCA_027475135.1 of Bactrocera correcta. Classification (NCBI taxonomy): domain Eukaryota; kingdom Metazoa; phylum Arthropoda; class Insecta; order Diptera; family Tephritidae; genus Bactrocera; species Bactrocera correcta. The sequence goes on from CM050326.1 coordinate 82,439,174, forward strand.
GACCGCATACTTTATTGATGACTGGTCAGAAGCTACGGGAGATCGGATGGGAGGTTTTATCGCATCCACTATATAGCCCGGACATAGCGCCAAGTGATTACCACATGTTCCTGTCCATTACGAACGCCCTTGTTGATGTAAAGTTGAACTCAAAAGAGCCTTGTGAAAAGTGGTTGTCCGAGTTCTTCGCAAATAAGGAGAGGGCTTCTTCGAGGGAGTTATTATGAATTTGCCGTCTAGATGGAAACAGATTATTGAACGAAAAGTCGCATATTTGAACTAAATTCGATCGATTTTATAGAGCATTGAATAAAGAGCACAAAGCGGAAGGGAGATATTTGACAACCTAATATATAAAAGAAAGCCGTGTTAGTTACACCATTTATAACTCAAGAACGGCTAAACCGATTTGGCTGAAAATTGGTGGAGAGGGAGCTTAGAACCAGGGTAAGGACATAGAATACCTTTTATCTCTTTATGTCAAAATTTAATACAACTTATAAATACAAAAATTATATTTCAAATAATAAGCTTTTGTTCAAAATTCATGTAAGAATCACTGGAAAATTTTAGTAATTCAAAAATAGAAAAAAATAAGTAAAAATTTGCATATCCATTCATACTTATAATATGAGTTATACTGATTTTGCACCTGAACCAGGCCGTTTTTTAGGACGAACCCGTCAGATATATTTATATCACAACCAAAAATTGCATTGACCTTTTCACTGTCAAAGCATTGTCAATACTTTGCTAGATTATAGGGCGAGAGACGCTAATGCATTTATAAAAACCAAACGCAATATCTAGCATAAAAATATAGCGGAATAACTGGAGTGTTGATATAAAGGTCAAATATAGACAAATAATAGAATAGAACTGCAATCAAATACACAGTGCAATGAATTAAAACTGTCTCAGTTTAGTCATTCGATGAATAATATACCACGTGCATCCCAAAAGACTGATGTCATAACCTTTCCACCTGACTTTTGTCTTTGCATGTTTGATAACCGTTTCATAATAAGCAGTCCACTAGGCTGACTATCGATTGGACCAGGTTGCTTTCGCTGGTGCGCAGTCCAAATTCAACAGTATTTTTTCACCAAAAACCAATGCTTAATTAACACACTAAATGCTTTTGATTAATTTTTTTTGTAAACTAACACAAGTTGGTTCATCAAAAACGGTATATATCATTATAGTATTATATATTTATCACTCACAGTAAAACGTGGACGGGTCCGCTAGTGTACTCACGACTTCCGGTCTTTGACCAAGTAACCTCTGGATAGGCTAAGAACATCCGTTTGAAGGTGAGATAAAGTGCGAAGGCGAAACATCCCCTCCAATGGAAACTAATCAACAGCCTCGGATGAGAGACCCCTTTTAATGACGACCATGGCAACCGAAATAAGAAATACGATTTGAGGGCATGCTCCTGGAATGTCCGGTCCCTTAATTGCGAAGGTGCCGCTGCCCAGCTAGTTTATTTCCTCGTGAAAATAAAGGCTGACATCAGCGCCGGCCACGAAATGCGATGGATGGGACAAGGACTGAGGCGAGTAGGTCCTTGTGGTATTTAGTACAGTGGCCATATAAAGGAGCGCAAATTTGTTGTGGGATTCGTGGTGGGAGAGAGACTCCGTCGCCGAGTACTGTCATTTACCTCGGTGGATGAAGGTCTACCCACAATCCGCAAAGGGAAAAAAAGGTATCTTTGGCACTACGTCGGTGAACTTAGCCTGGAGGCTGATCAACTTCTCCGGGCTCCGGGAATATGGTTATCTGTAGTACTAAATTCCAGCATAAGAAAATTCTGTCTCCGGATCGAAAAACCACCAGCCAGATCGATCATGTTGTGATAGACGGAAGATACGCCTCCAGTGTTTTAGATGTGCGTGCGCTCCGAGATCCTAACATCGACTCGGACCACTACCTTGTTGCAGACAAGATTCGCACCCGCCTCTGTGCAGCAAAAAACGCACATCAACAAGCATAAGAAAGGTTCGACGTCGAGAAGTTGCAATCACAACATTTGTTTTCGAAAAATGCAAAACACAGCTGGTATGACGAGGAGCGCCGTATCGTAGCGGAAAGAAAACAGACTGCCTACCCCACAAAGTTGCGATTGACCACAACACGTGCGGGATGGGACAGATACCGAGAGTTGAAGAGGGAAGCGAGACGCATTTGCAGACAGAAAAAGAAAGAGGCCGAAATGCGTGAGAGTGACCAGCTGAACAAGCTGGCCGACAGGGGTAATGCTCGAAAATTCTACGAAAAGATACGGCGACTAACAGAAGGTTTCTAGACCGGAACATACTCTTGTAGAACCCCAAAGGTAATCTAGTGACCTATGCCCAGAGTTTACTAAAACTACGGGAGCACTTCTTCAGCCTGCTGAATGGCAGTGAGAGTACAACGCCAGGAAATGGCGAACCCGATTCTCCGATCGATGATTAAAGCCCACCGTCAACAAATTGATTGGACCTAATCAGGATTTAGACCTGACAAATCAACAACCGAATAGATTTCCACCATGCGTCAATCGGCTATGTAAACTCACGTTGAGCAACACCAAAAGCTCCGTCAGGATCGTGAACTACCTCTCCGAGCCGTTCGATACCAAACGAGGTTTCAAACAAGGCAACTCCCAACTTCTTCAATCTGCTGCTGGAGAAAATAGTTCGAACTGCAGAAGTTAATCGAGCAGGTACAATCTCTTACAACAGTGTACAGCCGATGATATTGATATCCCCATTACGGACAGTCCTCATTACTGGACAAATTACATGAACATAAGGTTTTCATTATTATTTTCATACGAAAATATTTCCTATAACCGGAAAAGCGTACGTTTCAATTATAGGACACGGACACTCTGGTATATTGCTAGTATTTTGCTCAAATTACCAAGACTTTATTTATAGTCCCCGTTTTTTTTAATTCTTATTAATTGTAGAAGTTTTGAGACAGTTTTTTAAGTTTAATAGAAATATAGTTCTGACTTCAAAAATATATTTTAAAAACTTGTATTACCTCATTATATGGACAGCTCCCGGACAAAACCACTGCGACGGTGGGTGTCCAGTTATGAGGAATTGCACTGCATGTTAATGAAACCCAATTTCAGCTAAGGGCCACCTAACAAAGTTGAATTATTCATTGCATATAATCGAAAAATATTGAATTACTTATGTTATTTTTAGAAAACGTTGATTATGAAATACATAACATATACCAATAAATTATTTTTGGTTATTATATTGAAGAGAATATGCGTAAAAAAATTTTATATAATCTTATGTAATTGAAAATGTGTTATGTTTCTGTGTAAAAATTTTGCAGAAAAAGTAATATCTAGTTTATAGAAAAATTAAAAGTAGAATAATTGCTTTTGTATTTGATGTTATTTTGATTTGGTGACTATTTTGAAAATTCACATATTTTTATTGAAAGCTAACGTTAGGTCCATTACTATTTAATATATTTGTATAATAAATACATGTCTATCGTGTACTAATATATGTGTTACAGTTTTTTTTATTAACTTCACATATGTATATTCTAAGTGATGTCATAAATAGTTATCATGGTTAGAGTTCGCGTCCCAGACTTAAAACTACTCGGAACTTCCCAACGCTGAGCAGCCAATTAATTCTTAAAGCCTTGTGCTTTTGTTTTATTATTATATATACAAATAAAAGCATATATGTATATATACATATATATATACACAACGCAACTTGCAAAAGTCAATGTATAATGTCATCGAATGCTCAAGCGAAATAAAAACTATAACAACAACTGCACAACAAAATATTGTAAATTTGTATTGGAAAAGAAGTCGCGCAGCAGCTTTATTCTTACTTGACGTTTAGTATTTTGCATGCGAGAAGGTCCGATTTCCACAAATATTGAAATATAACTCCAACGGGTGCGGATATACTTATGTATGAGCGCTGTAGAGCGAATTAAACAATGCGCTGCGGCGAAACTGGGAGCATATGTAGCTAGTTTGCAAACAAGTACTTGTGAGCCCCGCAACAATATGGCAAATGGTAATAATAACAAAAGTGATTGTACAAAAGCATTAGTGGGCCTTAGTATAAATGGCATAGATATTATTTTAAAATAAACGAAATGTTTTACTAAACCGGAATTTAAGAGTATCCCAGCGAGCATCGGGGAAACCATAGAGACACCTTATCTCACAAATGGCTTACCTAACATTTTGAACCGAAAAATCTATTGATTTTCATATCAAAATATCCCCTTGTTTTGTTACGCAAGTAATCAATGGGTTTTTTTAACACAATACTGTCACAAAATATTTACTGGAAAAGATTGTGTTGCCAAATTTAATAAACAAAGTCGTGTAAAGCGATATAAGTATAGTTCCGCCTTTATTGGGAATAAATTTCTGCGTACTGTTCACGGTCAATAGAGAAAAAATTTCTAAGTGACAAAATATTAGATTGAGTCTAAAACATGTATTTTACACTTAACTTTTTCAATAAAAATGATTTTTATACATAATTTTGCAAAAAACGAAGATATTAAAAAGTTAAGAAAAATAATTGTGTTATGTATTTAGCTAAGTTCTAATCGAGTTTTCTACATATTTTATGATATTTTTAAATAATGACTTAAATTAAATATTTTTAAAATTAATTTTCGAACTCTTTGCAATGTATTATTAATGAGTATAATATTTTTAAATTAAACTTTATATACACCGACGGCTCAAAAACAGCAAACAGCTCAACGTATAAACCATTTTTTATTACATTACCAACATAATCAGACCCGAATCTCTTTTTCCACAGCAAACGTGTAGCAGTCTAGTCAAAATGAGCGCAAGAAAAATGACACTAAAAGCATTTGCTGTCAGCACCACGATACTTGCACAAATAAGGAATTAAAACCAAGGGAAAACCAAACAGATGCACTAGGAAAAAACAGAATAGTGAAATAGTTGCTAAAAGATAGAAGCTGCAGATAAGCCTCATAACGAAAAGCAGGCTGGCTTCCATACCACACCGCTTTTATTTGCGTTAATGATGCTTGAATATGCTTTGTTTTTTATTGAGTAAAACTTTTCTCGATTTTCTAGGCACAGCCAGCAACTCGCGTGGGCAGCACACAAAGCACGAAGCGCTTGCCGTGATAGCCTCCGTTTATGTAAGCCAAGCAACAAATTAGAATGACAAACACAACTATAACAACAACGAGAATAGCAAAGTGAGCTATAAAACGGTTGTCTTGCAAAATAGTGGCCGTGTGCACGATTTCGAAGTCAAGCGGCGTTGATGAAGGCTTGCCGTTAGATAAATACGCGGCAGCGGCAGCACTTATGCAAGCAGAAAAATGGATTAGCGTATTAGAATGCAAATCGCTAGCGTTGAAAAACAACACAAACATTAAATAAAGAAAATTTCTAAACAAAAGTCAAAATGTTTGAAAAGGAAACATGAACAAAGCTGAAATAGAAACAAAGTCAGTTTTTGCCAGCCACATTTCTCAGGCCAACAAGCGCGTGACGTGTCTATAGTATGAATACAAATACATACATATATACTAGTATTGCGCTATGTAACCATATAAATACGTATAAATATGTATTTAAAAACATACTCTGTATAGAATGCGATTTTGTTACGCCCATTTGTTATCGTAATTGCGCATAATAAAGTCCTAAAGTGCATTAGCTATAACAACAACAATTGCACTTAGAAAATAAAAGCATTGCATCGTTTAATGCATCGCCTCCGATTTGGCCTTTAATGGCACATAAATTAGCGCTAGCTTTTCACTTCTTTACCACACTCTCCTACAAATGATTTAAATCTCTTAGGTTTGTATGTGCGTTAATTGCGGGAAGAAATCAATTTGTGCTACAATACATTATGGTTATTTCCAGTCCACTAATTGTATGTGCCTTATTTATAGAATGTAGACATTTAAAGTGCTAATTACACTAATTTGTGGACTGAGAAGTACATAATTTTTCATTGCTGAATTTTAAGGAATGGCGATTGGAATTTGGCTTCGCATTGTTGAAGTCGTTGTGGTTGGTGGTTCTTGCCTTAAATCTTTTGTAGATAGCTTTGTCTGGCAAATGCATCGGAAGTTCGTTGCTTAAGTCTTTAGTAGTCTTACTAAATGACTGAGTATAAAAAGGCATTATGTGGATAATAAAAATATATATAAATCAAGTTTATTTATCACCATCTTTAATACCAGAAATTGATAAATTTATTTTGCAGGAACCTATTCTAAAGCTGTTTTTCGGAAAATACTTTCAAAAATATTTGAAATAAATTCTATAAATTATAGTTATTGATGCAGATTAGGAAATAAGCCAAGTTTTTGGTAAACGCAAATAGGGGATCATAAACCTCTGTCATAATATTTTGAAAACCTAATGGCTGTTCTTCTTCTTTTAAATAACTCCACCAAATTATGCATTGCTTTTGTTGTTCTAGAAGCCTTCCTTCAATAAGATAGTGATACTGCAGAAGGACTTCTTTATTAAACTTATATAATTATATAAAATACTAACTGCAGTTGATTGTGTTGATTATGAAATACATAACATATACCAATAAATTATTTTTGGTTATTATATTGAAGAGAATATGCGTAAAAAAATTTTATATAATCTTATGTAATTGAAAATGTGTTATGTTTCTGTGTAAAAATTTTGCAGAAAAAGTAATATCTAGTTTATAGAAAAATTAAAAGTAGAATAATTGCTTTTGTATTTGATGTTATTTTGATTTGGTGACTATTTTGAAAATTCACATATTTTTATTGAAAGCTAACGTTAGGTCCATTACTATTTAATATATTTGTATAATAAATACATGTCTATCGTGTACTAATATATGTGTTACAGTTTTTTTTATTAACTTCACATATGTATATTCTAAGTGATGTCATAAATAGTTATCATGGTTAGAGTTCGCGTCCCAGACTTAAAACTACTCGGAACTTCCCAACGCTGAGCAGCCAATTAATTCTTAAAGCCTTGTGCTTTTGTTTTATTATTATATATACAAATAAAAGCATATATGTATATATACATATATATATACACAACGCAACTTGCAAAAGTCAATGTATAATGTCATCGAATGCTCAAGCGAAATAAAAACTATAACAACAACTGCACAACAAAATATTGTAAATTTGTATTGGAAAAGAAGTCGCGCAGCAGCTTTATTCTTACTTGACGTTTAGTATTTTGCATGCGAGAAGGTCCGATTTCCACAAATATTGAAATATAACTCCAACGGGTGCGGATATACTTATGTATGAGCGCTGTAGAGCGAATTAAACAATGCGCTGCGGCGAAACTGGGAGCATATGTAGCTAGTTTGCAAACAAGTACTTGTGAGCCCCGCAACAATATGGCAAATGGTAATAATAACAAAAGTGATTGTACAAAAGCATTAGTGGGCCTTAGTATAAATGGCATAGATATTATTTTAAAATAAACGAAATGTTTTACTAAACCGGAATTTAAGAGTATCCCAGCGAGCATCGGGGAAACCATAGAGACACCTTATCTCACAAATGGCTTACCTAACATTTTGAACCGAAAAATCTATTGATTTTCATATCAAAATATCCCCTTGTTTTGTTACGCAAGTAATCAATGGGTTTTTTTAACACAATACTGTCACAAAATATTTACTGGAAAAGATTGTGTTGCCAAATTTAATAAACAAAGTCGTGTAAAGCGATATAAGTATAGTTCCGCCTTTATTGGGAATAAATTTCTGCGTACTGTTCACGGTCAATAGAGAAAAAATTTCTAAGTGACAAAATATTAGATTGAGTCTAAAACATGTATTTTACACTTAACTTTTTCAATAAAAATGATTTTTATACATAATTTTGCAAAAAACGAAGATATTAAAAAGTTAAGAAAAATAATTGTGTTATGTATTTAGCTAAGTTCTAATCGAGTTTTCTACATATTTTATGATATTTTTAAATAATGACTTAAATTAAATATTTTTAAAATTAATTTTCGAACTCTTTGCAATGTATTATTAATGAGTATAATATTTTTAAATTAAACTTTATATACACCGACGGCTCAAAAACAGCAAACAGCTCAACGTATAAACCATTTTTTATTACATTACCAACATAATCAGACCCGAATCTCTTTTTCCACAGCAAACGTGTAGCAGTCTAGTCAAAATGAGCGCAAGAAAAATGACACTAAAAGCATTTGCTGTCAGCACCACGATACTTGCACAAATAAGGAATTAAAACCAAGGGAAAACCAAACAGATGCACTAGGAAAAAACAGAATAGTGAAATAGTTGCTAAAAGATAGAAGCTGCAGATAAGCCTCATAACGAAAAGCAGGCTGGCTTCCATACCACACCGCTTTTATTTGCGTTAATGATGCTTGAATATGCTTTGTTTTTTATTGAGTAAAACTTTTCTCGATTTTCTAGGCACAGCCAGCAACTCGCGTGGGCAGCACACAAAGCACGAAGCGCTTGCCGTGATAGCCTCCGTTTATGTAAGCCAAGCAACAAATTAGAATGACAAACACAACTATAACAACAACGAGAATAGCAAAGTGAGCTATAAAACGGTTGTCTTGCAAAATAGTGGCCGTGTGCACGATTTCGAAGTCAAGCGGCGTTGATGAAGGCTTGCCGTTAGATAAATACGCGGCAGCGGCAGCACTTATGCAAGCAGAAAAATGGATTAGCGTATTAGAATGCAAATCGCTAGCGTTGAAAAACAACACAAACATTAAATAAAGAAAATTTTTAAACAAAAGTCAAAATGTTTGAAAAGGAAACATGAACAAAGCTGAAATAGAAACAAAGTCAGTTTTTGCCAGCCACATTTCTCAGGCCAACAAGCGCGTGACGTGTCTATAGTATGAATACAAATACATACATATATACTAGTATTGCGCTATGTAACCATATAAATACGTATAAATATGTATTTAAAAACATACTCTGTATAGAATGCGATTTTGTTACGCCCATTTGTTATCGTAATTGCGCATAATAAAGTCCTAAAGTGCATTAGCTATAACAACAACAATTGCACTTAGAAAATAAAAGCATTGCATCGTTTAATGCATCGCCTCCGATTTGGCCTTTAATGGCACATAAATTAGCGCTAGCTTTTCACTTCTTTACCACACTCTCCTACAAATGATTTAAATCTCTTAGGTTTGTATGTGCGTTAATTGCGGGAAGAAATCAATTTGTGCTACAATACATTATGGTTATTTCCAGTCCACTAATTGTATGTGCCTTATTTATAGAATGTAGACATTTAAAGTGCTAATTACACTAATTTGTGGACTGAGAAGTACATAATTTTTCATTGCTGAATTTTAAGGAATGGCGATTGGAATTTGGCTTCGCATTGTTGAAGTCGTTGTGGTTGGTGGTTCTTGCCTTAAATCTTTTGTAGATAGCTTTGTCTGGCAAATGCATCGGAAGTTCGTTGCTTAAGTCTTTAGTAGTCTTACTAAATGACTGAGTATAAAAAGGCATTATGTGGATAATAAAAATATATATAAATCAAGTTTATTTATCACCATCTTTAATACCAGAAATTGATAAATTTATTTTGCAGGAACCTATTCTAAAGCTGTTTTTCGGAAAATACTTTCAAAAATATTTGAAATAAATTCTATAAATTATAGTTATTGATGCAGATTAGGAAATAAGCCAAGTTTTTGGTAAACGCAAATAGGGGATCATAAACCTCTGTCATAATATTTTGAAAACCTAATGGCTGTTCTTCTTCTTTTAAATAACTCCACCAAATTATGCATTGTTTTTGTTGTTCTAGAAGCCTTCCTTCAATAAGATAGTGATACTGCAGAAGGACTTCTTTATTGAACTTATATAATTATATAAAATACTAACTGCAGTCTGTAAGTTTCAATGTGTTGGCACTGATTTCAAGGTGTACTCAGTGCTTTCAAGAACTGTCAGACCTAGAAACCTTCATGAAAATGCAATTATAAAAAGTTAGAAATCAGCTTATGAGTAGAAAGTGCCTTCGACAATACTTTCTTCAATTCTCTGACTACGTAGGTTGCCTTTTATATCTCTGGATTCGGCAACCCTTGTGTTGCACTCTGGCATATCACAACTTTATCGTAAAATTTGACGTTTTTGTTGTTAAACATACTCAGAATGTTTTGACATACGAGCGCTATTTGTGTCATTTACTTTACTGAAAATATTCATCGCGGCAAAACAAGGCAATTAGTGCATCCATAAGGCTCCATCAAGGACTAGTGTTTATCGATGGTAGGGTGAATCCAATTAAGTTCGTAGATCCCTTCAAGAGGAAATTCACTTTTGTTCCGGAAACTATTGATGCTGTGCGCAAACTGATATTGCAAGATCGTGATTGGGATTGAGACAGCTATAGGCAGTGGTGGAACTATCAAAAATTCAATAATGCATGAACATTTATTTGTAGAAATGTCGAGTGGAATGCTAAAAAAATACGATAACGGTGCTTCGAAACATGTCTATGACAACGTGAAAGATGAGAAATCATGGATTTTTCTTTTTTAGTTGTTTTTTAAGGACAACACGTACGTATCTACAATTGGGTTATAACCTCCAAATATTTACTACAATTAATGATAATTAGAAATATTCAGCTATAACTCGAAAAAACATTCACGAGAGATGAATTTCAGTTATTTATATCAATTTCTAGATTTCCATTATGTTGGTTAGTACAAAACGGTTTCATTTTCTCGAAGGCTTTTATGTAAATTTTAGTATTATGACCTAATGCAACTTTTGGTGCTTAATGAACTGAATGGTGTAAAATTAGTATAAAATATTTTTTTAATTTTATGCAAGTGCTTCATTAAACTTAAAAAAAAATCAATTAAATTAACAAATCACAATTGTTGCTTGCATTCTGCTAACTTATATTGGTTTAAAACTTAGACTTGCTTACGTCCTTTGCATAAGCATCATTTTTCAATACTACTTTCCTACAAAATCACGTGTAATGTTGTAAATAACTAGAAAATCATCTTCCCGAAGAGTATTAAAAGCATTTAAGCAAATGCATCTGGTTTAAAATATTATTTTTTAAGAAATGCAAAGTTAGTTGTTATACCAAAACAACTTTTTCTCTTAGCCACAAAGTATGATACTAGATTAGGGCAATAAAATATGTCGCAATTATTATGTGCTTGAAGGACTACGTACCCGCTAATGATTTACGAACGCTGGCTTTATAAGATCTGGCTACACTTCTTTGCTTTTATTTTTATTTTCGATATATTATGAATTTTACTACGCGTTTTTAGAATATTTGTAACCCAAACTAAAATAGATGCTGGCAAAGAGCAAGTGACCAAACGCAAAGGCTGCGCATGAGTAGACAACAATTGCTGCTGGCTAAGCTGCTGTGCTGGGTGTTTGTCAACGCTGATTACCTTTGTTTTTATAGCAATTTTCATTATGTTTTATTTTTAACTTTTATTTCTTACGGTTCATTTTACCTTTCAAATTTATTTTCGCGCTTTTGCCTTTTCTTATGTCACGATTTATTACCAATTTAAGGCAAGCATGAAGCAGAAACCATTGAGATACACAAATATTACAAAATTAGCTAGACGAAGGGAGCGGGCAATACATGCAAACATGTGTGGGTGATTAGTGGGGTTTTTGTATATTTTTTAATATTTTTTGATTTTATTGCTCTATTGTTTATTGAATTTTATCTTTTCTTATATTTTATATTTTTTTAACATGCTTACTGCTCTTTCTGTTAGTTCAGAAGTTTTGTGTGACTGTTGGCAATGGCAGAACTAAACGTTGTGCCAATAATGTGGGCGCAATAAATCATTATTATTTATTTATATCGGGACTAGAACGATTTTAGGTATATATAATATATATAATTGGGGTACTCACAACCCGTCGTAAAGCGTCGTAAAATCGAAAAATTATAAATTTTTGCACTTGTTTAAAAAAAATTGTTGTTGGATTTCATACAAAAATCAGTTTACACATTTACAATTCTCAATGATACGTTTTCAAATAGTTATAACTTAAAACTTTATAACTTCCAAAAAATATATATTCATGTTCCAATTTCATTGTGTGAAGCCGGAGCGTGCTGCTAATATAAATATGATTAAAAATATTGTAAAAATTGTTTTTAAAAGGTTTATATATAATGTACATGGAGAATAACTAATTTTCGTATATATCAACAATTACTTGTATGATTCTTTGAATCGTAATGATGGATGTTAAAAATTGATGCAAAAAAATTTGTTGCCGATAATGTTCAGAAAAAAATTGGAAAGTTTTGAAAATTCTCACCCTAAATCTCTATTGGAAAAATTAAATTTCTTTTTGCAATCTACTATATTCAAAAGCTCATAATTCAGCATTTATTTGAAAATCATTATTATGTAATAAGTCAAAATTTAAGTTGACAAAGTTTACAGCTTAAGTCTTTTTTCTGTATAGTTTGGGAGAAGCCTCCGAAAATTTGATGTTCAAAGGCAAAATCTCAAATGTAAAAAACTCCCCAATATTAAAATCTCCAACTCAAAAAATGCAGAAAGGAGTTCGTCAAATAATGTAGTATTTATCCCTACAAATATTATATAATATCCCACACGTACGAAAAAAAGGTCCATTTTGAATTTTAGGATTTCAAAATTGTAGATTTCACGCTAAGCTCTTATAACGGGTGATTTTTTTGAGGTTAGGATTTTCATGCATTAGTATTTGACAGATTACGTGGGATTTCAGACATGGTGTCAAAGAGAAAGATGCTCAGTATGCTTTGACATTTCATCATGAATAGACTTACTAACGAGCAACGCTTGCAAATCATTGAATTTTATTACCAAAATCAGTGTTCGGTTCGAAATGTGTTTCGCGCTTTACGTCCGATTTATGGTCTACATAATCGACCAAGTGAGCAAACAATTAATGCGATTGTGACCAAGTTTCGCACTCAGTTTACTTTATTGGACATTAAACCAACCACACGAATGCGTACAGTGCGTACAGAAGAGAATATTGCGTCTGTTTCTGAGAGTGTGGCTGAAGACCGTGAAATGTCGATTCGTCGCCGTTCGCAGCAATTGGGTTTGTGTTATTCGACCACATGGAAGATTTTACGCAAAGATCTTGGTGTAAAACCGTATAAAATACAGCTCGTGCAAGAACTGAAGCCGAACGATCTGCCACAACGTCGAATTTTCAGTGAATGGGCCCTAGAAAAGTTGGCAGAAAATCCGCTTTTTTATCGACAAATTTTGTTCAGCGATGAGGCTCATTTCTGGTTGAATGGCTACGTAAATAAGCAAAATTGCCGCATTTGGGGTGAAGAGCAACCAGAAGCCGTTCAAGAACTGCCCATGCATCCCGAAAAATGCACTGTTTGGTGTGGTTTGTACGCTGGTGGAATCATTGGACCGTATTTTTTCAAAGATGCTGTTGGACGCAACGTTACGGTGAATGGCGATCGCTATCGTTCGATGCTAACAAACTTTTTGTTGCCAAAAATGGAAGAACTGAACTTGGTTGACATGTGGTTTCAACAAGATGGCGCTACATGCCACACAGCTCGCGATTCTATTGCCATTTTGAGGGAAAACTTCGGACAACAATTCATCTCAAGAAATGGACCCGTAAGTTGGCCACCAAGATCATGCGATTTAACGCCTTTAGACTATTTTTTGTGGGGCTACGTCAAGTCTAAAGTCTACAGAAATAAGCCAGCAACTATTCCAGCTTTGGAAGACAACATTTCCGAAGAAATTCGGGCTATTCCGGCCGAAATGCTCGAAAAAGTTGCCCAAAATTGGACTTTCCGAATGGACCACCTAAGACGCAGCCGCGGTCAACATTTAAATGAAATTATCTTCAAAAAGTAAATGTCATAAACCAATCTAACGTTTCAAATAAAGAACCGATGAGATTTTGCAAATTTTATGCGTTTTTTTTTTTAAAAAAGTTATCAAGCTCTTAAAAAATCACCCTTTAGTTTATTCAAAGCATGTATTTAGCTGTATTTAACAATGTAATTTGACAACCTGTTTGAATTGTCCATTTTCATTGATACTATTATTTCGTTAAATCATAAATGATTTGTACTACAATTAATGCGCCCAAATGTAAGCAACACTGCAACTCATATAATTAAAACTGCTTCCAATTTCAAGAAAGACTTGAATTCATGTTCACTTATAATAGTCTTAAAAATATAACTTTCTATTGGAATAAATTTTTTGCAAATCTATGAGCGAAAATTTAATCGAGTAATACAATTCAAGTTCCAAACCAGTCGACAAAAATTTAAATTTAGGTAACAACATGACTATGTATATCGAATAACGATATTCTATATAAAAGAGCAAAACTTACCTATGTGTATAACTGTTCAATTGACTACGTAGACACACACTGAACTATGCATATATATTTATGTATAGTACAAATGTCATTAAACATTTAATTGTATGATTCATCACAAAAGGGCAATTTACTGCCATTGCATTGTCGCGAAGGAAGACAAATCGAGTAAAACACAAAATAATGCCATTCAATCAATTATGCACAAAAAACTATTAAAGACTATAGTAAATACATATGACCATTTAAGGCCATGAGTAGAATAGTATTTGTGATTGAGTGCTTTTGAAACTGTGGAGGCGGAGGCATTCAAGTTGCATAGCTGAATATTGTTGCTTGTGTGGATCTTTGTCAACAAAAAAATTGATTGTTGGTATATGTATGTGTTTACACATATGTAGGTATGCATTAGGGTGTTTTTTTTATTGAACTATTAATTTTTTTCAGTCCCGTCACGAAATTTCCTTAGAAATACCCTAAAAAAAGATTTGTTACTCTGCAAAAGTGTCCAGTGCAACAAAGTCGGACCTCACACCGGCGAGGTAGTACGGGGCTCTAAACCTGATTTTTCCAAGAATTTCGCGTTTTTTTGTATGTAGTATATCTCGTAAATGACAGGAGCTATAAAAAAAATTTAAATGATATAATTGTAGGAAATTTTATTTGCTATAATAAAGATCCGAGGTCAAAATCGCTATATTTAATATTTCTCGAGTTGTTCAGCTTTTTAAGTAAGGCTGTTTGCAATTTTCACAGATTTTATAATACATTCTATGGAAAATTTTTACAGGCCTTGGTCCAGTAAAAATTTTAATATTAAGAGTTAAAATATTTAGGGAGTTTTATTTAGGATATTTCCAAGGAAATTTCGTGACGTGAAAAAAATTAAAAGTTCAATAAAAAAAACACCCTAGTATGCATATACACATAAGTATGTATGTGTAATATGAATCTGTTTTTCTTATTTTTAAAACTTATTCCATCTTTTCTTAATTATCTGTTTAATTTTTTTCTATTCAAGGCGCAGAGAGGTCGTTTAGGCCACGATTGTATTGCAGACACGGCGTAAAACGCGGGCATTCACACGTGCGCTACTTCACCCTCAAGCTAAGCCACTGCACTACTGATACACACACGGCGATTGCTGAATACAATTACAAACCGTCGGGTTCCTAGTCAACGCGATGTCGCTCGAAATCCAAAACAGATAAAGACAACGTCGTGCTTTAGTGGCAAACTGGTGCTTAGCGCGTTTGGCTTCGTAACCTTTGTGTTTGATTGACTTATATTTGCACCCAAAACAAAGACTAATCTTGAAAAAAGCAAAAAGAAAACAATATTTACTGCGCCGCACGAGAGTTGCAAATTGCATGAGCCAGCTCAGATTCAACCGCGCCACTCCCACAAATATTCCACAAGTATTTGACACAAATTTCTGCCGCTCACAAGCCATGTGCATTATGGCACCAACAAAAAATCAAATATTGAAAAATGTAAGCATATGTCCTTATATGTATACAAATATATATGACCATTATATATAACGTATGTATATACTATTTTTTTACCAAAATGTGCATGCGCTTTTCATAATCTTGCAATATATTGCTACAGAGTACAATAGTAGTGTTTACATAACGGTTGTTTGTATCACAGAAAAATAAACGATAACGACATATGTACATATATAAAAGATGACGAGACGAGTTCAAATTCGTGTGATTGTCTGTCTGTCCATCCGTCTTCACGTGCAAGTGATAACTTGAGTAAATATTGAGATATCGTAATGAAACTTGTTACGAGTTCGTGGATGAGCGCCCACAAAACGCCATTAAACGAAAACCTGTAAAGTGGCGATTCGGCAATTTTTACGATAAGTAAAATTATTTAACAAAGAAGTTCCATTAAGAATGTTGGAAAAGGCCTTTGGTGATAATTGTTTGTCGCGAGCAAGTGTTTTTGATTGGTACAAATTATTGGGCGAAAAAGCGTTGACGCGAACTACGTCCAATATGCTATCAACATCAACAGATGATCAACACGTCAATAAAATAAAGGAATTGATGCTTGGGAATCTACGATTAAGAGACGGAGTTCTTGCTGACATCGGTGGAATATCGAAAGGATCAGTGAAACCCATTTTGTAAGATCATTTTGGCCTAAGAAAAGTGAAAGCAAGGTTAGTTGCGAAATCTCCATTCGACTGGTTTAGCTATTCAGCAAACTCTCGCTACGGGAAAACAGTTTTGAGTTAATTCAAGACATCAAACGTAAATCGCTATGCGCATTGAAGACTATTTCGGAAATTCACTTTAAAACTGTTTCGAGAACTGAAAAAACAACGTTATGGCAGTGTATTGGGACCAAGGGGTACTACTTTGAAAGAAGGATATCGATTTTTAAAGAATAAATTAAGATTTTTAAAATTATGAACAAAGTCTTACTATTTTTTGCTCATAGTAGTATATAACATGCATGCGTACATACATAAGTATGTACATATGTATGTATATAATTTCAAACATGCAAAAATATTTTCAAACTTCCAGTTCACTTAAGAAATCTTGATAAAGTTCAGAAAGAATGGATGAAATGATGACAATGATTTACTTTTAAGTTCATTTTCAAGTTTTCCCAACACCTGAAGGTGTTTTTTAGACTTTGATCCTTGCAAGTCGCAAGAGTATAAAACGTTCGATGAAACTCGAATTTAGCATTTCCTTACTTGTTTTATTATTATGCTATGCTTTCAAAATCTCATTTGTTTTGGTTGGCAATATTTTAGTTTTAAAGAAAGCTTTATGAATATACTATATAAGTAATGCTTTGTTACAGGATGAAAACTGTATACCGTTGAGAAAACCTCTATTTAGATAAAGAGAGTACGTATGGATGAAATTACAAAGTCTAGATCATTTATTTTTAGCCAACGATCTACCATGAATCATTTGAAAGGACCGATTACTTGAGAACTTCTCTTACAAAATCAACCAATACAAATTTTTTATATAAAAAAGGAGTTATAAAACCTTTTAGCCATGTGCTGCCTTGTCTAGATATTTAAATCCCATATTTCGGGTATAAATTATTAAAAAATTCTGATGTGCGTCCACTACTCGCAGATAGTTCTATTAGCAATCTTTTGATCTCGAGTTCCATCTGGTGAAATCCGAAACATCCGAAGTCTCTCTACATTTTAATTTGCACGCAAAATTTCCATTAAAACCAGTTATCTTGATTAGTGCCAAATTTCACGCATTCCCAGTCTATTTCATGCCAATTCGACGCCAATTGAGAGAGAGACTCAAAGAATAACAAATATAAAATGTTTTAAACTTTGAGCAGACGCCACATGCATTTGGTCAATGAACCTGAGCTTATCAAAGTCAGCAAATTGACGAACGCAAAACAAGAAAACAATACGAGTATGCTGAAGACAGTAAACAAAAAGCTGATTACACAAAAATAAAAGCAATAAACAAAATTAGTCAATGGAACAACTTATTTTAGTAAAGGTATTTGTTACAACAAAAAAGGAACATACAAATAGACTTTAAAGAAATAAATAGGCTAAAGTTTTAAGTAAGTTGTAAGTAAGTCTAAGTTGCGAGAAAATTAATTAAGGAGTTTTTTCGGATTAACGTTCATAATAAAAATTAGAAAAGGTCCTTTAAACAACGTTTAGCCATGTAAAAAGTTTTTTGCAAGGAAGTGGAAGTTGTTTATTTCAGGCTATTCATTCAAATCAAAAACATACCGAACACATGTTAAAGAGAATTCCATTATCAGAAACTTTTTAATGTTCCATAAAATATTTTTCATTCACAAGTGTGAAGATGAAATGAATACCACTATTGTTCTTTTAGAATTTCTCAATTTGTGACACACTGAAAGTTTATACTAAACAAAAAATTGTACTATATAAATTGACATTAAGGCTCGGTTATTTGGTAGATATAATGAATTTAAAAGGCTGCATTGATTTTCCGTTGAGTGTTTTCTTTCAAAAGTCCCTGAATCACGTCAACATGTCAAATTACTGCCGCTGATGACAGATGAGTCTTAATGCCTCAACGCCTTTTGTGTAGTATGTTTATAGTATACTATGTCTTACTTTACGTTTATTCGGAAAGAAATATACGCACACGCACATACAATGTCTTTCAAGTGATCACGTGGCGGTAGCGATTTCAGCGTGGGCTGCTGAGTAATTTTGTCAACACCATGCAGTCACCTTTTGTCGGCTTTGGCTTAGTGTTCTTTACTACATAGCGCTGCTTATCGCTAAGTTGCTAGCCGATCTTTATGAGCAACAAAAAGCGAATAGCTGGAAAAATGTATTTTTTTATGAATTATTATCTTTAATTTTTCTACTCTTAATATTTTTTCTTCATTTCGCTTAACTTTTTTTCTAGTCAACACTTCCACGGATCAGCTTAGATTTGTTTTCAGCATTAAAAACTTTTTAATTGCGCTACGGAACTGCTATATTCATAGATTTTTTTTTTGCAAACGTGTTCTTATTGTTTGTATTTTTTACAGAACGCACAAAATCTGTGCTGTTCTTTCTCTTCACAGTCTTCTCATCCTACTTTTAAGCCATACTGAGAGTTTAATTCCCTTTACAGCAATTACTTTTCAGTGTACGCTTCACACATTGATTATTGTGAAGGTATTAATGATGTACATATACTGATAAGCACACTTCAATAAAGTGAAAAAATTAAAAACATAAAATTAAATAACAATTTAATTACAACAACAAAACTACAGAAATAATCATTTTAACTTGTTTATTGAATTCGTTAATTTTACGATTTATAAGAATGAGCAACTAATTTAAACGTTTAGAACATATTATTACCAAAATAGCAACAAGCAAGGAAGGGCTAAGTTCGGATGTAAGCGACCTTTTTATATTCTTGTTTATTTTGAAAATGTTGGAAATAATTAAACATCCATTATTCGACCAAATTGTAAATAAATTACAATCAAATCTTTCTGCTTATATTGAAGGCCATAAACTTAGACATAGTTTTATTACTATATTATATTAAAAACATCTTCGAATGTGATATTAACTCGATCGAAGAGGCTAAATTTAATGTATTGAGTGAATGTGGCAAACGTCAACTAGAAAAACGAATTTCATTATATTAAGAATATGAAACAATTTTAATTCAGTGCTAAACCACATTAATTAAAAAAAAAAACTTGTCCATCTAATTTCATTAATATATCACCTTTTGACCAACCTAAACTGTTTAGATTCAGGTGGAAATATGGAAAATATTTATGGGGTATATTGAGGGCAGAGAAAGGGACGGCATTAATTGCATTACTTGGACATTGCTTAGGTACACTAAAGAACTTATTTTGAAACGATTTTATATATAAACTTTTTAGAATCACGAAAACCATTATAAGTAGTATATGGGCGATGAGGATAGTACTGACTCGATTTTATCTATTTTAACCAAGATTACTTACAATTAATATGCTTCAGACTATTAATATGCCGCAGAGTTACATTAAAGTACCTCATATACAATCACCAATCAAGTGGAGTAAAGTCAGCCGGATGTTCGAAATCCCTGATATTACTTATATAGAGCTAGGTAAAGTTTTCGTCCGGTTTTATCCATTTTAGGTACAGAGATACACTGTAATAAGTTACAGCTTGCACAGACAGACATTGAGACAGACAGTCATTCCAATCGCCCACAATCTCAACCCCAGTAATCCAGCAACAACAATATCTTTCAATCACTTCATCGCAGGAATTAATACCCGATATTTATGAAATAAACCCCACCCTTTGCTTATATCCACATATACATTTAAATATTATTCATGTGAATTTTTATAACGTGAAAAAATGTTATATTTTATTTGGTACACCGTCTAATGCAACGTCTAGTCCCCGATACGAGTAGAATGTATAACCCTAAATCTGTCTCGATACAAATAACCTTTAGGTGAACAAAACTATTATTCTCTGTAACAATATTTTGCAAGAGTATATAAAATATAAAATGTGTAATAGTGTCGGAAAGGTGTAAGTAATACCTAACTTGAAGAGTTGATTATAAAAAAAGTTATGTTTGTAACGCTACTTGTCGTTCGATTTAGTCCCAAAGATGTTATCGTAACTTGAAAATAAATAATTTATCCTAAAAATTACGCTGTATGGGGCGTTGAGGAAAAATATTTCTTTTATTGGTTCAAGAATATTTGTTTTTCTCTCATTTGTGTGAGCATGTAGTTAGTCAATAGTTTGTCGAGTTTGTCTGTCTAGTTTTTTAGTGTTGTGGCGATTGCCTGACGTTATCTAGTTAATTTAACATCTAATTTTCCCAAAAAAATTAAATGTTGAAAACCCAATTTTTTTTAAACATCTCAAGATCGAATATAGCATGAAAGATCGCTGCTTCATGAAGTTAAGAGGGAGTAGGATAACGACGGTGCTCTCAGCTCAGGTAGTTGAATACTATAGGAGAGGTATCGTAGAAGAAACAAGATGAATTGTGACATTCGTGGAGCGCAGTAGAATTTTCCTAATAAGAAAATAAAACGAGGTTTAGAAAATAATGGAAATTTTTAAATTAAAAATTTCACGGGTTTGGGGAGTTCAATTATCAAATTTTTGTTATAAAATTATAATTATAAAATATTTGTTGTAATCATTGTTTACTTTGTTTGTAGCAGCCGCTAAAGTTAGATCGGTTTTTATGATTTTTTTTAATAAAAAGAGCCTTAAAGAACAGCAATCTAATAAGATAAATGAAAATCGCTGAAGCTTATCCCAAAAATCGAGTTTCGGAACTGTTTCGACGATTGCAAATATAAGTGTAGCCTCGAATAATTAGTTTTTTTGTAAGCGAAAATTCTCGCGATTTTTTATGTAATGCTATTTAATAATATGAATGCTCTTTGCCGTATTATTTAGAAACATTTAGAAATTTGAATTTTTAGAATTTGAACTGTTTTAAAGATTTCGACCGTAAACACATCTTCATAGTTTTCTAACACCCATTGTCAGTTTTCATTTAATGAACGTCATAATATTTGGTTTTTAAATTGCAAAATACGTTTCGAATATTGATTATGCATGGGTTCGTATGACCGCGGTTGCATGCGCACTTAATTAACCCACAGGTAACACCTACTTTTCATGAACACATATTTCACAGACAAGATTTTTATGGCTGCTCACTCAGGTAACTTGCGCCAATTTGGTGTTGGCATGCGAAACCCCTAATGAGCAACATCACTGTGGTATAAAAGGCAGATGCTTTTTTTAATGATTGCCAACACATAAAGTTGGGTGTTTATGTTTTTGCATCTATGTGATTCTTGAAACCTGATTGTAGGCATTCATGCACACACCCACCTGTCAGCTTTAAGAGAGTAATTGGAGATTGCTAAAGTAAATGCAAAATAAATAAAGTGATGAGAGAGAGGAGTGAGGATAAGACATTACACCATGATTACAAATTTCATTTTCTGATTATTATCTTGGAAAAACTATAATTCAGAAATATAATATTTAAACATGGTTTCCCTAAATACAAATATAATGATTTATACTATAAAGTTAATGAATTTAGAATGCAGTTTTTGCATGTAATGAGCAATAAATAATTGATGAACATTTGCTTTATCGTTGCGAATAATTTTGTATACAAAATATCACAATTTACTAATAAATTTGTATCACTGTTACAATTTTAGTCAAATTCACAGCAGAATGTTAATATTTTTAAAAATTTGTTCAGAAATCCTTTTTAAGACCTAATTACATTCATTATTATCTAACAACAAAAAATTGTACTGATTGAATGGTATGACATTACTACATGTAGACTTAGTGATTGGTCAATTTTAAACATTTACAACTATTTGTCAATCACTGTTCGCTAAACAAATTGCTTGTTAAGAAATAATAAAATTCAATACAATGTCTACAAAACTTGCAAATGTTTTTTTTATTATTTTAGATGTGCCAAAGCAACCCTTTGGCATTAATTAGCGGAAACACTTTGAGAGCTCTTGTGATTTTCAGATAACATCCATTTATGGTTGACCAGTAAAGAGGAGTCATTCGCTTGTAATTACTACCAAAAATCGAGAAATATACAAAATCTCAAAACTCATTGTGTAAAATGTTGGGAAACAACAACAGATCCACCAGACTTTTGGCGTCATGTAAGTTGCAACGGTGTAAATGCGCGAAAAATACACATCAATAAACAAAATAATACAATTTAAGCTTAAATTTTCAAAAAAACACAACAACAACAAACTTCATGAAATACGAAAAATTACTTTGTCCAAATATTGGCGAAAATTATTCTGGACTGCCAACGTTAGCTATATTAAAATTATTAATAAGCCACCAGAGTCAACAAAGAAGTTACTTGGTGAAGAGCAACAACAAAAAACAGACCAACATTATTTGTTTTTGTATACATACATACTTATTTTCATATAT
The DNA here is from genome assembly GCA_027475135.1 of Bactrocera correcta. Lineage (NCBI taxonomy): Eukaryota > Metazoa > Arthropoda > Insecta > Diptera > Tephritidae > Bactrocera > Bactrocera correcta. Next base: position 82,462,091 of record CM050326.1, read on the forward strand.
ATGCATTTACTTACACATACATACTTATATATTTGTATCTGTGCAATTTTTGCATTTGAGGCCATTCACGCGGCCGTTGTGGACGGATGCGCCGCATGATGAGTCGTCAAAGCCACCTCGGCTGGGGTGTTGAGGTACATACATACGTACCGAATGGAATTGAGGTTGTTAAATTGCGGCAAAAATTACTTGCATACAGATATGTTGGTTTACATACAGCTATGGACACATGAATGGCACAAAGTTTCATTTCAAATAAATGCTAAAACTGTTTAAGTTAATTTAATAATAATAATAATTGTTTGTTTAAAATGTAAAAATTTTGCATTCAATATGGTGCTGCTGTACTAGAGTTGCCCAAATATTCCGTTACGTTTTGCTTTTTGTTTACCGTTATCAATTATGCGTATTTAATGTTGATATTGAGTGGACACATAAATGTCACAAATTACTTCGCAGAAGTAGTACTCGCGCAGATTTTAATTTAAGGACATCATTTCTTGTGTTGTTGAAAAATAAATAATCAAAAGTATTTCAGTGAAAGACATAACATAAAATGCGATCCGGAAAGCATACTACAATAGAAAAAGGGGAACATGTATAAAAAAGGGAAAAAATTGCCCGAAATCGCTAAACTAATGGGAATTTCTCGTAAAAAAGTATACAAAGCATCAAATTATGTATGGAGAATTCCCAAGTATTGGTCAAAGACAGGGTTCGGAGGCCAAGACCACGTAAAACGGATGCGCACACAGACGCTGCTATAGAAGAATCACCAAAAATTATCCATTTAAATCATCACGGCAGGTAGCAGCTGATATCAACCAATTATTGGGCTTAGAAATATCCACTAGATTTGTCAGACGACGTCTGAATCAGGCAAAATTGTTCGGACGCATATCGAAGAAGAAACCACTCTTTAAAAAAAAACAATAAGAAACATTAACTTCAGCTCCACCGAAGCTAATATACCCTTTACAGGTGCATTTCTTTTAGTAACTATGTGATCAGTTTGTATGGAAGCTACTTATATGCTATAGTAATCCAATCTGAGCAATTTGTTGGAGATTATATTATTACCTTAAGCAGTAATCCCTTGCCCTTGGGGATTTTTTCCGATCGTTTTTTTTTTTGAACAATAACTCATACCAAATTTCGTGAAGATATATCGTCAAATGAGGAAGTTTCCTATCCATGCATTTGATTCCGATCATTCAGTTTGTATGGCAGCGATATGCGAGAGTTAACCGCAGCTTCTTGAAGAGAAAATGACATTTGCAAAATTTCAAAACGATATCTTAAAAACTGAGGGACTAGTTCGTATATATACAGACAGACGGACCGACAAAGAAACGGACATGGATAAATCGACTCAGCTCAACATAGTGATCATTTATATATACGAGTATGTCTAAACTTTATAGAGTCTCCAACGCTTAGTTCTGGGTGATACAAACTTCGTGGCAAACTTAATACACCCTGTTCAGCGTATTAATATTTCAAAACGATGGATCTTCGCAAAATCTTTTCAAGAGAAAAGCTTAAATTTTTGGAAAATGTATTGTGGAGTGACGAAACAAAGGCTAACAGGATAGGACCAGATGGCAGAATATTTGTACATCGTCCTAAGTGCCAAGAATATAATCCTAGGTACACTCAAAAGACGATAAAGCATGATGGCGGAAATATTCTGGTTTGGGGAGCATTTTCTTGGCATGGTGTAGGTGTGTTTGTAAGAATCAATGGAAAATAGAGAAGTTTCAGTACTTGCACATTTTAAGAAATCATATGGAATCATATGCTTTTGATTCTATGCCAATTAAATGGAAATTTATACAAGACAACGATCCCAAACACGCCTCGAAATTAGTTAAAATTTGGTTTTCTGCAGAGAGGATAGATACTTTGGATTGGCCAGCGCAAAGCCCTGATTAAAATTCAATTGAAAACCTATGCAATGAAGTCAAGACTGGACGATATCTGGTCTGCCATTAAAAAAACTAGGTACGCTATACCTAAAGCTAAGTGTCAGAATCTCGTAGAAAATCATTAAAAAAAAAGGTTGCAGCACAAAATATGATCAACAAAAACGTTTGTATAGAACAAAATTTATAAAAATGCAATACTAACTAAATTGTCCAACCTTTTTTAGGTTGTGCTGCATTATACCAAAGTTTTCGCATTTCAATGATTGTTTTTGTTTTTAGCAATGAATTGCAATATCTTGTCAAATGTGAAAGTTTTCTATACAAGAACTTGATTCCTTTCGTTCAGTTTATATAGCAGCTCAAATACCGTTTTGAAGCGTTTGTCCGCTAAACGCCAATGATTTTGCATTGCTTCACTTCTACTGATATTGACATCTCTCAGTTCCTTGGCAGATCCAAAAGATATATGGATCGTCTGTTCATTCGTTATGTCCATAAGTATAGGTATTGCAGTGATAGAGGTACTCGCGAGGTCGGCAGCAGCAGCTTAGCGACGCCCCCGAAACCGTTTCGCTTTGTAACGATAGCCGTAATTTATATTTCTGGTTGGCTCTTACATGAGCTGAGGCCGACATACCAAAATTTGACTATATTTATTATCACTTTCTGGTTATTTTAAACATAGATCTTGTCCAAATTACACTTACTTTTATATAAATCTATCGGTTTAAATAAACTTGACAAACACACGAAAAAATCACCGTGTTGTATAGTCGGAGTCACGAGTTAACGCAGTATGCCTCCCCCGCCGCCCCGCTCGACCCGACACGAACTCAATGCCATAACAACGAGCTGACTATTCACACCACATTTTTGTTTCTAAGACTAATAGTTTTTTAACTATTAAGGTACGATGATATAACCCTTTTCGTTACGGTCCACTTTTTAAACCTGCTATCCGTATGTTTTGCCGCGATTTTAAAAACGTTTCACGCCAAAAGTTTTATTACATATACATTTCTTCAATGGGACTGGAAGCCTACAAGTCGTTAACGACAGCTTTAAGCATACTACTCACTATACTTGTATCAGTTGCATCTTGTGAAAGATCTTTTAGCAAACTTAAATTGATCAAATCTTACTTGCGACCGATGTGCAATAGAATGTGAAACTGCTTCAACTTTAAATTACAATGATATGATATGTAATTTTGCAGCGATCAAAGCTAGAAAAGTGCATCTTTAAGTCCTATCACTATTTTTAAGAAAGATATAAGACAAATTCAAAGACTGAAGAGTATTCGAGTAAAAATAAATATTTTTCATTGTTATTCAGATTATTACATTGTAAGTGTGCCACTCTTTATCTTTTATAATAAATTTTGTAAAAAAATTTGTTGAAGTATTTTTCTGAATATTAAAAAACAGTGAAGATCGTTTTGCTGCCTCCAAGACGTTGCGCCCGGGGCGACGGCCCTCGCCATCCCCCTAGCTACGTCACTATTGACACAAGAAAGAAAAATGTGTCATTTATGTGTCCACAGCTGTACGAGTATGTATGTATGTACATTCGCATGAGTTTATGTGTTGGTTTGTTTTTTGCGTCTTTGTTTATTGAATTTATATGTTTATTGTTGTTGTTTTCTGTTGTTAGTTGCTTACTAGCACCGCTTGAAGTTTTATTGCCTTTTAAGCTGTCATATTTGTAGTTTACCAATTTGTTTTTGTTGTTGATGTGTTTTTGCTGTTGTAGGAGTTTAATTGCGTTTACCGGTTTGTCTTTTCTTTCGTATCAGCACACTTTTCCTTCTTATTTAAAGTTGATGGTTGCTTCATTACATTTTGAAATGTGATTACTTCTGTTGAACTTTTATGCTGGGCTAAGTAGTAAGTACATACATATGTATGAGTACTTACCATGTAAATTTAAATAGTTTAACAGTGGTATACTCTTCACAATTTATAAATTTCGATGTACTACTGTGTTCAAATAAGGTGACAAAGATTTGGAGAATTATTTTTTTTTTAGGTTGGTAGTACTGTCCGGATGGAGTCATGTGTAGAAGTTCACGCAAGTGAGGAAAGTTCTCTGATCGCTATTCACTTGGGAGTGACCAGAAACGATTCTTTTACATATGACTCAAGCAGCTCACGACTTCCGGTCTTTGACCAAGTATCCTCTGGGTAGCCTAAGAAAATCCGTTTGAAGGCGAGCTAAAGTGAGAAGGCGAACATCCCCTGCATAGGGTTGTGCACTGGGTTTGGGACCCGCCACGTAAAAAAACACCCCCAATGAAAAAGAACAACAAGCCTCGAATGAGAGACCCACCTTTTGATGACGACCATGGCAAACGAAATAAGGACTACGATTTGAAGGCATGCACCTGGTCCCTTAATTGGGAAGGTGCCGCTGCCCAGCTGGTTGATGTCCTCGTGAAAATAAAGGCTGACATCACCGCCGTCCAAGGAATGCGATGGACGGGACAAGGACAGAGACAAGTAGGTCCTTGTGGCATTTATTACAGTGGCCATATAAAGGAGCGCAAGTTTGGTGTGGGATTCGTGGTGGGAGAGAGACTCCGTCGCCGAGTACTGTCATTCACTGCGGTGAATGAACGTCTAGCCACAATCCGCATCAAAGCAAAGTTCTTCAACATATCGCTGATTTGCGCCCACGCCCCGACGGAAGAGAAGGACGATGTTACCAAAGATGCCTTTTATGAGTGCTTGGAGCGCACTTATGAGAGATGCCCCCGCCACGATGTCAAAATCGTGATCGGCGACTTCAACGCCAGGGTAGGCAAAGAAGGTATCTTTGGCACTAAGGTCGGTAAATTCAGCCTAAACGAGGAAACATCCCCAAATGGGTTGAGGCTGATTGACTTCGCCGAAGCCCGAAATATAGTTATCTGTAGTACTAGATTCCAGCATAAAAAGATTCATCAAGCTACCTGGCTGTCTCCGGATCGAAAAACTACCAACCAGATCGATCATGTTGTGATAGACGGAAGACACGTCTCCAGTGTTTTAGATGTGCGTGCGCTCCGAGGTCCTAACATCCACTCGGACCACTATATTGTTGCAGCCAAGATTCGCACCCGCCTCTGTGCAGAAAAAAACGTACGCCAACAAACACAAGGATGGTTCGACGTAGAGAAGCTGCAATCACAACAGACAGCCAAACGTTTTTCTACTCGGCTTGCACTCCTGCTCTCTGAGAGCACTCGTCAACAACTCGGTATAAGGGAACTGTGGGACGGCATTTCAAACTCCTTACGTACAGCTGCAACCGAAACCAGAGAGAAAATAGGCTGCCTACCTGGCAACGTTACGATCGACCACAACACGTGCGAGATGGGATTCTTACCGAGAGTTGAAGAGGGAAGCGAGACGCATTTGCAGACAGAAAAAGAAAGAGGCCGAAATGCGTGAGTGTGAACAGCTGAACAAGCTGGCCGACAGGGGTAATGCTCGAAAATTCTAGGAAAAGTGCGGGCGGCTTACAGAAGGTTTCAAGACCGGAGCAAACTCTTGTAGAACCCCCAAAGGTGATCTAGTCACCGATGCCCAAAGCATACTTAAATTATGGAGGGAACACTTCTCCAGCCTGCTGAATGGCAGTGAAATCACAACACCGGGAGAAGGCGGACCCGATTCCCCAATCGATGACGATGGAAAGCAGACGTTCCATTACCCGACCATGAAGAAGTTCGAATAGCAATTACCCACCTGAAGAACAACAAAGCGGCAGGGGCCGATGGATTGCCGGCCGAGCCGGGTTTCACGGTGCAGCAATTTCAGATTGGGGAACAAGAAAAAATCACACGAAGCCAAATCTAAGGAATACGGCGGTTGGTATTCATTGTGTTTCTGGCTTTTAATTTGGTCACAATCGTGGCTCAATGCCATGGTGCATTATCATTGTGTAAAATCCGTGAATTGTTCTTCTGTAATTCCGGCCGTTTTCGACGGATGTTCATACGTAAGCACCTCAATATGGCCAAATAGAGCTCCTTATTGACCGTCTGGAGGCGCTTTGGGGTTTTTTTTTTTTTTTTTTTGCACGTTCTGTTCCCTTCATTCCGATCATTGTTAACTTGTTTGCATGTCAAACTCATAAACCCATGTCTTATCGCCAGTTATAAGGCTCTCCATGAATGTGTATTCGCACGATCAAATATGTTCAAAAATACCTGTTTAAGCTCCTATTTTTGAAAAAAATTCAGCTTTTTCGGGACGAGTCGAGAAGGAACACAGTTCATAAACAAAATATTCACCAAAATCAATTGAATTGACACGCGAATGATGTCTAGCTCTCTTGCCAGCTCTCTAACACTAGCCTGACGATCTTAAAGGGCGATATCCTTCATTTTTTTTAATATTTTTATCAGTTGAAAAGGCCTAAGGTCGTCTAAAAGAAGGCATGTCTCCAACGATCTCTCAACCACAAGTACGCTTATGTTTTTGATAAAATTGAATTACCGTAAGCATTTTACAACATTCGCAACGGTTGCGCACACGAAATTTGGTTAGAAGTACAAAATTTTAGCCAAATGCTTTTTCAAAGCACTACTGAGGTGTACTGCTCTAATTAAACTGGTTGACAGATTGCGCTAATATTTGTCATAGTTATTAACCAACTTAGCAAAATACATTGTTGTGAAATATCATTTGCCTAGGGAATTTAACAATTTGATGAACATGGACCTATAAAAACTCAGAGATCGTGCTAAGAGAATGATAATACTCAGTTTCTTAGCCTTTCCATTCGAAATTTGACTTTACTTAGTCTCATAGTCATTCTTGTAAGGGATGGTAAGAAAAATAGAGTTTTAGGTAGATCAGAAATACTCTTTTATTGGTTTTTCTTGCTCTGATGGGTCGCGATTACCTTCTTTTATAAATGCTTCTTTGCGTAAAAGCCACTGTAATATAACGAAGTCTAAACTACGAAGCTAATGTTAGCATACTCTTATATGAGGGATATATGTATATAGTTTTCTGAGAGAACTACAACTAGCTTAAACTAAGCCTATCGTGTTGATATTACCTTCCGTTGCTCAAGTTTCTCAATACATTTTGGAGTCACTGGTGTAGTATCAACTGTTGTAACAAATGATCTCGTAGAGACGAAAGATCTCTAGCGTTACTAGTTTTACTGTCAGTTGTGATACCATTATGCATTTCCTTTTCTTAATTTTTTAATTTAATTCAAGACTCTACTTCTTAGTTATCTCATTGAAAAACTATGGTTTGAAGTTGTTCTCACATACATCAGTGCTAATCTTTATCACTCATTTACTGGGAACCTCGACTCTATCATTTATTTTTATTTATGTACATTTTAAATTCGAATATGTTTCAGCTTCGCCAAATTCTTAATTATATCTTGTTGTTACTTTTTTCTTTTCGATAATAAATACAGTTTTTAGTAACCGCGCTAATTATGCTAGTGGAATAAGTTGGTTATTGGTGTAGACCACATCTACACCTTTGAGAGAATTGAAGAATTGGTAAAAGTTTCCCACATATCAATGCGTTTGCGCGGCAGCCTTGTATTGTCTTCGATTTGACCTCCAACTGAGCCATTTCGAATGCATTCACAAAGCAAAAAGAAACCACCGATTCCACTCAAAGTCGCTGTGTTATATTATGTTTACAAAAATGTTTGCTTTGTGCTAAGCTATTGGTAATTTTTTTGTTATGAATTGCAATGAATAAGATATTTATGCTAACTTGGTCCACATGTTACAAATAAAGGGTTTGTATGGAGAAGTCGGAAATATTAAAGTGTAAAAGAGAATTACAAGGAAGTTAATGCAAGGCACAGTGAAAAAAGCATGCAAGAAAAATATGAAATGATGAAATATTTGTTTAAATTAATAAGAAAAATCTTATGTTTTCATGACCTCAGTGATCGGTTATCAGTGTTAATTAAATCATCTTTATTATACGAATTAGGGTACATATTATTATTCAATAAATAATGAAAATATCAAACAAAGAAATTGTCTCAAATTTTGTATTTATAACCAAATTTCGTATGCAGAATCGTTGCGAATATTAGAAAAGGCTTACGGTAATTGAGTTAAATCAAAACCACAAGCCTACGAGTGGTAAAAAACCTTTGAAGACATGCCTCCTTCTGGACGACCTTCGACCTTTGCAACTGATGAAAGTATTAAAGAAGTGAGGGTATGGTGCTTCAAAATAGTCAGAAGTGTTAGAGAGATAGCAAGAGAGTTCGACATTTCTCGCGAATCCGTTCGAATGATTTTGTGGTTAGTTTGGGTATGAAATGCTTTCTTGTTCGACCTGTCCTCATAAGGCTGAATTTTTTTCAAAAACAGTACGTTGTGACCGAATTTAAAGGCAAAAAAGCAGTGAATACCATCGATCAACCACCGTATTCACCAGATTTGGCTCCGTGGGGATTTTTTTGTTCCCCAATCTGAAATTGCTGCTCCGTGTAACCCGGGAACTGAAGGCCGTTCCAAAAAGTGCTGGTGAAAAGTGTTTCGAGGACTTGAAAAAACATTGGCATTCGAGTCTCCAATCCCATCTGCTGGGGATTACTTTGAATTTGACAAAATAAATATTGATGTATAATTAAATATTTGTTTTATTGTCATTTTCTGGGTACCGGGTCACAAGTTTTTCTTAATGGCTAAGACATTTCTGGTCATTAGAGTTTATAAGCGGTAGATCACTTTAAAGACTATCTATTTCGTTAGCAAGAACAGTATAAAACTTTAAATATTTGATAGTAAGTGGTCAAAGCATAATATTTTACGAAAATGTTAATATTTTACGATATTAAAATTTTAAAATATTATCAAAAGTTAAAAAATTATATTGAACATTATATTATTCGTTATTACAATTCCATAATTGTTATATTTCCATTTCTTTATCAATTGTGTTAAAAAAATTGTTGAACGGTTTCAAAATAAAATGTTTTCAAAAGTTAAAACAAAATTGACACGGAAATCTCTGAAAAAATTAAATACTTTTTAACTCATTCTAACATGCAAATTTCGCAAATTTTAATAAATCAAGAGATATTAATTAAAGTTTCCAACAATTTTTATGTTTGTACCACTGTTCAGACCACTTATTTTTATCGTTGATTAAATATGACAAGTAATTAAAATATGTTCCAAATATTTCACTAAAATAAATCCACAATCAATTGGGTAAAACTATTCGCAATGATAAATTAAAAAAAAAAAACAACAACAGCCAAACTAAAATGAAAAGTAACACGCTTGTTTCTAGTGTGAAAACCAGCCACTAAGTGGCTGAAGCGGCACTAAAACTTTTGAATCAGACGCCACCGAAAATAATGGAACATAAACTCTGCTTAGAAGGGGGAAATATTTTGAAACAAAACCAGGTTCATGGCCAACTATTATACCGTTAATGTGTAATAAAGTACAAACTCATTTACTGCGCCATTTGTCAGCAGTCAACATTCAAGTGTAAGTTGTATAATTATTTAGATATTTTTGACATTTTATTTAGATAAAGCACCAAATAAATTGTCGCAGAGATGCACATAACCTGTTAAAGCTACACGATTTTAACTCGCATGCAATTTACGTATATTACAGTTATAGAGTTGGTTTTTATTTTTATATTTTGTATGTAAATTTGCACTCCTTCTTTGGTGTGGAATTTTGTATTTTCAACGCCCTCTGAGTGGCTTAACTTTTGTGCCTCAGCCTCAACAGCGCAAACATTTTTCTCAGTCTCTCAAGAATGCGATTATTGGCAAACGAAATGTCAAACGCAGGCGCAGTATTACAAAAGTAATAATAATTTTATTTGATTATTTTCTTAATAATTTAATTATCTCTCATTATTTAAAAAGATTTTTTCTGAACCCCAAATTTTTTGCCTTCAGCTGTTTTCATACAATTGAGCGTATATGTAGTATCCCATACATATATTCCAATTTAAGGGTGTGTTCTGCATTGAATTTATTTAGCAATGATGTTGTCTGCAGCTTTGCCTTTAAATTAGAGAACTAAACACCATGGCCGCATATTTACCGTATAAAAGATCTTTGAGGAACTTCTTCATTAAACGCTAGCTATAATTTTTCAATGAGTATGGTATGACTGCAATTTATCATATTTAAAACCGTTTTCCATTTTTTTTTTAACTTCTGACATACTTATGTGGGTGCATCGCTGTCATAATTTCATTTCAGCAACATTATAAATGCATTCACACTATGTTGGTACGTGTAACGCCCTCTTGATATTATACATTGATATGCTTCATTAAAAATCTTGTATTGTACAGCCCACTCAAAATTTACTAAAACCCAACAAATGAAAATTAAGTGTCAAAAATTTTAAGACACTTGTATAATATTAATTAAGTTGTCTTCAATTGTGTAATTAAACTTTTACAATAATAATTTTTAAATAAATCTGATGAAAAAATATCAATAATTTGAAAACATTTATAGCGATTTTCGTGCTAATTTTAAAATATCTTCATAATTTCACTCATTATATTATTCAATGATAAACTATCTTGTTTTTGCACTGAGGGTCAACGGCTAAAGTAATATTCGCTTTACCGACCTGATTAGATTTTTTAACGCTCGGTCAGTACATCCCGGGAATATTTGCACACTACTTGGCTTTTTTAAGTAGCCAGAGGTACGAAACCAACCTACGCTAAACCCAGCCTACTCCCAACGCCAGACTCTGCCACATAACCTCCTGATTAATTATGACATCGTGATAGTATTTGGCTCTGTTTGTAGAAACCTGCATAAATCTGTCATTAATTAGATTAAGCAATTTTTTATAAGCCGATCATTTTCGCTAATATCATAAGTTGTACAGCTTACGGTGTATCGTATCTACCTACTGTAATAATAAGTGGTGAATAAGCTCATCTGAACTCAGGATTATCTTTTATATTTTAGATCAAACAACCCAAATATATCGTAGTATTTCCTTATTTCATATTTCGCAAAAAAGATTTTTATACTTCCAATTAAGTGGCATTTTTATAGCTACAACTAACGCTGGTCCTCTGCATGCAATAATAACCTCTGTGCTTGTTAACCGCGAAACCTCAAAATTTCAACGCTCAATAACTCACTCAAAGTCTTTAACTTCCACATAGGTATGTATATACAGCTTTAAGATTTCACTGCCACATGATGTTCCCAAACGCAAGAACAAAGTAAAAACAACAACTACAGCTAACGGCAAAATATAACTTCAACTGAGCCAAAGACCCAACGCCATTGCCAATAATGGACATTAAACCTGACCTACTGCGAAAGTGGCATGAAAATATTCAAGAACGATTCAGTGAATCGAAAAAAAAATTGAAAACACAAAAAGTAAATAGCAGTTCAGAAGGCATCTAGAACTTTAATGTAAAAAAATGTTGGTAAGTTTTAAAACCACAACAACAAGCAAGCGCAAGTGAAACTAAATTCAAAATAGAAATCAAAATTCAAAACCAAAGCATTCTTGGAAAAGCAATGTCATATTTTATGTGCGCCGAGCACCGATAAACTAAAGAGACAGACACCCCGCTACAAGCAAAGCAGCGCCCAAACACATGTACCCAGTTCCAAATTTATTTGTACAGTAGGGTGATTCCAAAAAAAATTTTTTTTTCGATTGGTATTCGGAAAAATAGATTCCTAGACACCTCTAAGAAAGCCTCTCTAAATATGAGTTTTTAATTGTAACTGGAAGGTCCTCCTACTTACAGTTTTCTATTTTTTCTTATTATCAGAGAGAAAAATTTATATCTCGCTTCCAACTATTTGAAAAAATATCTTGTTCCTTAGATTTTGTAGGAAATTGATTGCTCTACAACAAAGGTCTCCACGATTTTTTCGTAAACCCAACCGTTTAAAAGATATTAACGGTTGAAGTTTGATTATTTTTGGGAATATTTCTTTATTTTTTTTTTTTTTGAATTTTGTAACTCAATGAAAAAAATTATTATGAAAACTATATGTAGAAGGACCTTCCCGTTACAATTAAAACTCATATTTGGAGAGGCTTTCTTAGAGGTGTCTAGGAACCTATTTTTCCGAGTACCAATCGAAAAAAATTTTTTTTTCAATCATCCTAATGTACAGATATACATATGTATATATATGTAAGTATATATGTTATTTTACAAACCAGCAAGTCGATAACCTTAAACAACAATTTCCGTTCTAGACAAGTACAAAGAACAATAATGTACGCAGATTTTTAGATGTATGTGTGCTTGTAGTTTAGACATATGTAAATATAGTACATATGTAAAGTAAGTTTGTAATTATATAAACATATATATAGATATTTGTGTGAAATGAATTACGATATTTATGGACGCATTTGGCCACACGCTGTCTCAGAGAAGTCATAAGCAGCTTCAGCATTTTGGTTTTTATTGTTTTGAAGTTTTTTGAGGTAAAATTCTTTACAAATGCTTCACGTGTAAAACATTTGAAAAGCTTTCATGATTCGGGTTTGGAAACGATGAATGCTTTAGGTGAGGCTTCTATTAGATCGAAGTTGCCTCAGAGTGTTGATATAGTTATCTATCATATAATATATTATTTATTAGTAGTAAAAAACTATTTGTAATTAAAAACTAAGATTTTCGTTATAGACATAAATTACATACCGATTCTGACTAAAGAACTTAATGGAATGTTTGTTTTTAAAGTTCTACGATTTTCGTTCTTACCTGAAAAAAATACATTAGTTATAATATTAATAATATATGATCAAATTGAAAGTGAGTTTTGTCCATTTCATCTCCTTCAAACTAATCTTCTCCCCCTGCAATACACTTATGCCGAATAACAAATGCAACATGAGATGGTGCATTATCGCACTTCTTTGTTCAATAAATTCATACATAGTAAAAATCGAAGAAGTCACTTTTAGAGCCTCACAAAACGACGCGTATATGAAATACTAATCAATATTTTGACGTGAAATTTAGCATAGATGTAACTAACAGTATTACCAACTTACAGAAAAAAAATTTATCGATTCGAAAAACACGTGAAGCATTAATTAAAAATTCACCCATCAATTTGATCACAATAAAAAATTACCCGTTACTGTTGAACATAGCTTAGAAATGTATTACCGAAGTAAAATCTTTTGACGCGACGAGTTTTAATCAAAATCATGATTTTCCCAAACACTAAAAAAACTATCTACGAAGGGATCTATGCTTTAATAATCTAGGTTCCAATAGTGTCATAGGGTCAAGTAGATCCGAAACCGAAAAAAGAAAGAAACCTCTTATCTGCTTTACAGACAAAAGGAGAAGCTATCAAAGCAACTTAATAATGAAATTGGTGTTCAAATATCATTGAACATGTTTACTTATCAGCAAAGCTGAAATTCTACTAAATATAAATATGTATTTATATATTACATTTATACACATGCATTTAAATGCAATGTGCATCTAATAATAATAAAAATGCATGGGACACAAGGCATTAATTTACAGAAGAGATAACATTAAACACACAGACACACACGTGTTAAATTGTACACTTGAAAACAACTAATGTCAAGCAGCAATAAACAATATGCTGCAATACATATAAACATACACACATACACATATAACGGCTTGTCAAAAAAGTCTTGCGGTATTTTAATGATTTTTTTTTTATTGAAATTGAAATGATTTTTTGATGAGTCATGCCCAGCTCTTGACCGATGCTACGGCTGCTACTATGCCGGTCTCTTTCGACCAATTCAACGATTTTATCGCAATTTTCGACGACAGGCCTTCCGGACACCAGAACTAAAACGTTGAAACCATCGTTGTGCGGTGGAAATGGAAACTGTATCGGGTCCATAAACTGCACAAATTTTATTGGCGGCTTTAGATGCATTTTTGCCTTTATCGTAGTAGTACTGTAAAATACCGTATTTTCTCGTTATTTTGCTCCATGTTTGCCGCTATAACTTACGAACGACTTAAAAGAAAAGACAATCAATCAAACACGTGAAATTCCAAAAAGGTATAGCATGACCCGATGCGACGCGCTTTCAGCGCCAACTAGCGAAAATACCGCAAGACTTTTTTGACAACCTAATATTTAGTTATTTAAGATAGTTTTTAAATTTGTATATAAGCATGGAAAATACAGAATAAGATCAGAATGAATAAATTCTCCCTCGATATAAGACTTTTCAATTCCCCCCCACCAGCGGTAAGGATTGTTAGAAACTATACTGAGGTATTAACAACTGGTATGACTTAGCTCTAGCAGGATCTTGTAATTGAAACCTTCGTTAAGCCAATATTTATCCTCTTAATTAGTTTCTTTAAGAAAGAGGTCCGATCACAAACAACAATCGAGCCATCAACTTGCATTGGATTTCTATAATGGCAAGGAGATCAACCATTATCCCAAAAAACTGTATACATATATAACTAGTATGCACACTCTATTACAACTAACATTTAATTTATAGCCGTTGACACTGAATTAACGATAATTTGCTGTAATCAGGTCATAGAAGCATTGCTAGTATTTCACTTTACAAATATGACACCCTCATTATCTTTTAATACTTGTAGTTCAACTAATGGCATGTCTCAGAGCATTTTTTGTTATCACAGCACTTGTGCTACACACTTACAAGGCCTATAATTACCGTAAAAAAGATTCACAGTTAGCAACTATTTTACGATAACTTGTACATTTCTATTAAAAAAGGGTATTGCATCATCGGTGCAGGTATACAGGAAAGGTAAAAGACACATGAGCCAAATTAGTTGCTCGGGCCAGTAAGTGGAAACCAAACAGAGAGCAATTATTGTGTTAGCCAAAGTAATTTAAAAGGGAATTTTACGAGGGGCGAGAGGAAAAACACTGAAAAATAAAAAAATTAAAAGCAACAAGTAAGGAAGGGCTAAGTTCGGGTGCAACCGAACATTTTATACTCTTGCAACTTGCAAGCATCAAAGCCAGGGAAATAATTTAAGGTGCAAAACCAATCACCTAGAGTAAAGTCAGGCGGATGTTCGAAAATCCTGATATTAGTTATATAGGGGATAAGACAAGTTTTCGCTCAAATTTATCTAATTTAGGCACAAAGATACTTTTTTACTTCGCTATGAATAAAACACGCTCTCTTATATTCATTGTGATAACTCATATATTGGCCGACATATGCGGTACAAGTTTGACAATTTTTATCTTAGGTATATGGGGGCTAAGGGAAGTATTGCTCCGATTCAAACCATTTTTGGCATACAGACAAACCGTTATAAGAGAAGGATTATCCCTTAAGTTCAGTTACACATATCATACATTGACCGACATTTTCGATCAAAACTTAACTATATGTACCGGGATTTATCGCGCCTTTATTAGTTTTTAACAGTACCGTTATATGGGAAATGAACGATTAATCCGATTTCATCCATTTTCACCCTATAGTTAGGAATTCTTATAATATTCGTACTGACTTAGTTGGTTGTTGTTTAGCGGTTTAGGAGATATGTACATTAAACTTATTAGAGGTGAGGGCGCCCACTTTTTCAAACATGTTTTCCCACATGTGCCCCTTGCTACTGCGGTCCTCTGTGATAGTTTTATATCTTAATTTAGTGCTTAGTTATGGCTCTTAATGTGTTTTCGGTTAATGTTGATTTGTGGGCGTAGCAGTGGTTCGATTACGCCCAACTACGAACTCAATTTTGTTTTGTATTCAACTCAAGTTACAGCTTACATGGACGGACGGACAGTCAACCGGATTTCAACTTTTCTCGTCATCCTGATCATTTATATATAGGTATATAACTCTATATATATCTCGATTAGTTTTAAGTGATATGTACAATCGTTAGGTGAACAAAACTATAATAATCTATAGCAACTGGTTGCAAGAGTATAAAAATAAAGTAAAAATAAAACTAAACACAACAAATGAAGTGACCAACAAAGACTATGTGTATCATTAAATGTGAGATAGTAAAAATTAAAAATGCAAACAAATTTTCATGCGAAATGGACGCAGAAATAAATGATTGAAGAGCTAAAAAAGAAAAATGTATATATGTACATATAGACATAACACTGGTAATGCTTAAATACCTCAGAAATGTTTGTTATTAAACATAATAATTTGTTCATGCAAATTATTCGGCTGGACTCCTTACTTTTTCATTTCAACCGTAACAGTTTGCTTTTACTCGTTTTGCTCCGATCTTATTTATTTTACAAAATTATTTTCTTAGAATTTGTTACACTAGCGAGAGTGTTAAAGCAAAATTATGCTTGTGAAATATTGATATACATAAATAGACAACTAACTAACTATTTGAGTTTGAGCATATGTGAATAAAATGCTACCTATGACAATGGTGTGCTCTTAACACAATATTTCATCTGCTGGTTCTAAACAATGCCGAAAATGTACCCGAACTTTTAACAGAACATGTACATTTTTTTTGCAATGCGAGTAATACTATTGTTTACTTCACATTGTAGCTGAGGCACAAATAATACCCCATGTACCGCTAGAGACGCCTGTTGTGATAGAGAAAACTCATAGATTTATACCAAAAATATCGTCGCATATCGATAAAACGCCTAGAGTTTGCCTCAAAAATATTGAGCATGGCAACCGGAATGTTTCAATCTTAGTCTGTCGAAAGTTAGAAATTCGAAAATGATTAGTCTTCTCTTTGCAACTTTGACAAGTTTCTTCTCGAGTGACATGCACCCACCCTTATCTCTCGGAGGTATGAACGCATGAGAATATGGGGGTCAATCAGCTGCATGTCACCTTTACCGCTGAATTTGCCTAGGTATCATGTCACCAGATCCAGGGGTCTTGAACGATTTGAATTGAACATTTGTTCTAGTGCATTCGGTCATTGGAAAGCGTTTAAAAGTAGTTTTAACCTCGGTTCTCACGTCCTTCACACCATCATTTCTAAACTTGAAAGGTTCGTGATACCTTCTACTCTTTCACAGAAGGATCTCCATGAAATTTTCTTGAACTCCGATTTCTATATAACAAGTCCTCTATAAAACAATAAAAAACTTTAGCTTCAGCTGAAACCAAGCTATAATTCCCTTCAGAAATACAAAATATTCCTTACATGAACTTTTACCGGTCAGTTTGTATGCAGCTTTGTACTATAGTTGTCCTATATCGGTGATTACACCAAATTATCTTCTTGAAATGGACACGTTCAAAATTTCAAACCGATATCTTAAGAACTGAGAAACGTCAAGCTGATTATTTACGTATGCGTCTTTATAGTATCTCCGACTTTTTTGGGTGCTACAAACATCGTTGCAAACTTAATATATACTTTTCACGGAATAAATAGCACAAAATCGAAGTTAAATACTTAAAACAATATTGTAAATTTTCAAACAAATCATGAACTTAAATGCCAATACCTACAAGTAAGTCGGACACTTCAGCTGTTTAACGTCTCGCCAATGATGCACAGCTTACTGGTGACGATGACTGTGATGTTTGTGCTCTCTGCTCTGAAGACATACTGATACGTCGTCGACAATGACAATTGATGGTCAAATTGTCTGAATTTAGGCCAAGCAGATGCACACACAAAACAAAATGCACGCAATGACACATAAAAACCTCATAAAAATAAACACCTTATAAAAACTAAAATAATGTGGAAACATACAACTGACGGAGCTTGCAGGTACAAGTTGTTATTTGCAGTTATAACTTTTGGCTTGTACACCTGATATCTACGGTAATAAGTGTAAAATGTGGACGGTAAAAGATATCTGAAAATAAAAGCGAATTGACGACTCACTAGCAACAGTGACAACAAATACATAGAAATAAAAATTAAAAATTTATCGTGGAAAATATAAAACAAAAGACGGCAATTTAAGAGGTGTACAGAAATCTCAGAAATTAAAAACCGCTAAATGTATTAGTATGAGTACAACGCACATATGTATACATGCCTGTAATTAATTGTTCACATGGTACGCATACATCATCGTTCATTTGTTACACACACATAAGCAGAAATATGTAATAGTATACGATGGCAGTATGTGCAACTAGTCTTTACCAAAACTTGAAGTGAAACAGGCTTTGCCGGCTTGGCCATTGAAGACAACAGCAACTAAAAAAAAGTGAAAACCTGTTGCTTTTGTTGTAAGTCTGTTAAGAGACCACTGCTACTGGTTTTTGCTCTCTTTACGTTAACGGTAATGTATTATTAGTTCACATAAAAGAAAATCGAAAGTGGAATTTGTGAAGCGAGTAAGAATAATAAAACAGATCGGCTTTAATGAAAAGCGAAATAAGAGTTTTTGAGTAATATACGTAAACGACAAGTATTTCTTCTTCTAAGGCTCGACTTATTGCTACAGTTTCTTTAGAAGTACGACACATAGTCAATTGGAGAGAAAACAACAATTTTCTTGCACAAAATCATAAAAAAGGAAAAATAACAAAAAATATACCAAAATTCAGTAAGTGTTATAGGCAATAGTTTTAGAGTGCACTTAACATGTCGACAACTTAACCGTAGAACTCAGAAAGCTTTCTATTGACGAAGGCTCCGTTTGTTAAAAACAAAAACGATATTTATATATATTCCAAGCTTTAAAGGTATTCTTCTTTTTTATTTGCGTAGACATCGCTTACGCGATTATAGCCGAATTAACAACAGCGTGCCAGTCGTTTTTCCTTTTTGCTATGGGGCGTTTATTGGAGATTTCAAACGAAGCCAGGTCCTTCTCCACCTGGTCTTTCCAACGGAGTGGAGGTCTTCCTCTGTCGAATACTTTCAAATCTGGAGTGTTTTCGGTCATTCGGACGACGTGACCTAGCCAAGCTTAGCCGATGTCTCTTAATTCGCTCAACTAAGTCAGTTCTATCGAATGTGATACTCGCCGTTCCCAATGCGCAAAGCATAAGCAGGACGGGAATATTGAGTGACTTATAGAGTTTGGTTTTTTCGTCGAACCGAAATAGCACCTGTTTTGGATTTAGAGGCTGATGTTGTTGTAGTTTTAAAGGGATCCCGAATTCAAATATCAAGGCATAAAGACATATATATATAAGATATCTGGTCAGTTGTTGATTTTTCAGGTCTAAAACCACACTGATAAGGTCCAATCAATTTGTTGTGGGCTTTAATCTTTCACACAATACGCTCTTTCGTTTTCATTATATTTTAAGCGATCCGTTATTTAATTTATTCAGCATACAAATCTTTAATTCTTAACTAATTATGACAAATAATTAAAGAGAATATGTGGGTTAGAAATAAATGAAATTAAACAGATTTTGTTAGAATTTTCTTAGAAAATTATTACAACTTAAGAAGCAATCAATATAACGGAATAAAACTTTGTACGAATAATGTCTTTAGAGTATGCCACCTTATGGCCAAAAATTGTCTAAATCCAACAAAAACAGTTGAAGCCAGTACCTATAGTTGACTTTTTATCGAAAATGTTGAACAATATATGGGATATATTAGGATGTCAAAAAAGTCTTGTGGTATTTTCGCTAGTTGGCGCTGAAAGCGCGTAGTTCTAGTTTTATTCGTCGCATCGGGTCATGCTATATCTTTTTGAAAAGCTCATTTCACGCGCTAACACGTGTTTGCAAAATAAAGAGAAAATACGGCATATTTTACAGTACTACTATGTTAAAGGCAAAAATGCTTCTCAAGCCGAAAATAAAATTTGTACAGTTTATGGACACGATACAGTTTCTATTTCCACCGCACAACATTGGTTTCAACGTTTTCGTTCCGGTGTAGAGGTGGTCGAAGATGCGCCACGCTCCGGAAGGCCTGTCGTCAAAAATTGCGATAAAATCGCTGAATGTGGTCGAAAGAGACAGGCATAGTAGTCATCAAACCGTTATAAACCATTTGAAGAAGCTTGGAGTCACTAAGAAGCTCGATGTATGGGTGTCACACGAATTGATTCAATAAAAATACTGAAAGACTTTTTTGACAACTCATTATAATAGAGAGAATCTTTCCTGATAATAGTACATTGTATGTTAATAGTGTGTGATGTTGGGAAACATCGACAAAATCGGGTCGATTATAAAGTCAAGACTTTTGCCAGCACATGATGGAGTTTCCCAGCCTTTAACCTTTGAAAGAGTATAAAATGTTCGGTTACACCCGCAATATTTATTGGATAAAAAAATACGAAAAAAAGTTATAACAAAAGAGTTTAAAAACCTCTTTATCTAGGTTTTTATCAGACAGCATGACCGCTATATATCATTCTAACGAACTGATCAGTTTCTTCAAAGAATGTACCGTTGTCACTGACTTTTCTTTTGATATTGTACCATTGCTCCGGACAACAATTCATGTCACATTTCATGAATACTGAAGATTCCATGCAAGAACTTGATTTTTATCGGCCAGTTTGTATGGCAGCTGTATGCTATAGTGATTGCTTGCTAACCCATCCTAAATTTGGTGAAAATATTTCGTCAAATGGAAAAGTTTTCCATACAAGAACTAGATTTCGGTTCTTAGGAAGGAAATGAGGTTTGTAAATTTTCCGCTTCACCTCTAAAAAACTCAGAAACTAGTACGAGTAGTATAGACAGATGAACGGAGAGACGGTCAGGGTAAATCGACACAGCTTGTCGCGCTGGTCGTTTTTTATATATATTTTAGAGGCTCTCTGACGTTTACTTCTGGGTGTTATAATCTTCATATTTCCTGTTCTGGGTATAACGGGTGTTGTGTAGTAGCGAAAGAACTATTACTACAATCGTAGCCGTGATATTGTCACCTGAAGAGGAAATTAGGATATTTTAAAATAAAATTTGTTTTAAGAAGGAAAATATTTTCAATATATTATAAAAAATTTGAGCTGAACAAATTGACTAGATAATATTGACGGAATGCCAATTTTGATAAACGTTGAAGCGCAAGTTTTTTCCACAAATGATTAGTTTCTGAAAAAGATTGCGTTGCAGTCACAAAAAAATTACCAAAAGTATGCATTCTTGTTGTTGTTGGCATTTATAGAAATGTTTAGTACGTGATCATAATGATTTTATTGATGTTATTAGACACTAACTCACCACGAACCTGCTGACCAACTTACACACATTTTTTAATTAATCGAACAAATCAAATACCTGCCAGCCATGTTAGTAAACCCAGCCAAACAACAGCAGCCGAGTAATCGAGAAACAGTAATATTGGGCAACAACGGGTTTGACGCTGCGCATGGTTAAAGGAATGCATTAGGAAGTGTATGTTTTGTATATAAACGCACACTTGCACCGGGTATATGCTATCGCTAGTTTTAAATAGCCAATGTCGCAATTTTGTCCATGCGCGACCTAAACGGCTTTATTGCAAGGCATTTATAGGCATTCACTGACGTATGCACTTATATGTACATAAGTGTGTGTACGTAGTGTTTGTATAGTTGCTAGTTGACACGCAACGAGGACAGAAGCGACGATTGCTTATGCTTATAGTACAATATAAATACATAAGCAGATGTAAGCATCTTCGTACAAGAAAACTATGATGCCGCTACCTCAATAGTAAAACAACAAAAACAATAACAATGACATCAAAGTCAGTTGTGGTTGTAGTAGAAACTATTTATTCGCTTGCATACAGTAAATATTATTTTTTATGTGGCTTGTGAAAAGCTCTTCGCCATTGCCATTGTGTAGCCAACTAACGACAACATAATAAACACCAACAACAACAATAACGCACGACGGTCAACAGTTTTGCTGATGAAAATAGCAAAAGGAAGATGACTTTCGTTGTTGTTGTTGGAGCTTTTTTACCACTGTTCGGCGAATATGAATTATTTAAAGTTGTGAAATGCATACCGGCTCGAATTTGGTGTTGATCAGGACTTGCTTGCTGCCATTGCTTTTGATTTTTGATCATGGTTGTAACTTTTTTCGAAATTTACTAGAAATCGATGGCTTTAGTTAGTCTGCACATCAGTTTTATAGTATGAACATATGCTTTTTCATTATAATAGAAAAAGCGGTTGACAGCAAAGCATTTAGGAATATATTCGTCTAATGGGTGTTTTTTATTTGGCAATAATGTTTTTATGACTCTTTTAAATATTAAAAAATTGCGGCTGCATTTTAATTAATGATTGATCAAGTTCTAAATTTAGTAATTTGCGCAACTTTGTTTTTTTAGAGAATTTCTTATAAAGACAGCAGATAACTTTCGTTTTCAATTTGCGGTGCTTTTCAGAGGAGGACCGAGTAATTTTGCCAACCAACAATTACCTAGATAGTATCTATGTACCTAATTACTGCTGAAGTGAAAAGCATTAGTTGGATATCAGTATGGGTTTTCTGCCAGAAAGGTTACCGCTTTGAAGGGTATTTCTTAAGAAGCTGCAATTTTAAGGTGGTTAACTTAAAAATAACACGGGGCTTGAGCTGACTTTTTCTTTTTGAAAATAAGCTTTACGCTGATTTTGCCTCAAATGAAAGTCGCGAACGTCAAATGTTGTGTTTCTATAATATTCTCAGCAAACCATATGACCAGAAATATATTGTGTGAAGTAGATTACAGCCTTTACGAGCTGAATAAAAATGATTGTAAGCATCTCCCCATATACTCTCTTGTAGGCTTAGGTACTTAACAAGGAACTGATTGTAGATTTGAGCACTTGGTTTCCATATGCTTTCACTCTTTAATACCACTGGTCCACGCAAAATTTTTACAAAATTTCATTGTAAGAAAATGTTTAAATTTCATGTATAAAATATTAAAGTTATTATTTACAATTGTGCATATACCACTTAACAAGATAAAATCCATCTTTAATAATCGTTATGTGCATGCCACATCGTAGTACATATTTAATAACACGATAATGCGATTTAAAGGAAGTCGGGCTGTATAAATTTTCCATTTGAGAAATTTTTACAAAAAAATCGCGTATCTACAGTACTCTAATAACTTTTGAATAATAAATTGAATTGCAATTTTTACACCACCCGCGCCGTCTTTACCACATATGGCATGGAGAAACTACGGAAATTTGCGCTAAAATGTGTGAAATGTTAATATGAATGAAATTAGTACATATTTAGTGCGCCAAGACATGCAAAGCGTTACACCTGTGGCGGCGCGCAGCCGCAAGCCAGATGCGGCAAGCAAGTAAAATACAAACAGAGCAACTATTTAAATAAGTACTGTGTTGCATAGGTGTCAGTATATTTGTGTGCGGTACTGGAGTGTATAAGCATGTTGATTTGCGGTCGACGGAGCGTATGAGTAACATTTTATCTGGAGCAAAGTGGGGTGTTTGACAGAGAAAAGAAATCAGTTAGCGAAAAAGTAAAGCGAAAAAGGAATCGAAACAGGAAAAGCAAGCTGAATGAAAATTAAAGTTGTTGCAAGCAAAAGCAACAACAACAACACACACAAGCACCCGACAGCCAAATACTTAAAAAACCTGTCAGAGAAAATGTTGTGGAACCGCGAGTGCGGCAATTTCCCGTCAACATAATATTTATTTTCGCGCACAAAACGCTATATACATACATACATACATATATGTCTTTTTATGCTTAGATGTTTATGGTATAACTAGTTCACTATTTTCAGGTGACTTTCTGCGTTGCATGTTTGCTACAGTTTAGCCGCGCGCTTTTAAACACACATAGACAAACCCAGTTGGCTAACTTACATAAGTGGCCCATAACTAGTAGCTTATGTGCATATAACTACATAGCACCTGTTGCGCCTGACTGCGGGCATACATACAACAACAATATATATTTATACTCACGTATTGCTGCTGATATTGGAAATATTTTTTTAATTTTTTTATCGTTTCTTGCTACTTATCAGCACCGCTGATTGAAACGTATCGCGTTGCTTTTAGACTTTCATTTCTGGGCCACGGCAAAGCTTCCTGCTTATATTGTCAGAATTGTTGAACACATTATGGGCGTTATTATTTTTGAGCAACCAAACTGACGTTGGGCAACACCAAAAGCTCCGTCAAAATCGGGAAGGACATCTCCGAGCCGTTCGATACAAAACGAGGTTACAGACAAGGCGACTCCCTATCGTGCGACTTCTTCAACATGCTTCTGGAGAAAATAATTCGAGCTGCAGAACAGGTACAATCGGGCGTATGCCAGCATCGTGCCGTTAGTTCTGCTTTCTCCAGATTGGACAAGGAAGCAAAACAATTGGGTCTGGCAGTGAACAAGGGCAAGACGAAATATCTCCGGTCATCAAACAAACTGTCGTCGCACTGGCGACTTGGCTCTCACGTCACTGTTGACAGTCATGACTTTGAAGTCGTAGATAATTTCGTCTATCTTGGAACCAGCGTAAATACCACCAACTATGACAGCCTGAAAATCCAACGCAGGATAACTCTTGCCAACAGGTGCTACTTCGGACTGAGTAGGCAATTGAGAAGCAAAGTCCTCTCTCGACGAACAAAAACCAAACTCTATAAGTCACTCATAATTCCCGTCCTGCTATATGGTGCAGAGGCTTGGACGATGACAACAACTGATGAGTCAACGTTGCGAGTTTTCAAGAGAAAAGTCTTGCGAAAGTTTTATGGTCCTTTGCGCGTTGGCCACGCGAATATCGCATTCGATATAACGATGACCTGTACGAGATATATGACGACATTGACATAGTTCAACGAATTAAAAGATGCACCCATAGCATAAATCACCGAGATATGCATTTCTTTTTGCGGCACATTACACGCCGTATCAGCAGGACTTTAAGCAACCGGCAGTCCAACTTACGAACAAATTTATTTGCAATTTTTCTGATTGTTATGAAAAATTTCTTACATATGGCGTGCTGGTGAAGGTACACAGATACCGATGTGTTGCACCACTATTTTATGATACTCTTTTGGAAAATTTAAACACACATCTGTGCAAATATGAAAATAATATATAATAAATTATTTGGATTTTTAGATGTCATTAACGAAGTTTTCATAGGATATTGACAGCGTTTAGCTCTTTTAATGTCAGCATAGACCAAACTACTGCTGGGGTGAAAGTCTCACTCCGTTAAAACAGAGGACGCTTAGCGTTGAGCTTACATTTAAAATAAGGTACCTGTAATGGGTACAGCTGTCAGAAAAAGGGTGTCTTAAAGCATGAGGTGGTACTTAACTTAGTAGGCAGTCCATTTCTGGATAAGGATAATATCGCCTTTTCAAATAAATAAAATTGATATCCTTATATATGGGTACTTATGATAAGGCCTTCAGAAAATGGAAACCTCAGAAGCAGAAAAACAAAACAATCAAGTTTTTCCTAATAAAATAAATTTTTTATAAAAATAAAAGTAAAGTTTGTGAAACAAAAATCTCTTTAGCGAAATTTTAAAATTTATTTTAAAGTGATTTTGTAGAGTTTTTAAGGTCAAAATTTTTATTTTATTTTTATAATTGTGAAGGTAATGTTTTTAATGGAATAATTAAATTTGTATGCCCTAACGGGGTGTATTAAGTTTGTTACAAAGTTTGTAACACCTGGAAAGAAAATTATGGTATACTATAAGTGATCACCATGACGAGGTGAGCCGATTTAGCTACTGTAGTATATACCTGCCATAGAAACTGAACGATCAGATCAGCTATATTCTCGCAACAAAGTTGCTCAGGAGAGTATTATAATTTTGTTCACATAACCGTTGTTTATAAGTTCTAAAACTAAAAGAGTCAGATATAGGGTTATATATACCAAAGTGATCAGGGTGACGAGTAGAGTTGAAATCCGGATGACTGTCTGTCCGTCCGTCCGTCTGTCCGTCCGTCCGTGCAAGCTGTAACTTAAGTAAAAATTTAGATATCATGGTTAAGGTTAAGTTCGAAGATGGGAAAAATCGGCCCACTGCCACGCCCACAAAATGGCGAAAACCGAAAACCTATAAAGTGTCATAACTAAGCCATAAATAAAGATATTAAAGTGAAATTTGGAACAAAGGATCACATTAGGGAGGGGCATATTTGGACGTAATTTTTTTGGAAAAGTGGGCGTGGCTCCGCCACGTACTAAGTTTTTTGTGCATATCTCGGAAACTACTATAGCTATGTCAACTAAACTCTATAGAGTCGTTTGCTCCATATACAGTTTAAAAATGGAAGAAATCGGATAACAACCACGCCCACCTTCTATACAAAGGTTATCTTGAAAATCACTAAAAGTGCGTTAACCGACTAACAAAAAACGTCAGAAATACTAAATTTTACGGAAAAAATGGCAGAAGGAAGCTGCACCCAGGCTTTTTTTAAAAATTGAAAATGGGCGTGGCGTCGCCCACTAATGGACCAAAAACCATATCTTAGGAACTACTCTACCGATTTCAATGAAATTCGGTACATAATATTTTCTAATTTTTCTAAGGGTGTTATGACATGTACGAAATATGGGTGAAATCGGTTCACAACCACGCCTTCTTCCAATATGACGATTCAATACTCAAAATACACAAATTGATCTAATCTAATTAATTTTACAGCAAAATAAAAAAATATGTAAATGACGGATAATGAAATGTCGATTATCACTTTATCATGCGAGAGTATAAAATGTTCGGTGACACCCGAACTTAGCCCTTCCTTACTTGTTTTTGTATGAAATTTTTTCAGCAAACAAGCCGCTAGTACAATTAGAAGTTAAACTAAAGAAATATGTGCATAACGCACTAGTATGAAACAACTAGTATGAAACAACAATAATAACTTTTTCTTTTCCATTTTCAATTTTTTTGTAAGATGACAATATGATTTTATTAGTGCTTTTTTATTACTTTAGAAACTCATATTATTAGGTAGGCACACACAATTACAAGCAAACATATTTGTAGAGCCGACATTTGACAATCTACTTATTCAGTGGGTATATGCGCATCGGCATGCACTTAACAATCATATTAGCACATGCGCTTCTGCTTTTAACACTTGCTTTGACATTTTGCGCTTCAACGATAACGCCGACAAAATGCCAGCCATAGACATTTCACTTTCATTACTTTTTATATATGTACATATGAATATATAGTATACTAGATATGTATTTAATGTTTTTGCTGTTGTCACTATACTTTTAGTTATTTGTTGTTTGTGTTGTTACGCTCATTCAAGTTGATCAGAAAATGTAACAGCATATAACGTTAAGGCTGTGGTAAAAGTCATTTCGCCATCGCTCAAATTGAGTGTGTTTGGAAAAAGAAAGCTATCAGCCTGACACCAAACGTCCGCAAGCGTGCTCCGTTCAGCGTTCGCCGTTCACTTGGCCTGAAAGTGAAATTATTGAATTGCGCGTAGAGTTGTATTGAATTTAAGTTGCTGATTTGCATAACAAAAGATTGCGTATATAAATGTAGTTGTAGTTATTGTTGTTGGTGTCTTTGACAGCCGCAGTGTTTTTGTACACTGTGTTGGTGTTTAGCCACCAAAAGCCATCAGCAAGGTGTTGACAGTCGCACTTTGCGGTAGATTTATGCAGATTTTTATACCCTTGCAACCAGTTGCTACAGAGTATTATAATTTTATTCCCCTATCGGTTGAACGTATCACCTAAAACTAATCGAGATAAATATAGGGTTATATATACATAAATGATCAGGGTGAGATATCTTGATGAAACTTGGTATGCAGGTTTCCTAGTACAAAAAAAGTTCAAGCTTGTTGATGGGCGTAATCGGACCACTGCCTATATAACTAAGCACTAAATGAAGACATAAAACTTATACCCCGTATACTCCCCTTATAACGGTACTGTTTAAAACTATTAAAAGTGGGATAATTCAAAACATGAATGCGCCAGAGACATTAAATTTTACCACCGAGATGGTATGGATAGCGTTATGAAAATTGGACGATGGGCGTGGCGCCGCCCACTTTTTGGTGAAATCCCATATCTCGGGACTCTTCCAACCGATTTCGATCAAATTTAGTACTAGCATTCCTTTGACATTCCTATGTTATATTCTGAAAATGAACGAATTCGGCCTACTTCCCATATAGCACAATTTTAAATTCCATTTGAATCGTTCAGTTTCCCCTACATATAACGGGTTAAAACTTTGCACGAATAATGTTTTGAGTGTGTGTCACCTTATGACCAAAAATTGTTTAAATCCAATAAAAACTGTTCAAGCCCCTAGGTACCGAATATTTAGACCCCGGTACCTACAGTTGATTTTTTTTTTTTTTTGTTAGATCGCCGAAAGGACTGCCCTTGGTCGGATAAAAACCGAGTCAATTACGGTACGTAGAACCGGCAGTCGTGGGAATTGAGTTGACTTTTGATCGAAAATATCGGTCAATGCGTGATATATATAACTGAAATTAAGGAATATCCCTTCTCTTTTAATAGTATGTCTGTATGTCAAAAATGGATTAAATCGGACCAATACTCCTCTTAGCCCTCATGTAGATAATATTAAGATTTTCTCACTTCGAGATGACTTTGTACCGCATATATCAATACCAATGAAAATAAGAGACCGTGTTTTACTCATAATAGTGTATTTGGCCTATCCCCTATATAAATAATATCGAACGTCCGGCTGACTTTACTTTATATGATTTGTTTTCCACCTTAAAATGTTCGGTTGTACCCGAACTTAGCTCTTCTTTACTTGTTTCTCCTTAATTTTTCTCTTCCTCTTCTTCTTTATCCACCGTAATCACATGATATTTTGCAATAGTTTTGCTTTTGAATTTTCTCTCGCATTTAATAATACCTTATTCATGTTGGGGCGGGTCGTTGACGATTAAATTTTGTAAAAGTTGAATAAGATTTAGCGGCAATTCTCACACAGTTTGGTTATTTCGAATGATTTAAGGCTATTCATATTTCTATTAATGGTTCACAAAAAGTTCTATAGTTTTATATACAAGTTTCGAGATGATGGATAAGTCCGCATTAAAATGAACATATTAACTTAGTCATTTATAATATATTTTTGAAAACTACCGTTGAATGGGAGCTTTGTATGGATAAGAGCTTATGTTGAGTAAATTTCCTAAGCTTAGAGGCATGCGATTTGTTTCCGTAATGAATAGCTTTTTAAATTATATAATATATATTTATATATGTACATATGCCTACACCGCTATGGACTCTAGACCCTAATAAAATGCAACATAAATTAGTATATTAGAGGAAGTATTCTCTGGGTAGCCAAAAGCATCACACTGAAGTGAAAAGGTGAATCATCCTTCCCAAGAGTTGTGGGACCCGCCATTTGAAAACACACCCCCAGGTCCGGACGAGGGATCCCCCCTTTAGATGACGACTATTGCAAACATATTAAGAAATACGATTTATTTACAATCCAGTAGACAATCTACTTCTGGGAGATGAAGACAGAAAAGAGAGCACAGAGACACCAGTGGACAGTAGGTAAAAAATACGATTTATTTACAATCCAGTAGACAATCTACTTCTGGGAGATGAAGACAGAAAAGAGAGCACAGAGACACCAGTGGACAGTAGGTAAAGGAACTACAAAGACAAAGAAACATAAGCTTACTAATGCTTACTTCCCACTCTTCCTTCTTCTTCAACATCGTTGATGATGTTAGAGAGTATTTTTTATTCTTGTACAGAAACTTAATTGGAAATATGTATAAACATAAAATAGTAATATGAAAGAGAAAACAAAGATTGTGGTAACTAGATTTTTTTCGTCGTACTTTATATGTTACAGAATATTCAGCTTATTAGGAGAACCGGACCATTTCTCGTTAGTATTTTTTCAAATCTCCAAAGCTTTTGTTATCAATTTAAGTGTAAAAAACTATTCTTTCAGAGTTGATAGTTCTTGGCGAGTGTCATGGGAACTTTCTTAGGAAGTCGAGTCTACTAAATTAATCTGTGTGTCCAGAAACTAAAATTTTTTTTTTTAAATTTATTTAGTTAAATATTGCAACTATTTTATAGGAAGTAGGTAATCGTTTATTATATACTTATATACTTATATAAGCAATGGAAAGACGAAACCAAGTTTCAGTACTACAATACTCTATCATTTATTTATTTCGAACTTATCTTATGAACCTTTTTGCAATTTTATTAGACATATGTATATTGACTAACCTATAGGCCTATAGTCAGTTAGAAAACGTATTGATCTCATCACGCGTTTCGATAAATCGCAAAAAAGCTCCTTCAGTCAACATACTCTAGCGCTAAATATTTCCATCAATCTCGCACACGTAAACTGAGAAAAAATGGAAAAAACTTAAGCAAAAAATGACAACTATAACTCAAAAAGACTAGTTTAACAACGTCACGACGAACGAACATCTTCACTTCAGCTGCCAGCTGCCTCGTTCGCTTCACAAGTTAAACAGTTGCCCAGCAGCGGGCACCGATTGCTTCACTTTTGCACGCCTCCTTAAGCGTTTAGCGGCGCAACAGCTCAGTTGATAGGCATTTCATAATTAATATATTATTTAAACAGTCACTAAGTCATAATTACATGTGGCCGCTTGATATTTTCTCAATTTGAATAAAGTATTGTATTTCAGCAAGCATACAGAAAATGAAGGAATTTCTATTTAAGCAAATTTTTCAATGAATTTAAATTAAAAAAAAAAGTTATAATAAATATATTTAAAAAACCTTAAACAAAATCAAGGAAATATTTGAAAGAAAATTAAATTTAAAAAAATGTTTTATTATAAAATCACTTTCAACTATATCATCAAAGTCAGCTACTAGCAAAAGTGTGAAACAAGTTTGCTTGTTGCTTTTGCGTCTAACTTAATGTGCGGAACGTGCATCTGTTTGGCTTTCTTCTCAATTTTAGGCGGTCGGCAACGTTGTTTTATCCGCTAAGCTTGTGCGCGCTTGTAAATGTTGAGAGTTATTGCCTTTTTGGTGTTGTTATTGTTCTTTGCTATGTGATCATCGCTTCATTAGTTAATAATATTAGCATATTTTTGGTATACCGAAGCGTGATTTTCGGCATATACACACTCATACATACACAGTTCCTATGAATTCATTATTTTTCACTGCTCTTGCGTGTTTGAATTTAATTAGTTGGCCCGTTTTTATTATTATTTAATATCTGCGTTGTTTTATAGTTTTTTGTAACAATTTGTATATTTTTTAATTTTTTTCTCGCCTGTTTTCTTTCATTTATTTTCTTTCAAATCCGCTTCTCTCCTAAGAAATCTGGTTTTTTGTTTATTAAATTACTGTTGCTCAATTTTAAAAAATCTGTTTAATATTTGTATTTGTGTATATAGGAATATAGGAGGATGGAGTCGTGTGTAGAAGTTCACGCAAGTGAGGAAAGTTCTCTGATTGCCATTCACTTGGGAGTGGCCTGAAACGATTCTTTTACATATGACTCAAGCAGCTCACGACTTCCGATCTTTGACCAAGTATCCTCTGTGTAGCCTAAGAACATCCGTTTGAAGGCGAAACAGCCCCCTGCATAGGGTTGTGCGCTGGTTTGAGACCCGCCACGTAAAAAAAAACACTCCAATGAAAAAACAACAACGGCCTCGGTGAGAGACCTCCCTTTTGATGACGACCATGGCAAACGCAATAAGGACTACGAATTGAGGGCATGCACCTGGAATGTCCGGTCCCTTAATTGGAAAGGTGCCGCTGGCCAGCTGGTTGATGTCCTCGTAAAAATAAAAGACAAGGACAGATACGAGTAGGTCCTTGGGGCATTTACTACAGTGGCCATATAAAGGAGCATAAGTTTGGTGTGAGATTCGTGGTGGGAGAGAGACTCCGTCGCCGAGTACTATCATTCACTCCGGTGAATGAACGTCTAGCCACAATCCGCATCAAAGCGAGGTTCTTCAACATATCGCTGATTTGCGCCCACGCCCCTACGGAAGGGAAGGACGATGTGACCAAAGATTCCTTTTATGAGTGCTTTAAGCGCACTTATGAGAGCTGCCCCCGCCACGATGTCAAAATCGTGCTTTTCGACTTTAACGCCAGGGTGGGCAAAGAAGGTATCTTTGGCACTACGGTCAGTAAATTCAGCCTCCACGAGCAAACATCCCCAAATGGGTTGAGACTGATCGACTTCGCCGGTGCCCGAAATATGGTTATCTGTTGTACTAGATTCCAGCATAAGAAGATTCATCAAGCTATTTATCTGTCTCCGGATTGAAAAAATACCAACCAGATCGATTATGTTGTAATAGACGGAAGACACGTCTCCAGTGTTTTAGTATGTAGTGTACTCGGCTTACACTCCTGCTCTCTGAGAGCACTCGTCAACAACTCGGTATAAGGGAAATGTTGGACGGCATTTCAAACTCCTTACGTACAGCCTTTGGTTTTCGCAAAGTGCAAAAGAACAGCTGGTACGACGAGGATTGCCGTGTCGCAGCGGAGAGAAAACAGGCTGCCTACCTCGCAACGTTACGATCGACCAAAACACGTGCGGGATGGTATAGATACCGAGAGTTGAAGAGGGAAGCGAGATGCATTTGCAGAAAGAAAAAGAAAGAGGCCGAAATGCATGAGTATGAAGAGCTTGATAAGCTGGCCGACAGGGGTAATGCTCAAAACTTCTACGAAAAAATTAGGCGGCTTACAGAAGGTTAAAAGGCCGGAGCATACTCTTGTAGAACCCCAAAGGGTGATCTAGTCACCGATGCCCAGAGCATACTTAAATTATGGAGGGAACACTTCTCCAGCCTGCTGAAAGGCTGTGAACGTAGAACGCCAGGAGAAGGCGAACCCGATTCCCCAATCAAAGACGATGGAGCAGACGTTCCATTGCCCGACCATGAAGAAGTTCGAATAGCAATTGCCCACCTTAAGAACAACAAAGCGGCAGGGGCCGATGGATTGCCGGCCGAGCTATTCAAACACGGGGGCGAAGAACTGATAAGGAGCATGCATCAGCTTCTTTGTAAAATATGGTCGGACGAAAGCATGCCCAACGATTGGAATTTAAGTGTGCTATGCCCAATCCACAAAAAGGGAGACCCCACAATCTGCGCCAACTACCGTGGGATTAGCCTCCTCAACATCGCATATAAGGTTCTATCGAGCGTATTGTGTGCAAGATTAAAGCCCACCGTCAGCAAACTGATTGGACCTTATCAATGTGGCTTTAGACCTGGCAAATCAACAACCGACCAGATATTCGCCATGCGCCAAATCTTGGAAAAGACCCGTGAAAGGAGAATCGACACACACCACCTCTTCGTCGATTTCAAAGCTGCTTTCGACAGCACTAAAAGAAGCTGTCTTTATGCCGCGATGTCTGAATTTGGTATCCCCGCAAAACTAATACGGCTGTGTAAGCTGACGTTGAGCAACACCAAAAGATCCGTCAGAATCGGGAAGATACCAAACGAGGTTTCAGACAAGGCGATTCCCTATTGTACGATTTTTTCAACCTGCTTCTGGAGAAAATAGTTCGAGCTGCGTAACTAAATAGAGAAGGTACAATCTTTTATTAGAGTGTACAGCTGCTGGCGTATGCCGATGATATTGATATCGTCGGCTTCAAAACGCGCACCGTTAGTTCTGCTTTCTCGAGATTGGACAAGGAAGCAAAACAATTAGGTCTGGCAGTGACTAGATCAAGACGAAATATCTCCAGTCATCAAACAAACTCTAATCGAACTGGCGACTTGGCTCTCACGTCACTGTTGACAGTCATAACTTTGAAGTTGTAGATAATTTCGTATATCTTGGAACTAGCGTAGGCACCACCAACAATGTCAGCCTAGAAATCCAACGCATCCAACTTCGGATTGAGGAGGCAATCGAGAAGCAAAGTCCTCTCTCGACAAACAAACACCAAACTCTATAAGTCGCTCATAATTCCCGTCCTGCTATATGGTGCAGAGGCTTGGACGATGTCAACAACTGATGAGTCGACGTTTCGAGTTTTCGAGAGAAAAGTCCTGCGAAAGATTTATGGTTCTTTGCACGTTGGCCACGGCGAATATCGCATTCGATGGAACGATGACCTATACGAGATATATGACGATAAAAGACAGCGGCTACGCTGGCTAGGTCATGTTGTCCGGATGGACGAAAACACTCCAGCTCTGAAAGTATTCGACGCAGTACCCGCCGCGGGAAGCAGAGGAAGAGGAAGACCTCCACTCCGTTGGAAGGACCAAGTAGAGAAGGACCTGGCTTCGCTTGGAATATCCAAGTGCCACGCCACGTAGCGAAAAGAAGAAACGACTGGCGCGCGGTTGTTAACTCGGCTATAATCGCGTAAGCGGTATCTACGCCAATTAAGAAGAGTATGTAAGAAAAGATATAGAAACTAATATTTTATATTAATTCAAATTTGCAGAAATAATAAAATTCGTCATGAGTTTTGTGAAATGACTGTAAATTGTTCAAATGTAAATTTAGTATAGGTTATACATACGATTAGAATACGCATATTTGTAGAAGTATATGTGCTTAAAATTCCTTAAAGTTCTGCAATTCTTCCCATTCCACACTTAATTTTGGCAAGCATCAATTACTTACTTACACTTTATTCATCTTCTCTTCTTAAAACATTCTCAATACTTTAACATTAATAGTTCACTGAACTGACTTTCCTAACAAATATTTCACTAATTCTTTTGTAATGGAATTGTGTAGAGTTTCGAGCGGCTAACAAAACCAGTCTAACCCTTACTACCCATTTAATATTTGCTATTGTAAAAACTTGCAAACGCATAATTCGAACTCGTTGCTTAAGTCTTTTCTTGATTAAAGAAAGTAATTAATTCAATTATTCAGGGTGGTGTTAATGAAGATATATATTAACAGCTGTCCTTAAGTTGAGAAAAGTGGAGATTAGCGAAAAAGCTTGAAAGGTTTTTGGTCAGCTATATACCTGATACAAGCTTACACCGGGGACTATAAATAGCTACTATGGTATCGAAAAAAATTACACCGGGGACTATAAAGAGCTACTATAGTGTCGAAAGCTATACAGTCAGCTTTGAGAAAACAGGACCTTTATTCTTCTTCTCGTAACACATCTGAAGGTACTGGTGGAGCAATAGAAAGCATTGGGGGCAGAAAAACTCAAGAAGCCTGCAGAGTACACTATATTACAGCTTTTGCCGTATGCTCTACTTTGATAGCGGTATTACAAAAGATCTTTTGAATCACAGTACTCCGAGTCTGTTATTAAACGCTTTCCTATCTTTAGAATTTCGATTATAACTTTCTATAAAATAAACATTCTGCTTTTTCTAATTAAAATGTAGTTTTAAAAGTAGTGAGACGAATCTGGTATAAAATGATTGAAAATAGGCAAGGCATCATAGGTTGAGATTGGAAATGTTTCTAACAAAGCTTTTTCAGGACAATTCTACGCACATGCCCTTACGAATATACATATATTACACTATACATGAACAAAGAGAGAATAATTCCAAACACATACAAATTGCCCGCTACTTGGGTTACAGTTTTCTTCAATTAATTTTTAGTAATAAAATGAATGTTACCTTTTCTACAAATGCGTATTCCCAAATACGGAATATTTTTCTAACCTTCGTCTTTCACATATAAATTGACCAGTGTTTTTAAACTTCAGTTGCTCGTAAAAAGTGACATAACTTATAGTATGTATATTTTCCTAATGTTGTCAATATATGTCAACATCTTCGCTCAACTGCATTGGTTTTGTGTTTTCATCGAGTGTGTAGATATAGTACTTTGGCATTTGCATATTTGCTTTTTACGGCAGCCAACGGCAGCATCTAACTATACAAGCACGTCTTGTTCGAAGCATAAAATAGGAAACCAAAAGCTATTTACAATCTCGAAACAATGTCGAAAGACTGAAAATACTTATGTTTATATTTATTTATATATTTGTATATGTTTTTGTTAATAAATGTAAATTTAATTTGCCATTTGGCTGCAGCAGATTACTGTCTTCGGAGCTCAGTCGCTTTTTCAACAACTACATATGGTACTGGTACAAATTAATGTTTTGCGAACTCCTCACTAGATTATTTAATACTCTCCGGTATAGGTCAATAAATATCTCTGCAATATGTATATTAATAAAAGCATTTTGTAGCTGATAGACTACAAATCCATGTTACACTTTATTTAGACACGTACTTTTTGATTAGTAAACTGATGTACACTCAACTCTTTCTTTTAAACGGTAGATACGTTCCTCAGAAATCTGTGTAAAAAAGAGGTGTTTCCTATAGTAAAATGGTGGATACTTTCCATGTCATCTGAAAACCGTGTAAGATGAAATAAAGAACTATATTTACATCGAAAAACCGTTTAAACAATGTTGAAAACTATAAAATTTCAGATATGCATACAAATTATATGTTCAAATTGCATTTCATTGAGCATTGAACTTTAAAATACATATTTCATACAGGTGAAAAATTGGTAGATTAAGCAAAAAAACAAAAGAAATCTGTTAACCCAAAACTAAGAACAGAAAACTTAGAATAGAAATAAGGAAAAAATATTTACATAGCTGCATAATTATTCGTCGCTACTTAATAACAAGTGCAATTGTTTGCGACGAACTGGACTAAATTCGGTATCATCGCTGGAGACATCCATTTCAGCAATGTAAATATCATGCGAACAAAATGTGTAGGCAATAGTTATCGAATAAAGGGATTTCCCAGTTACTACTATGCATGTACACTTCAGCAATGGTGCTTAGTGTGGTAAAAACAAACATAATTACAAAAAAGTGTTTTGAAACCGTAGTAGATTAAAATTTTTCCGTGTAAAAAAGAGAGTTGGGTGTACTATATTTTAATTTTTTATACTCTGAATAATTAATATAATGTATTCAAAAGTTCCTCATTTGTCAAAGCTGCTGATATCGAACAACTATAGTATAAGTTACCATACAAACTGAACGATCGGAATCAAGTGCTCGTATGGGAAGCTTTTTCATTTGACGAAATATTTTCACGAAATTTAGCATGAATTATTCTCTAAGAGTTTGGTGCAATCACTGAAGAAATGAATCAGATCGGAGCATGTAGAGTAATGTAATTGTTTAGATCGAGTATAGTGCTCACAAACCGATCCATTAAAATCAAGTTCTTGTAACTATGAAATTTTTGTAGTTTTGAAGAGTATTGTAGCTTCGTTGCAACTGAAGTTAACGTCTTTTTTCTCTTTTGTCATATTGAAGTTTATTTTTATTTTTGATCCAACTACATATGTATACAACCAAATTAAACCAATACATTAAAAATATACTGCTCATAAAACTTTTGTGTTTAAATGCGACTTATTGGAAATTAAATTTTGAAATTATTGTTTGCGTTTGGTTTTAATTTGCACTTTGCATTTATAGCCAGTGGCGTGCAAAGTCAAACAGTTTATTTCGCATAAGCAAAGAGATGTGTACGATTGTAGCTTCGAAGTTTCAGAGATTAGTTTTAATATTTATAATTTCGCCTGAGTCCTTGAAATAGAAGCTTGCTGTGATTAAAACGAAATTATCGTTATTACGTGTGATGGATTTTATAGAGTATTTGGATTATTAAAAAACGCAAATGAATATATTTGTAGCTTTTTCATATTTTACTTGTATTTGAATTTAAATATCTGTGTATACATGATTTGTGCTTCAATTTGATTAAACTTTTCGAAATCAAAATTAATTGGCTTTTATATCAAAGATGTTCAATGTTTCAATTCGGCTTGAAAGATGAAATAAAGCAGTTTTTAGCCGTACAAACATAAAAAAAGAGTTTTCGAAACTAAAAATTATATCTGTTAAATATATATCGGTAGTTGATTTCCACTCCGATTAATTGATTTGGAAAAATCCTCCGTCGTGATATTCATGAGAGCTTTCTTCGATTATCCTCAATTGAGTCAAAACGGTGTCCTCTGAGTGGTCATGTGAATTTGCTGAATAGCCAGAAATTACGCGGAGGTAAATCGGGCGAATGTGGTGGTTGCGGCAGACATTCATAAAAATCGAAGAATTCGCGCGTATCTCAAATACTATGAATATTTTGATGTGAAATTTAGCATAGATGTCACTAACAGTACTACCAACTTACAGGAAAAAATTGACTGATTCGAAAAACAGGCGAAGTTTAAATTAAAAATTCACCTTTCAATTTGATCACAGTTTTGGGTAGTCTTTTCGTATTTTGTCAATAAGTGCCGTTGCGGTCGTATATCTCCAGTACTACCAATCATATTGTGTCATACCATATAGTCTTCATTTATATAAGCTTCATTTAACCAAAAAAAAAAAACAGAAATGGTTCGGTCGCTTCCGTTCTGGGAATTTCGAAATTTCAATTTACACTGTGGAAAGTTTTATATTGATAAAATAAAGTGTCTAGTTAAAAAATGTCAAAAAGTGGTCGACCAAAATGATACATATTTGTTTTTTTATTTGTTAGTATAAATATGAAAATACTTTTTCGACTACCCAATATGTATTTTTTATAAGTATACCAGTATAACATTACATAGGGTGTTTTTTTATAGGCACAAAATATTCTAGCTGTCAAGGTAGCTGTGAACAAAAAAGCATGTGCTTGAAAAAGTTTTGTTTCCTTATGGAAAACATGATAACCTGTTGAAAACTTAGCTTTGGCGAGTAGTTGTTGTTCTAGAAATTAAAACAATCCTCAAATAAATTCGAGGATTGCTGCAGAATTGACAGTCTTCGGCCAGATGAGAATCTGGGTCAGCTATAGTTACACAGTGACTGGGTGTTCTATATTCGAAAATTCGCTACAACATATAATGCAATGATATTCGAAAAAAAACCCTTGAGAGCATAGACAGATGGATACTAGACATAAGGTATCGCACACTTATACATAATATCATGCTAGTATTTACAAATATAAATTATATATTTTTAAAATTCAACACAATTTTTAACCAACTTGACCTTCATTTACATTTTTTACATTAATTATTTTTTTGCAGAAGCTGTGATAATATAAGTATTCTTAAATTAATCTTGGAGCTAAATTGCTAATACTTTTACTAATACTGGATAATAAAGTGGTAAAGACAATCCGCAATTTTTTTCCTACTAAAGTATTGATTATCAGCCTTAACTCTCAACTAATCAGTAATCTTTCGGCTAGCAGTGCAAGTGTAAGCAAAACTGCTTCGTGTTTTCTTCAGATCCTAACTTATATGGATCTTCCGCGATCTTTTTTAAACGTTTGCCTCAGTAGAAATAAATTTTAAGCTGTTATTCTGGCGCTAAATATCGTGCGCTTTTAATATTATGAAATCGCCTCTAATCTACTATAAGTATAGTCCCTAATACGAAATTTAAGTGAATAAATTGATTATTCGTTGTTATGAATACATCGAAAAGTCAGTAAATCATTACTTTTTGGTGTGAGATATTTTGTCATTCATTTAATCCTGAAAAAGAAAGTGGGAAAATCCAAATACAACTTCGTTTGAATTTCTTAATAAACGGAAATATGAAGCTGTATTCATTTTGTAAATGCTTAAACCTCATATAAGTAGTCAGTTCAGAGTGCGGCGAGATTGAAGTGTAACTTCCTACCGCTTCTGGTATTGAAAAAATTCACAAGTATCGAAAATATGAATTATTATATTTTGTAATTCCCGTAAAACACACGGAAATCATAAGCAGAGCAAATGGAACGCTGTGACACGTACGCGTAAACAGACAAGCGTGCCAATTTATGAATAAAAAATTTCTTTTTTGATTTTATGCAATTTTCACACCAATTGCAACTTTTGTTTTTATTATTATATTGTGGAATACGTTCGAACAGTTAGTTGTGTGAGCGGTGTTTCAGCAAATTTGTATGATGAAACAAAAAGTCAAATAATGGGAGAACTACAAGCATTAAAAGCACGTACACACATATAGTATGCTCCTATGTATTCATGCTATTTTATATAAGTACATATACATATGTACATGCGCACGCGTAAACAGTATTTCCGGTCGTCAGCGCGTGCACAAAGGTCACAGAAAAGCGTCGCAAAAAGCACACACTAATACATATGCATATATGTACATATTCACATACAGATACATTTGCATAATTTTCTGGTATATATCATACATAAATGAACAAAATATTTATCTCATGTGATATGGGAATTAGCGGAAGTGATAAAGAATAATCAAACAGAA
The DNA here is from genome assembly GCA_027475135.1 of Bactrocera correcta. Taxonomy (NCBI): domain Eukaryota; kingdom Metazoa; phylum Arthropoda; class Insecta; order Diptera; family Tephritidae; genus Bactrocera; species Bactrocera correcta. Next base: position 82,502,166 of record CM050326.1, read on the forward strand.
ACATATATGTATATCTCCCTCTACTTTTTATTGCATTTTTGTGCGCATTTTATTTCATTTCAGTTTATATTTTCATGGATAAATTGCATTAGTCTCTACTTCAGAAAATTGATGATTTGGCACGGTTCTAGGCTAATTCGGATTTATTTGAGTAACTCAGTTATTAATAGGTGGGTTAAACTTTTACTACCTTCTTAGAAGTCAAATTGGGCATTTTTCTGTTCACGTATGTAATAATGGTTAAACTCTTACATTCTGCGATGAGTATTTGATTCAAATGAATCAGATATAAATCACGTGAGTATTTCCAAACATTCGGAGAATATTCTAAAACTATTCAATTTGGAGGTTTCATTCCTTCAAATTACGGGAGGCTTACTAATTGTAATAAAGGGAATGAAACTGCATTAGTAAATAAAGTCATAGCGAAAACTTGAAAGGCCTTTTCGTAGAATCAATGCATTTACTCCAAAAATCATTGAACATTTTACAGTATGCAGCAGTAATACCGCTTTTTATATTAACTTAGCACTTGAAGTGGAAAAACGTGTTTAAAAGTAAATCCAACACGGTGCTATGAACCAGAAGATTTGTGAAAAAGTTCGCTACAGGTGTAAGGGTTACTTTTCACCGAATTGTAAACTTTGAGTTCACTTTGGATTCTCCTAATATCTGACCAATAGCATGGACAAACGTCAACCCTATGGTTTTACTTCTAGCGAACTCCGCAAATTGTAGCCAGACTAATACATAACTTATTCAACCTTCTGTTCGTTTGAATAAACTTCTGCAATTCATCGCGATTCTAGGAAAAAGTTGTTCAATCTGTCAAATCCTAACTCCTTGGAAATTATACTTTTATTTGTTTGAATTATTCAAAAAACGTGATTTGCATTTCGGTTTTCATAGAACGAGTAGTGAAAGTATAAAAATGTATCAAAGGGCACATATTTAGACAAGATGTCAAAAAAAAGAAACATGTAGATTTTTTGCAAAATTGTAGTCTTCTTTAGTAATAAATTTAATTTCAAAATATATTACGGAATTAAAGACTTTCTGAATATCGAAACTAATTAACACTATTTAGGAAGTCTGTCTAGTGTAAACTTAGGTGGACTCTATACATATAGTTTCCTTAATAACTGAGTGTTCCTTAAGTTCAATGCGGTCGCTGAGTGGGGGATAACTATTATTAAAAAGTTTTTTCCTTCGAAATCTTATAAAAGGAATTATGATTACTGTTTTTTTTTTTTCAATAAATTCAGGTTTTTTCTCAGCGAGAATTCAAACTCACTTCCGAAAATAGTTCAGTTAACACAAGCCTTTTTTAGAAATTATTTACACAATTACAATAGAATTCATTAAAATTTTACTTAAACATATTTACTATATTATTCTGTTGTTAAAAGAAATGGATTTGGTATTCCAGAAAATAATATGTTGCAATACATACAAACATATACACATAGTTTCCTAAAATAGTATATATAGTAAGTATTGAAAATACAAAATAAAAATCAGAATGAGTAATTCTCAGCTCAGTGAAATACTTTTTATTTCCCCCATCAGCGGTAAGGTTTGATAGAATCTTCATTGAATTTATAACAGACATATTCCATTTTAAATGCATTCATTTCCTGCTTGGATAGGTGTTCTGCAATATTTCAGTCATAAATTTTGCATGAAGCTCAAAAAACTTCACACACTAAATCCCAACGTGGGGAGAACAAAATTTGCGCTGAGTGCCACTCAATGATTCGTAAGTAACCGTAAAATATTCCTGCTAAATGCGATGATTTCACAAGAATTTAAGCACCAAATGGTGGTATGACTGGAGAACGGCTGGGAACTCCAAGAATACGAACAAAATAAATTTTATAATTCAGTGTAAAGTATCACTCATTTAATCAGCCAAGAACTTACCTTGTGACTGTACAACAGCAAGCAGCGAAGCCGCCAGTATCAGCAGCAGGCCATTGAGGCCGCGAAGCGCTGGTATTTCCATGCTATGGGCGAGTGAGCCGGATCCGCGCTTAGTGTATGCAGTTCCTTATTCTTGTTGCTATTATTATTAACTTTTATTTATTTTTCACCCACCGTTAAGACAGTTTTTTTAAACAACTTATATTGTTTTGCTGCTGTTGTTAATCTTGTAAGCCTTTTGTTAGCCAAAAATGTAATAATTAATTTTTTGTTACACAAGAACTCATTTATTTATTTCTTGCATTGCACTTTTTGCGGCGTGAAAATATATGGTGATTTCTTATTATTTGATTGCTTTTTGTTGATTTTTTGCTTTAATTTTTTTATAGATAATTATTTCTTTGTTATTAACGCAGCACGGTATTTTTAATTTAATATTTACATTTTTATAACCCGTTCAATATGTAAATACAAAAATCAATTTTTACCGTTATTTTGGGAAAAAAATATTGAACAAAGATTATCTGCACAGTTAAAAATAAACTCGTTAAAAACAGAAATGGAATATATAAAATGTAATTGTTTTAAAAAATTAAAACAACAGCAGCATTTCTGGCTGCTGTATATAAGTGACACACAGATTATGAGCATAGCATGTACGAGTATAATCTTGTGTCAGCGTTCTCAAGGTTATGCACAAACAAGTCATACACACCAATGGGCATGTATGTATGTATGTAGCCATGCAAGTTGGTTTGTGAATGCGTGTGAATATGTGTAAGACGGTACACAGTCAGTCAGTTGTTATTGTTTAAACTGCCAATTGCAACTGATTTATAAATGTTTGTGCTAATTAGTATTGTTATTGCAGAAAAATATATTGTAAGTTCTTAGGTTTTGAAAGATTGTGAAAGTTAAAATAAAAATAAACATAAACTTTCTGGAAAGCCCTTCTTTTTTATTTTTTGCAAAATTTTTAGAAAAAAATCATGTATAATTCTTGGAAAGCTTCAATTTTATAAACTAGTTATAGTGGTATACGGATATATAATTACTATAAATCAAAATTATATAGGGTACATATTATTCGATTAAAGATTTGAATACGATTAGTTTTCGATCTTTAAAAACAGTCAACTTTAATTTTGAATTCGGTGGATGAATATAAGTTCAATAGAATATACTACTGTGGGCAAAAAATAGTAAAACTTTTTAATCTAGTCCATTCGTGAAAACGGACGTCAAATCAAATAGGAAACAGAAAAAGGAGCTGCTTATTATTTCTCTAACACTTGTAAGCTTGATTTGGAAATTAAAGCTGACTTCAAAAGCAGCTAATATTTGAAAAGAAAATTTAATAAAAAAATATCCGATTTACTAACACTAGTTTACTGAAACCGTTAACTTTTTTAAAAACAATAACTATTAAACTCATAACCATTTTTTTTTTTTTTTTTTGGCTTGCATTTTCGGGCATTCATTTTTCTCCACTCATTCCAGCTTCGGTAATGTATTCAATGTATTCAATCAAAACGATTGGAAGCACCACCGAATTGATTTGGCCTGTGTTGCTTAGCTTTGCTCATGCGTTTGAATTTTAGTTATGCAATAGCTAATAAAGATGTTGTTGTTTTAATAGTGGTGTTTATTAAAAATCTTGTATTGTATGTGAGTTGGCAGTATATTTAGAGAAATTCTGGTATTTTTAGAACGGATTTGACTTGTGTTTTTATAGAAAATTTATTTAATTTGAGTACTTGGAGATTGAGAAACTGATTATATATGAAACTAATATTATATTGACTATTTATTTCAAGAAAAATAAGTAATTTAAGAGTTAATAAAAACAAAAAATGTGTAAAATAAAAATATACAATAAATAAAGTTAAATTAGATAGTTTTATTAGAAGAAAGATATAAAGTTATTTAATGAAATTGAAATTTAATTTTAAGACTTCAATAAAGATTTTAAATATTATAAAAAAAAAAACATTTTAAAATTACTAAACTCTATTTAAGCTACTATAACTTTATAGATTCATAAGCACACATCACAAAACACAACAACGCGTGGGCTTAAATTAGCACTAGAAAATTAACAATAGCTGAAAATCATTAAAACATTATTAAATAACACGAAAAACGTGGCAACTAGTGAAACAAAGTATTAGTTTAAAGTGCTATAGTCAATTCATTTTTTTAACTAGTAATGCTTTTTAATGAACTTTTTAATAATACAAAAGTAATTTTCGGTTTGTCTCCCAACCCTTTTACTTTTCATTGCTAGGCTTATATGTAAATAGGTAAATAAATATACACAAGCATAAAGCATTATCTATCCAGCCAGCAATGAGATTTCCGAGCTTCGATGAAAACAAAATTTCATTTCACACTATCTGATATAATAATTTATAAACAACTAAGAAAATCATACTACAGACCTGAATCCATTGTAAATACCCATACTGAACTGTGTATAATATATATAAGTAGAGTATCTAATGAAAGCTGTCTACACTCTCCATGCCCGCATTGCTTAACTAAACGTCAAGTTACCTCAGCTGAATGGCAAAGCAAAAGACTTGCGAAACAAACTTGCAGGCAAAAGCAGCCGAATGAGCAGTTGTTAAGCAAATAAATCGTTTGGTAGGCGTGCAGCGCATATATGTATACACAAGTTTGGTGACTTTATTATTTAAATTTATGTCTGTTTTGTATTTATTTCTTTTTATTTAATCGGCTGCTGTATTTAATGTGTGCGTAAATGTCATCGTAATAAGTTAACGAAACTGTTGGTTGGAAATTTTTCAACATTCCTTTGAATCACATATAGTATTATAAAAAATAGAAAAAAATTAATCACCGAGTATTATAACTTTATTTTTAAATATTTCTACTTTTTTTTTTAATTTTACCTTTGCATAAGCAAAGCTTTGTACATTTTATATTCAAAGTAATGTTATTGTTGGGTTCAGTATAAGGTTACAAGCTTTTTGCAGTTGCAGTTACCCAAAGTAACTTTGTTATTTGCACTAATACTATTTTTAATATTGAAAGTAAGTAGATTATAACAATATATATGTATATGTGTATAACTACAAATGCGGTTAAAGTACTTTGCAGTTACATGCTCGATCTGTACTTTGCTGATGTTGACAAGAAAAATATGTTATTATTGCTTCCATACAAATTAATAAGCGAATGAAATTCAAGAAAATGTAGACGGTGATAACTGCTGTAGCTCTTAATAAACAAATAGCAACAACACTAAGAACCACAACAACATTGAAAAGTAATAAAAATTAAGCGAAGAGATAAGTAAATTGCTCAGACTATTATATATTTTATATCATATGTGTTTCAGTTGTTTTATTTTCTGCACACAGATGCATATATGGGCACTTTTATATGTTTCATTTTTCTGGCATGCTTTCATTTGTATGCAAACTTTGTATATTTTTGGTGACTGTTCAGTCAAAATATAACAACAGGGACTTTGAATTTTTTGTTAAAAATCCATTCACAAAATATCATGTATAACCGATTCGAATTAACGATTGTACCAATTCGAAAGACTCAAGCGCGAAAGCTTTAAGTGCACATTATACATATATATGTGTATAAGTATATATGTAGTTGTTATTGTACTTCTTTATATTTGTTATTTTTAGTTTTGTTATTGTAATTAATCGAACAATTGTTTCTCAATATTTCATACCGCACACCAGCGTTAAACCGTTCGTAAACGCGTTTCGAGTCAAACTAACCTCAGCTTTCGTTGTTGGCCAGCGTCAAGGTAGTCGAGTTGCTATAAAATGTGACTTATACTATGGGCTTGGCTCGTAGAGTGGTAGCGCAAGAATTGCTAGATTTGTAAGAAGCGCTGGTAATGACAAAGAGCGAAGAGCAGAAAACGAACTAAGGCAAAGAGCAGAAATGGAATAAAATATGTGGGCTTAAAAGCTAATTGCGAGAAAACTGACTAATTTTAGCATAATAACTCAAACAGAGCAGCTTTCAATAGCCAGAGAGCGATTTTTTAAAAATAGAGTTTTTGGGAGTATGTGTTAGGCGGAGAGTAGTGCAAAAATTATTAGTCTTTGAAGCATCCGTTGCACGCAGGTGTCCAAATGTAAGCGACTAGATTGTAAACCATGGCACTTAATGCATTTTTGAATATAACGCCAGTGGACATTGCCGGTAGGTGCATAGCCGCGAAGGTGGCCATCAGACTCAGAGAATCTGGATTCTTAAAGAAACATGTAACTGAACATTCGGATATCCTCACAAACTTTGACTGCATACCGGATCATCTGGATCATGGAGTCACCATACCGAACTCTGGCGACTCCTTCTCTGCCCATATACCGACGAGGGTGGGAAGAAGCCGTTGGAGGAGAGGGGCAGCAAGCTTCTTCAAGGATGGGCAGATTTGCTGCTACGGAGTGCATCCACCTTCAGAGAAGTCACCATTCACTCAGATAGTAGAGCGGCAATACTAGCCTTAAACTCAGAACAGTGAGTTCAGGGCTGGTCGAAGAATGTCTAATGATTAGACTGGTATAGGTGCCGGGCCACAGCGGAATTGCAGGTAATTGCAAAGCTGATGAGTTAGCAAGAACTAACCTAGAACCATTATCGCTGGAATGGGAACGGATCGGTGCTCCTGTATACTCTTGTGCTCTACTACTAGATAGCTGAGCCACACAGATGCTCTTCCAACGCTGGGCCAACATCGGTACTTGTGTGGTTGCAAAAGCCTTCTGGCCCAGGATAGATCACAGGAGATCTAATTATGTCTTAGCCGTCAGTAAGGCTAACCTCTCATTATTAGCGGGACTCTTAACAGGCCACTGTCCTATTGGCGTACATACGGTAAGAATGGGCATCTTACCGGATGCTGACTGTAGAAGCTGTTTGGAAGAAGATGCGGTAGAAACAAGCCAGCACTTCCTGCTTGACTGTATCGCGTTTGGGAGGTCAAGACTTAGATACTTGGGGGCGTATAGCTTTGACCATCCCACTGAACTGGCGGGTGTTAAAGTTATGCGTCTGTGTAACTATGTATTGGCTACAAAGTGCTTCGCCAATCTGTAAGTCCGAACACGGGAGTTCTTTTTTAATGGCATCACAAAGGACTACATTATTAGTCTACGTGTGATCTTTGATCAGCCATCTTACCTAACCTAACCTAACCTAGCAAGTTAGGAACATTTGCGCCACATAAATCCATTAGCCTCATCCATTTGGCAGTAAAATTGATGTACGAAATAAGCAAACTCACAACAAAAAATAGGCAAACGACAACAATTAAGCTTTAAATTAGCACAGGCATCTCATAGCCAGTAGCAGTAAACCCTGTAACCCATTTTGTGAAACATTTCGCAAGACAAACAATCAGACAAACATATAGCCGGTGGAAAAAAAGCCAAACTGAATTAAAAGCGAAAATAATAGTCGTTTTATAATGCTTTTGCAATCTTAAGACATGCCTGTCAACGTGTTTTTGTATTATGTGCTCTCAGTTAATCTTCCTCCAACAGGCAGACAGATATTTGAATGCGAAAATGCAATTTTCGTGCATCATATACATGCATCTATCACAATTAGCAGCAGCAAAGTGAAGAGTAGCACAAAGCTACGCGATTTTTACCTATGTATGTACGTAAATCGCGCATAATGCATACATATTTATAAATCTGGCTCATCGATCGCGAGTTGTCAATCGTCTACGATCCCACATAAATTGTAAGCTGAAAACCAGCACCAACATATTATACATACATACATAATAATATGAATTCGCTATAAATAAGTGCATACGCGTATGTATATGTATGTATACATATATATATATATATATGTATTTTTATGTCAGTGCATCAATAACATCGATCGTGCAGTGAAGATGACGTTTGCCGTGAGAGGAGTTTCACTATACCAAATCTGCCATCACTGTCGCTGCAAATGCATCGATCGTAAGTTTTTTATAGCAACAAGGTTCGGGATGTGCGGATTGTAGATTGTTGGTTTTTGTAAATTTGCCAATTCTGAGTGCCAACAGATAAGAAGTTGGCGTAACGTGTATGTTGTATGCTGCCACCAACCCTTTCACTGCTATTATTTGCACGATTTGTTTCTGTTTATTTATTTCTAATATTTAGGTATGCATGTTTTTACATTTGTACTGATGAGTAGTTACATACATATTACGATCGGTCGTAAATCGTTTAAGCCAGCACCTACAAACGCCGGAAACAAGAAAGAGCATTGCTAAAAATAATAGTTGCTTAAGTATTTAGATTTTTCTTTTCTTAGAATTATTGTACCTTTATTTATGCAATTGTTTTCATTACAAATATCGACATTGTTTATAGTCAAATTACTTTCAATGTGCATCGAATCTTCACACATTAATTTTACATTTTCTGTGCGAAATGAAAATAGCTCTGAGAAAAATCAATTTATTAAAAAAAAAGGAAAAAATTCAACAATACCTAAACTGTATTAGGCCACATAAAAAAATTGGCAAAAATTTAAGGTCTACAATGTCGCTACAACAGTTACATAACACGAAAATGCAGCTTCCAGAAAATAACATATGGTTTGGCTTTTCGATTTGAACTTCATGTGATTAATTCTTATACTTTAAGCGTAAATTTTATGTCACTTAGGGATGTATGAACTGGTAACTAAACGCTGTGCAGCATTTATTGGCAGAGATGCAGTACTTATTTGCCAGAAGTAAACTTCGAAAGGCTTTCCAACAAACCGATGTATGAACTGTGCTCGAAAGCAGTAGCCAAATCTGAGAGTTTTTCAACGAATTCATTGCTAACACCTTTCTCTTCCAAGAGATTCATCAGCAAGTCATAAAGGTACTGTAAAGAAGCCAATATTAAAAATTGTTGGCCATAAATTAGTTTATATCTACTTACGCCATCGAGTACATCACCGGCCACGGCATAAACCTTATCGTTCCATTCACCTTGGTAGATACATATCTCATCAATACCAAAAATGTCATCTGCATAAATAACCAGAAAATTTAAAGCTCCTTCGGTATTAAATAATTTTATCACTTACTGTATTCGCCCTCTTGTGGAGTACCTTCCAAGAAGGAGCATGTGAATGAAAGGGTTGTGTTGCCCTTAACGATGTCAATTTCAAAACGTGGTTTACTGCGCATCTCACCGATTTCAGCCTTTTCCGCGTTGGGGTCCAACTCAGGTTCGTCTTCAGTATCCACAGTGTGGTTGACATTGAAGTTAATGACAATTCTATACAATACAAATTTTATTAATTACTTGTAAAGATCAATTCCATTTTTTTGTAATTCACTTTTCCTTATCACTCGTCTTGGTTAACTCAACATCGGCGCCATCCAGCTTAACATTGAATCCCTCTATTGTTGTGGGAATAGTTTTGATTTTTTGCGCTTTGCGTTCCGCCAATATTTCCTCAGTCAGGAACTCTACAAGTTCCCTTTCACCTTTAAATTAAAAAAATATACTTTAATTCAAAAACTGTACGCCGTAATTTCATCACGTTGATATAGGTTATGTAATTAATAATATTTCAATCGGCAATAGGTGTTAAAAATTTCTAACCTTTGGTGTGCAAATGTTTTACTCCACCGCAACCGCAGCTGCAGCTTAAGCTGGGCTTGTGCACATTCAACACATTGGTGGTGGCACCAGAAACTTCTGGATTCTTGCACATGTGCCAGAGGGTGCGAGTGAAATCACGTTTACCGAAAACATTTTTCAATGCGTTGTTTGAGTTGGCAGCAATCAAACCGTTGCCGAAACGAAGTACAGATTTTGTTAAATTACTCATGGCGAAAGTTTTAAATTTTGAAATCTTAGGGATATATGCAGCTACAGATGTTAATTTAACCTCACACGATTTTCTGCTGGTAAATGTCAACTTTGATTTTGCTTAGAGTATGTTTGCCGACAAAGGTTGCTGCCATATGTTATTTTTTGCTTTGAAGTATTTCGGTTGATTGCCAAAGATCCCGAGATGACAGGGTAGAAAAATAACATAATAGGGGTATTCTCTTGCTCTTGCAAGATTGCAGATTGCAAAAATACTATACCGAAATATACAAGAGCACGAGAGCACCCATTGCAGAATCTAGTGATATATGAACGTCCGATTCAGTCAATTTATTGTGAATGACTATTATGCATGGCTTTTGTGAATTGACGCACCTTCTGCACACATTTTTAACAAAAAAAAAAACTAACAAATATTTATAATTTAAATAGAAATTATAAAATCTATTTAAAACTTACATTCCTCGAACAATTTAACGACGTAATATGTCTTTATGTAAAATGGCAACTACAACAGGGTTGCAATTTTATTTTTGCGTGACATTGCACGCAAATATACATGGGTTTTGGTCTGACATATATCACAGCCCTTGCAAATATTTTTCTGCGTGTGTTTGTTGTTGTGCCGTTGTAAATCTGCAATGCTTGCACCGTGCACCTAGATTTGCAAGAGCAAGAGAATACCCGTAATATAATAATAGGGGTATTCTCTTGCTCTTGCAAGATTGCAGATTGCAAAAATACTATACCGAAATATACAAGAGCACGAGAGCACCCATTGCAGAATCTGGTGATATATGAACGGCTGATTCAGTCAATTTATTGTGACTGACTATTATGCAAAACTTTTGTGAATGTTTATTGTGCATGACTCGTTTAACGAATATTGTGATTGAAAAAATAACAAAACAAAACAAATTGCGAAAGATTAACGAATCTATTTTTTTAAAAATGCCACAAACTTCTGAGAAACAAAAACTTGTTCATTTTATAATTGAAGAAGCTGCTTCTAATATATTACTACATCTGGATGGTAATTGTTTATTTCATTTTTTTAAGCTTTAAAAAATTATATTATAGAGTGCACCTCACTCTCCTTCCACTTCTTGTTTGGCTGCTGCCTTTTCCTCTTTGCTGGGGCGCAACATCGCTATTCATATTTGTGGAAAACTGTAAAAAATTTTCAGAAATTAAGAAGAAATTTTAAAATCTATTTAAAACTTACCTTCCTCAACAATTTAACGACGTAATATGTCTTTATTTAAAATGGCAACTAAAACAAGATTGCAATTATATTTTTGCGTGACATTGCAAGCAAATATACATGGGTTTTGATGTGACATATTTTACAGCCATTGCAAATAATTTTCTTCGTGCGTTTGTTGTTGTGCCGGTGCACCAGGAGGAAATATATGCAATTCTTGCACCGAGCAAGGGTCATGCAAGAGCAAGAGAATACCCCTAATATAAGAAACAAAAATTGAGACAATGATCCCAAACTAAATAATTAGGAAACGATGATTTATCGACTTATAATAATTACAAATGCTTTGTATATAGGGGTATTCTCTTGCTCTTGCAAGATTGCAAAAATACTACACCGAAATATACAAGGGCACGAGAGCACCCATTGCAGAATTTAGTGATATATGAGCGACTGATTCAGTCAATTTATTGTAAATGACTATTGTGCATGGCTATTGTGAATTGGCGCACCTTCTGCATGCATTTTTAACAAAAAAAACTGTAACAAAACTTTATAATTTAAAAAAAAATTATAAAATCTAATTAAAATTTACCTTTCTCAACAATTTAACGACGTAATATGCCTTTATGTAAAATGGCAACTACAACAGGGTTGCAATTTTATTTTTGCGTGACATTGCACGCAAATAAACATGGGTTTTGGTCTGACATATTTCACAGCCCTTGCAAATAATTTTCTGCGTGTGTTTTTTGTTGTGCCGTTGTAAATCTGCAATGCTTGCACCGTGCACGGAGATTTGCAAGAGCAAGAGAATACCCGTTATATATTTCGAAAATATTAGGCCCAATTTAAAAACTCTTCGTCATCTAAAATGTAAACAAATAATTGGTAACCCATTTTTGTACCAATCAGCTGATTTTGTTCTTACAATTGGGCTTTAGCTGACGTATGTTTTCTCATGTATTTTCGTTTCTATCAATGTCCAACAAATAGCTACAAACGTATGTGATTGCGTGAATTTACAACATTTGTAGTCGTATATTTTAAATTGTTGTTACCATGAATAGTTTGGGCGATGATTGCACGGAACTAAAGAAGCAATACGACGCTTGCTTCAACTCTTGGTTTTCTGAACATTTCCTTAAAGGTCGCCATGATGATTCGTTGTGTGCACCGATCTTTAAAATTTATCAAGATTGTGTAAAGGTCAGTGGGTTCCTGTATCAATGCTTAACGAAAGATTACAAAATGTTATTAAATTGAATTTAGATAAATAAAATCTTTCCCAATTTTACAGCGAGCAATGCGTGAGCAAAAAATTGAACTTCGAGAAATCGATTCAGAAATCAATACCGGCGAAAAGGAGCAGCAAAAACCTGACCCTACAAAAAGTTGACCGATACTAAATAGGGATCTCCCCACAACAGCAACGACAAAACCATATGATTCTGCGGGTACTGGCATATCAACCAGTTTGGCTGGTTACGACGAGTATCCTATTAAGAAAGGTTCATACAGAAGGGACAATTCTGTATCGTAATTTGTCATATTATTACAATATGTTGGTATACAATAATGTTCAACTTAGCAATAATGTATGTTAAACAAATTTATTCAGTATCGCAGTATTCCGCGATTCAGGTAAATAAATAAAGCATAAAACAATAGCGGTTTAATATTGTATGTAAACACTAAAATTAAACTTAAGTTTTAAATAAAGTTAATTTTCATTGTAAATGTTTTAAGAAAATAAACGTTATTTAACGTAAATCTTTATACTCTTTCTTAATTTTAACTTCTGTCATACCCATGAATGTTATTTCTTCCAGATAATTGCTACGATGCCTACAATTCCGTTCATTGTGACCCTTTCTTTTACACAACAGACACGTGATTATCTTGTCACCTCTGTTGGCAAACTCAACGCTATGATGCCTGCGCCACTCCGCGCACATCAATTCTGTATGTCCTTTCTGCAAACAGATCCAACAATGCTGATTTGCTTGATATATTTGACACTCATGCTCTTCTGCCTGTGTGCAGCGTCTGCAATTTGTACAATGCACATAGTTAGGCTTGACGCAACACGCACAAAGCTCACAGTGGCGATAAGTGCTGCCATTTTTTGCCGGACAATTGCCACATTTTGCACAATGACGGTTTTCTAAGGCTGTGTAACGCTGGCATAAGGTACAATATTTGTACTCCTCTTCAACCGGCAAATGTAACAATTCCAAAGGTACATTCGTGAAAACACGAACTGGCGAACCAAGCTTGCGACACTTCTCGCCTACATTAGTGTATGCGCTGTGATTGGTGTAATTAACCTTGTAATCACACATGCGCATATGCGGCATTTCTTGCTGTATGTAATGTTCGGAAAAATAAGGAAATATCCAAAATATTGGCAAAGGTTGATGAGGTAGGTTGTTCATTAAGTTGAATGTATACGTAAGCTGTCTCAACGTGCCGGCTATCGGTTCTGTGCGACAACCAAAAGGTGGATCCGTAAATATTAACAGCGTTTCTTTGCTGGCAAAGAAAAGTTATATAAATATTACTATAATAAAAACAGTATATCTTTACATTATCCAACGTACTTACGGTTTACACTTTAAAAACTCTTCGAATCTTAAACTCTGCTGTTTGTCGAAGAAATGGTTATTACACATATTATACCAGGCAAAATCTTTATCGTCGTAGAAAAAAAATAGGCGATGATCAAAATCCAATAAAAAGCTTTCTATCTCGGAGAAATTATTATGTAAAAAAGCGTGCAACCGCGGAGCACCCATACAGACTACTTTACTACAATTCGACACGTAAATCATATATTATTAAAACTTCATTAATTTGTCTGTAGAAATACATATATCTTTACTCACGTTACACCCAAGTTCTGAAAACATTTTCCGAAGAATTTTAACGCCTTGTCATCGAAGAAGTATTGCGCTTGCAATTTATCATTATCTAATGGGCGTAGGAACCGAGTTGGATCGCAAAGCAGATCATTAGTTAAATTCCAAACCATTTCATGACCGACATGCAATGATTGATCATCACGTAGTAATGGTACATTGCAATGTAGACAGTAATGAAGACAGTCTTCGTGGTATCCCGCCAATAACTAGCCAACTTTATTAGATGTATATAAATATAATTCAATCATCGTTGGCTTACCTTTTGCCGTTCCTTCTTGTAAGAATTAATGTAACTCCCTAAATCATAACGCTTTGCCAATTTCTGGGGCGTTAATTGTTCTGCTGACAGCTGAAAGCTGCATAAGCGTTTATCGCGATGCGCTGCACAAGCATAATAAGCAAAGGCTGGCTTATCTGCCAATCGATTGCATGTTTGGAACAACAATGTTGGCCCATGTGGGCAGTGTGGATGCCGAACACCATGTTCTTCATCGGGATACACTATTTGTAATTTGTTGGCGTTTTCCATTTCAAAATATAATGTATTCACTGATTTTCTTGTTTATTATTTTTCTTGATATCTCCTGAATCAGATATTTATCTCTGGCTTAAATGTTATTTCTATATCGGTCTCTTGAAATTATAAACTGAAAAACCGGCTTTACAAGCTTTCTATTGGCGTCTGACGGCTAAACAGCTGTTTACTACAAAAGCTTTTGTTTAGTTGCTGTTCGAATCACGGTAGAGGTACCACGGTACATATATTTCCCTTATTACACGCGGCAACTTTTGTTGTGGCAACTCTTGGTTTATCGGCGAGGGGGCGACGAGGAGAGGAGAATCGCGCCGAGTTTCCAGTGTTCAGCAACTCGCTTTGTGTTCTTATTCGTAACAGTTCGCTGCGACGTTTTTCGGTATTCGTGTTCTTTCTTTCGTAGTACATAGTTGCATTTACGTACATTTTTTGAAATTAATATTTTGAATATATTTAAAAAAATTAATTTCATCTTTTGGTAAGTAATTTGCAAATATGTATACAAATATATGAACGAATGTTTAGTATCGCGCCGGGCAATATTACGATTTTTCCGGCGCCGCGATTTGATGGTACGGATGGATAGAGGAGGTCCTCAGCATTAAAAAATGTATACGCATATACGGTCCTCAGACCCATAGTTTTCGAGATATTTCACTTTAAAGTTCAAAAATTTGTAAAAACAATGTTCGTTATTTCACTATGTTTAACCTACTTTTCACATATTTTTTAATTAATATATATTTAATTACACTGTACACATTCGTATTTATCAAAAATTTACACTAATAGTATATTTTTTAAGAAAATAAATATACGTTAAAAATTATTTTGCACATTCAAAGTTTCAATTGATTTGCGTGTTTACATTTATGACAAATAGCAGTGTTGCCATACTTTGTCTCCTGAAAATATAATCAAAAATGTGTTTCATATATTTATATGATATATTCATATTGACAATTAAATTGTATGTATGAAAGTTTTTCAGTTTTTCTGTCTTTTTGATTAAAATAGGCCGAAGGCCGCCAGTGCAGAAAGTAGTTCGACACAATGGAACTGTGAATACCCAGGTGTTCGATCGATGAGGGTTATTTTTTTTGAAGCGCGGCCGAAGGCCGCCAGTGCAGAAAGTAGTTCGACACAAAGGAACTGTGAATACCCCGGTGTTCGATCGATGAGGGTTATTTTTTTTGAAGCGCGGCCGAAGGCCGCCAGTACAGAAAGTAGTTCGACACAAAGGAACTGTGAAAACCCCGGTGTTCGATCGATGAGGGTTATTTTTTTTGAAGCGCGGCCGAAGGCCGCCAGTGCAGAAAGTAGTTCGACACAAAGGAACTGTGAATACCCCGGTGTTCGATCGATGAGGGTTATTTTTTTTGAAGCGCGGCCGAAGGCCGCCAGTGCAGAAAGTAGTTCGACACAAAGGAATGTTATTTTTTATCTTTATTTATTAATTAACATAAGATACAAAAACCATTTGTATCATTTTCTTTATAAATGTTAAATAGAAAAATTTTTCATAGTTTTTTTAAAACACAATATGTGGCAACACTGGTACTTGTAATGACATGTGAAGAAAAACAAAACAAAACAAAATAGGACTAACCGTGCGATTCTGTAACGTGAGACAGTATCAAGTCTCTAAATTTGAGATTTTGAGTTAGAGACAATTTTTGAGACTTGAGACGACTTTGCTATTCTGTAAGTAACAGTCTCAAAATCTAATACATTTCGTTATTCAGAGATGTTTTTACACTTGAATGATAATAAATATGTCGATAACAAATATTAACTTTTCTATAACATAGTCAAAAAACATAATTATCAACAAAAATAAAAATATATGTTTACTTTGTTTCATAATATTTACGAAATTTATGTAAAATTTATTTATTTTTTACATTTTCATGTTTGAGTTGCTTACAAGATATAAAGAAATGACAATCGATTAATATCTATGATGATCTCTATTCAGTACATTGAAAATGGCAGCAAGAGTTGTTTTTAGTTTTGTGACCAGCTAGCTACCAGGTCTCAATATTTTGAGACTAGCGCTAGAGACTGTTTAGTGAATAGTAATTAGTATCAAATTGATACTTTGTCTCAAAATGTCTCAAATAGAGACTAGAGACTGGTTACAGAATCCCGCTATAAGTTGCATGTAAAATTGTGGAACTTTAAAGTGAAATAACTCGGAAACTATGAGTCTGAGGATGGTATATGTGTATACATTTTTAATCCTGAGGACCTCCTCTATCCATTAGTACCATAAAATCGCGGCGCCGGAAAAACCGTAATCGTGCCTCGCGCCGGTTTGGTGTCGTTTATGGAGAAAAACAAGGGTGGGCTGAAATTAACAATTAAAAGTAACTAAAAACATTAATAGTGGTTTTTATAATTCATAAGTAATATATGTGCGTGAGTATCCATAATTGGTTTGGTACAATGTACAACAGATGAAAATACACTAGCATATGTATATTTAGAAATTTGCAAAAAATTGCATTTTTTAAAGTGAATTTGTGGAAAAATTTGTGAACCGATTTTTGAAAAATGTTTTAATGTCTGTTTTAAAATAAAGTTCGATAATTTAAACATAAATGAGTGTTTAAAATTTTCAATTTGATTCTCTCGTTTAGGTACAGTGAGCCAAAATTAACCGGCGCGATAGTAAACTCAACCCGTGAAATGTATGGAGGAAGCCATATGTTATATAATCTTTGTTTTAATTTTGAATTATAAATAAAGTGTATTTCTTAATTGACAGAACTGATTAATATATGTGATAGAGTGGCCCAAATACCTATAAGGAAAAAGAAACGGCAATGGGTTAAAGTATGGAGAACATCCAAGGCGCAAACAGATTAACATTCATTTTTAATGAAGGAACTACTGCCCATTGATGTAAATGGACATAAAAATTAATTAAGAATGTCAGAGACGCAGTATAATTTCATATTATCTGCAATACAGGACGACATAACGAAGCAAGATACTGTGATGCGAGCGGCAATTTCTGCAACGGAAAAGCTGTCACTGACCCTCCGTTTTCTCGCAACGGGTAAGTTTAAAATTAAACTTTTTCGTATTCTAAACTAAAAATTTAAAACACTTGATATTTTTTATATTTTATAGGAGAATCGTTTCAAAGCTTAAATTTTGGGTAAAAAATTTCGCAGCCAGCAATTAGTAGAATAATTCCCGAAGTTTGTGACGCTATAAGCAAAAGACTGAAGGCGTCATATTTGAAGGTATAAATAATTTATTTTCTTGTAATAAATAATTACATAATTTCATAATTATAGTTTCCAAGCAGTACGGCAAAGTGGGTATCAATTGCAATACGATGGCAATTTCCAAATTGCCTGGGCGCATTGGATGGTAAACACATAATCTTTAGGCCATCGCGAAAAGATGGTGCATTTTACCACAACTATAAAGGCACAAACAGTATAGTTTTGTTGGCCTTGGTTGTTGCAAATTGCAAGTTCATTTACGTGGATATTGGGTGTAACGGTCGATGCAATGATGCAGGAGTGTTCTTCCAAAGTGAGCTCGCTTTGGTACTACGAGAAGAGAAAGGATTACCATCAAACTCTACTGTAGGTAGCAATATATGTCTCCCATATGTGGTCGTAAGCGATGATGCTTTTCCGCTTCAGACACACCTAATGAAGCCGTACCCTTACCACACAACCTGTTGCCAGAAGAAAACATTCAATTACCGTCTTTCTCGTGCAAGACACATAGTTGAACATGCTTTCGGGATTCTTCAAACAGATTCCGAATATTTTTAGCACCTATAAATTTAAAAGTAGAGTCTGTGCAAAAAATTGCATTGGCTTGCTGTGTTTTACACAACTTTTGAGGAGCAAATAGTACCGATGGTATAAATTTAATCAATTCTACAGCTGAAAGAAACTTTCAAGCTTCTGTTAATAACAACAATCCGAGGAGGGGTGGGCCAGAAACTATTCGGCAAGAATATATGGCCTATTTTAATACGGAAGGAAGAGTTGATTGGCAGTCATAGTTCTGTAATTTTAAGAGGATTTTTTTTTACCATTATATAATGTGATATATAAATTTTAATAAAAATGGAATTATTTATGTTTTATACAAAACGAAAAATGTGTTGTATAATTAAATTACAGAAACACTCATTCATAGAGACATATATTTAATCGTTGAGATGGAGAAGGAAATTCCTATCATAAAATTGTCTTTGCATATACACAAGTATATTAATAGGATTTTCCCATGATCATTGTTTGCGCAACAAATCCTCGATAAATGGAATGTGAAAATTCCCGCAGTGGAAGCAAACACATTTAAAAGATTATTATTTTTGGTATTTCCATTCCTGTAAAAAATATTGTACGGAAACAGAGAAAACCGCCATTTAATGTAATTCATGCGACTAATTTTTATTTTATAAATATAAATGCCCTACATTTTTTTGATGAATAGAAACATTTTTCTAGTTGAATTCATATCACATTTTATTCATTGATTTTAATTCATAATTCATCATAACTTATAAACTATATAAAAAATAAATAGTATTTATTCAAAAATAAGGCACTAATTAGAAAAACTTAGGCTTTTTCAAATTAATCACATTTCGGTTATAAATTAAAAATATTTCTTAGAACTATGTATATAAAAATATCTACATTGTTTGTAGTTCAAAAATCAGTCTTTAAATGTATCACATTTCATTTTTAAATTAAAAATATTTCTTAGAACTATATAAAACTATCTACACAATTTCAGTCACATTTCATTCAAACTTTTCCATTATCTATATTAAACGGTCGTGAAAAAATTTATTATTATTATTTACTTATGTAATTTGATAAACTATATAAATGTGCATTACTTACAAAAATCAAAATCTTCATCTTCAAAAATCCCACTCATTGCATTCCGAAGTAAGTCGTTGTGAGGGGATTGTAGCTGCGAATCACGATATCTGATTGATTTTGAAACAAACGGCGCATAAGGCATTGGACCTCCCATTGAGCGTCTTTTGCATGTGAGGAACTATCTTCTCCATTTTCGTAGAGACCAAATTGCCCAACCAACTATACGGTCTATTGCGTCTTTCAGCGATTTTTTCTCTTACAGCCGCCAAATCCTGCCTCACTTTTGCCAATGCAGTGCTCTAAAAAATAAATGTTAGAAAATAAATAAGTAAATTGTTTAATTTTTCAAATTAAAATTACAATACCTTTCCCTTTTTCTTCTGCCTTTCTTTTTCGCCATTCATTATTTCAGTTGTCTATAAATGTAGATAAATATAAATTGGTTGGGTTGTTGTTGGAGATATATTATTTTCACACTCCCGACTTCCTGACGCGCTTGGATCCTAAAGTATAATATTTGTTTGAATTGATGTAATAAAATTTAATAAAATAAAATAAATTATTACCTCGTAGTTAGATTCACCCCTCCTAATTTGGGTATGCTGCTCCAAAAATTGCAGCAGCGAGAAGCACCATAACTTTGAAGAATACAGATCGTTTATACCAGCTCCGCTTTTTCGCACTTCACGAATTTCTCTTAAATACTGGGTTCTTATATTTTTCCACTTTTTTAATTTCAAACACGTTTATGTTTGGCACGTTTAGCTCCTCACAAATTTTGTTAAAAGCTTCAGCTTTTATATTCCGGTCCAAATATAACGGTGACTTTATGTTATAAATACACTCCTGTGCTTCTACTAAATATATTAATTTTTCAACTAGCGCTTGTGACCACTTTACTTTTTCTGCCATATTTATCTAAAATAATCGAATATTAATAAACAGAAAATTTAAAAATTAATTTATTCAACTCACCACTTTTTAAAATTTCATAACCACTGTAAGTTAATATCCTTACTCAGAGCAGAGAACTTAAAAGTATACATTCGTTAGATTTTTAGTAGGGAATTCACCTCACAAGCACGGAATTCGCGCTGTGAAATGTTAACATTTTTAACAGTTCTCCACATACTCAACAGAGAAGATGAAGAGAAATAAATATATGTATTTCGGCATATGATGCCATATAATCAGAGCAGAGAACTTAAAAGTATAGAGAAGGTGCAAATCGAAATCTGTATGACGGTTCGATTGCGCGGCTAACAGAGCTGATAGAATCATAGTAGGGAATTCACCATATTCGCTGCTATTTAGCAGAATTGAGCACGTGCAGTGGCAGAAATATATGTAAAATGACTGCGAATAAATAAAGAGAATTGCTTTGTAGAAAAGTATACAAAGACACACAAAGAATGTAAAAAAGCATTCTCTGAGTGACATATGCATGTTTATATTGTATTACATGAACCATTGTCACATATGCGTGATTATTTTGTATCAAATAAACCTTTTTTTTCCAAAAAATGATAAAAATTTAAATTTTTTTTAAAAAATCGGGAAAAATTAGGAAAAATTATTTTAATTTTATTTCTCTTTATTTTTATTTTTTAATTTTTAAATAAATTAATATTTATTTCCACTATTACAAAGTGAATATGTGTAAAATGAACTTCATTTCTTCAAAAAAATTAATGACCTTCATGAAATATGCATATTCGCATTATTTCGTTATCATTTCCATATTTGTACCAATAGAATTCCTATGGCATATACATACATACATACTTATATTATTTCTTTGGCGCATTTGTATGTTTACGAAAGCAAATGCGAGCCACATGCATATGTACATACATACATTCATAATAACAAGTGTCGCACGCGTATTTTCGCATCTCCGTTGCCACGGTCAACCGATGGCTGTGCCGAAAAAAATAAACCAATGGCCGCCGATTGTCACTGCTTCCCTTGCCCCTGTAGCAGCTTCGCCTACAACGTGCGTAAATATGTATGTGTGTATAAGTATGAGCATGAATACATATCGACGCAGATTTTTGTCACGAAAAAATATTTTAGACAAATATTATAACTCGACAAATCCTATGTTGCCTCTTTTCTCACTTCTTTCTTCAAACAAACACCACAAGATGTTCAATTTATGATTTTTAGCTTTTGCCATAAAATAAAAGGCAAAAATTAAAAATAATTTCTGTCGAGATTCGAACCCGCGTGCTTATAGCGACTTCTCAAGCGCTTACCACCAGCACCACCATTGACGCCTACACTGCACTGTCCTAATTATGGTTTGGTTATGCATGAAGAAATATACAATGGATCGCCGATTGTTACCGCTTTCCTTGCTGCTGGAACAGCATCGCCTACAAACTAGCGTAAATATGTATGCATATGTATAAGCTTGCATACATACTGACGCAAATTTTTGCGAGCCACGGAAAAATATTTATTTTAGAATTGACAAATATTGTAAATCGACAACAGTCTGTTGCCACTTTTGTCACTTTTTTCTGTGAAGAAGCATCAGAAAGTTGTTCAATTTATGATTTTTAGCTTTTGCCATCGTCGCGAAAAGACGCTTGTAGGCAAAGGCACGCTCGGGGAGATGTTACGGCGTCTGTTTTTATGAATGAAGCAAGGTCGCTTGTGGCATATGCGCCTGCGTTTATGAATGAAATCGTTTTTGTTGTAAAATTTACTACATTTGGGCTTCGCCAATTCGGCTGCCATATTGACTTTTGATGCTTCTGCTATTTAGACAATTGTTTTTGTAGAACAATGCTTCAATTTTTGGTGGTGACATATTCACATGTGTACGCATATGTTTGTATGCTTGCGCATTATTTGTTCGGAAGTGTATATAAATATATTGTTACGATTTTACTGCTTGCTAGTTCACTTTGTTAGGTTCGTATCTCTGGATTGACAAATAAAACTACAACTGTTTAATTTAATTCAACTACTCTTTATTTCACAACTCGTCTACACTATAGCAGTTTACTCTTAGCACTGATCGATTACGTTCGCGCTGCCACGGCTTATATAGCCACGCACTTCTCGCTGATGCCGACGTGTCCTTCTAGAATATCGCGTCTGGAAATTACCAGAACATAATGCCAGAGATAAAGAGATGTTTAACTCCTCTCTCACTGGAAGTGAGAGAGCAATTGCTAAACGTCAAAACCTACTGAACTTTGACAGCTAATCGAGTTCAGTAGGTTTTGACGTTTATCAATTGGAAACGGGCGATGGCCAGATTGAAATCTTACCAAAAAAATATGTAAACGGAGGGATTTGTTGCATCGTTCAAGACCACTTATAAAAAATGTAAAACAATGAAAATTAAATAAATTTGGAAAATTTAAAGGTTTTTGATGAAACGTTTTGTAATTTGAAGCAACAAAGTATTGTTTTCAATAGAAAATGATTAAAAACATTTAATGATTGTGAGCTAACTAGCTTAAATCCTTTTATTGGGTATTGAAAGGTCAAAAGTCAGTTGTTCTAATATACTTCAAAAAGATTTAAATAGTTTCTCCATATAATAAATAACTACTATTTAGTAATAATTATTCGTACTAAATGTTGGGTGTTGGGTTGATAAATGCCCAAAAATTATTATTTTGTTCAATCTGGCCATAATGGAAAATGTTATAAAAAACGCTTATTTTGAGGCGCTCTCACACTGGAATAAGTTAAACATCCCTTTATTCCTGATAATGCTATACGGCGCCAGACGCAAGCAGACAGCCGCGGCGCCAGATGTCTACAACAAGACAAATGCTATTCCATATACCTACAGCTATTGTTCATAATAAGGGATGCATATAGCAATACAAATACAACTTAATACTACTTTTTGTAACAATATGTATGTATGTTCACATAAGTATGCGCGCACATATAATATATTGATAAGTGATAAAATCATGATTTGAATTTCTGAACGCGCACGTGCGCATACATACAATCATATGAGCAGATAATCAGATTATGATATGAGCATGTGCAGAGACATAAGATAATATGATGTATGTACATATATGTATATTGTTGTGATAAATTTAATTTCTATTAGTAGGAAATAAAATACAAAAATATTTATTAGTATAGTATATTATGTAAAAATCAAAGAAAATTATTAAATATGCAAGTCCAAATTGACTACTCACTGGAAGTGAGAGAACAATTGCTAAACGTCAAAACCACCTAAACTTGACAGTTGACTGGATTGAGGAGGTTTTGACATTTTGTAATTGGAATGACTGGAACGGCCAGATTGAAATTATACCAAAAATATATCTGAATGGAGGAATTTGTTGCCGCCGTTCAAGATCGCCAATAAAAATTTAAAACAATGAAAATCAAAGAAAATGCAAAATTTAAATATATTTCATTAAGCGTTTTGTAATTTGTTGCACATTAGAATTAATTTTCAATTACAAATGATTAAACACAGGCTTAATTCACCTTATTAAGTACTGAAAGATCGAAAGTCAGTTGTGTTAATATACCATAAATTCATAAAAGAGGACTTAAGTAGTTTCGCCATATATTAAAAGTTCAATATATAATAATTTGCAATCGTAATAAATGTTGGGTATTTTAATTTAAAATGCCCAAAAATTTTTATTTTGTTCGATCTGGCCATAATGGAAAATGTTATAAAAAACGCTTATTTTGAGGCGCTCTTATACTGGAATAAGTTGGGCATCCCATTATCCCTGGTTCGCAGTCGAACCTGCACCTTCTCTATACTTTTAAGTTCTCTGCTCTGGATAGACGTTCTCTGTCTATATTATACGTTCTCTGATGAAAATTTGGTATTGCCACTTGCGAATTTATAAAATTCGCTTCGCCTCAACTGTCAAAATTTGGCGAACGTTTACAGAGAACGTATAATATAGAGAAGGTTCAATTGCGGACAGGCGTGTGATGGTCAAGAGCTAACGAAATCCTATTAGTGGATTTCACCACTTTTGGCTGAGAAGGAGAAAATTTAACAGTGCTGAGCGAACAGAGCTGAGCATTCAATGAAAATTATTGCTATTGCAGATGTATGTTGCTCTTTTGCTTATATTTCTATACGTTTACATGCAATCATATCTATTGATATGGATATCATTTTGCGAATTTTTGTGAATTCATGCAAAATTGATAACATTATTATTAAATTATGCTATTTTCATGGTAATATTTGTAGTTAATGTCCAAATAAAAGCTACTTTTTAAATATTTCTTATCTTTAATAATATTATATAATTTCGTATGCATGTATACATATAGTATGCTTTATACATACATATAGAAAATATTATCGTAATATCCTAAAAACATAATATATACAATAATAATATACATATGTAAATAACACATCTTATCATTTAAAACTTTCATACGCATCTATCCTGCAGATATGTATGTATGCAAGTACAAATCAATTTCAAATCAAGATATTACCATTTATCAGTAATATAAAAAGCGCGCGCTTCTTTCACACAAATGATATATGCGTACGCATGTAAAAAAAAAAAATACAAATAAAGGGTGATTTTTTAAGAGCTTGATAACTTTTTTTAAAAAAAAAACGCATAAAATTTGCAAAATCTCATCGGTTCTTTATTTGAAACGTTAGATTGGTTCATGACATTTACTTTTTGAAGATAATTTCATTTAAATGTTGACCGCGGCTGCGTCTTAGGTGGTCCATTCGGAAAGTCCAATTTTGGGCAACTTTTTCGAGCATTTCGGCCGGAATAGCCCGAATTTCTTCGGAAATGTTGTCTTCCAAAGCTGGAATAGTTGCTGGCTTATTTCTGTAGACTTTAGACTTGACGTAGCCCCACAAAAAATAGTCTAAAGGCGTTAAATCGCATGATCTTGGTGGCCAACTTACGGGTCCATTTCTTGAGATGAATTGTTGTCCGAAGTTTTCCCTCAAAATGGCAATAGAATCGCGAGCTGTGTGGCATGTAGCGCCATCTTGTTGAAACCACATGTCAACCAAGTTCAGTTCTTCCATTTTTGGCAACAAAAAGTTTGTTAGCATCGAACGATAGCGATCGCCATTCACCGTAACGTTGCGTCCAACAGCATCTTTGAAAAAATACGGTCCAATGATTCCACCAGCGTACAAACCACACCAAACAGTGCATTTTTCGGGATGCATGGGCAGTTCTTGAACGGCTTCTGGTTGCTCTTCACCCCAAATGCGGCAATTTTGCTTATTTACGTAGCCATTCAACCAGAAATGAGCCTCATCGCTGAACAAAATTTGTCGATAAACACATTTCGAACCGAACACTGATTTTGGTAATAAAATTCAATGATTTGCAAGCGTTGCTCGTTAGTAAGTCTATTCATGATGAAATGTCAAAGCATACTGAGCATCTTTCTCTTTGACACCATGTCTGAAATCCCACGTAATCTGTCAAATACTAATGCATGAAAATCCTAACCTCAAAAAAATCACCCGTTATTCTTCTGGAAAAACAACAATAGTCTCAAAAATCAACATACATACTTACAATGTGAGTACACACGTAAATATGTGCGTATGACATTCCCACACAAACAATGCATACACAACATACATACTTACATGCGTTCACATGTGGATATGTCGCCCGCAAAAATTACAAATATTGTTCTACAAAAACAACAATCATTTGAAATAGCATCAGAAACCACTATGGCAGCCAAATTGCCGACGTCAAAATTGGTAGTAAATTACACAACAACAAAATTTTCATTCATGAACGCAAACGTACTTTCAAAAAGCATATTCGATTCATTCATAAAAGCAAAAGCCATTACATCTCCCCGAGCATGCCTTGCCTACAAGCGTCTTTGGCGACGATTTCAAAAGCTAAAATTCATAAATTGAATATATTTCTGAAATGTATGAGAAGGAAAAAGTGTCAACCCCGCAAAATAAGTATTAAAATATATTAGAATAAAATCGACAACATAGATTATTTGACGATTTTCAATTCAAGAAATATTTCAAAGAAAATATTCAGAATTCTTCTGATTCATGTGTACAGTCAATCCCGATTAAGTAGTACTCCGCTTAAATAAAATCAACTCTCTCCCTCATCACTCTTAACAGCCTATATTACATCTTGCTGCATCTCACGGTTTGTTTTTTTGAAATACGTAGAAATTATTGTTTTAAGTACCACTCGTTTAGGTCTCCTCACTCACTTATGTACCATATTATATTTTTATTTTTAACTAACTACAAATATCTGTATCTTAGAAAGTGGCACATAACCGGGATTGACTGTATTTGTGAAGGAATGTAGAAAATATTTCGTTATACGGAAATGTTTTTACGCAGCTGCGTCGATATGTATGCAAGCTCACGCACAAACATATGTACATATTTATGCTGGTTTGTAGGCGGAGCTGTACAACGGCAAGGGAAGCGGTGACAATCGGCGGCCATTCGTTTATTTTTTTTTATTTGTCGCGTCAGTACTTCGACACATTGACTTTTTCATAAAACGTAAAGTTCGGCCATTGGTTGTCCGTGACAACGGAGTTTTTGTATGAAACAATGGGTGTGTATATTTACAAACAAAGTTGTGTGTAGACAAGATTACAAACATGAACGATTCTTTCAATTTTGTTTAAATGAACACAAAACTACATATGTATGTACATAGTATGTGAATATGTGAGCATTATGCGAAAGGTTTTTTAAAATGTTTTTACAAGTACACATAATTGTATGCATATGATATGGTCTTTTAAGATGTTATCAAAACTTCTAATGCCCAAAGCAAATAAATACATACATATGTACATATGTATATAAAAATATAACTTATCAAACCTAAGTATATTAATTAAATATTTAGTCAATAATAAAAATATGACTTTATTATACATTTCAAGAGATTTAATGCCATTCATCTTTAAATGGCTCAAATTGCACATACATATTTATGTGCTTTGATATCAAATATATGGAGCATATCTATAAATTATATCCATAGCCGTTTGCGCATTGTAAATATGCGAATCTCTAAGCGTACATTGAAATTAGCATCACTTTTCTCATTTAACACTAAAAATGCTCAATTCTGCTATTTTCGACGCTCCTGGTAAATATTGGTGAAATCCGCTTATAGAAACGAGTACCCCTGATTTTGTGGTGAAATCCACTAATAGAAACGACTACCCCTCCAAAAAAATGAAATATCGTAAGTTTGGCAACGCGGTGAACCTTCTCTATATTATACGTTCTCTGACGTTTATTTGATTCGAGAATCTAATTAAAAATGGAGAAAACGTTAGTAAAATTTTAAAAATTTATTTATTGTATTTAATTAATTACAAATTTAATTATTTTTAGAATAAAGCGAACTACTCAAAAGCAATTTGAGGTACTAGTGAAGTTGATGGAGGGAAATCCGGAGTTAGCCAGAGGAATGGCACCGTTTCGCTCAACAAAAAAAAAATAGGATGGAGGTGTGGGAGGGTATTGCTTCAGAGTTAAGCAATATCGGTCCTCCAATACGTAGTGGCAGCGAGTGGAATAAGGTAAGAATAAACAATTTTGATTGCATCTGTATATGTACATATCTGTATAGATTTGTGTATTTCTTAGGTTTGGTTGGACTACAAGTTAAAATTAAAAAGGAAAATTGCAGATAATCGAAAAGAGATTCCAGCCAAAGGTGGAGGACCATACACCCAACGCAGTTTAACGCGTTTAGAGCAGGCCGTGTACGAGTTGCTCAGCTTGCAACAGGCAGTGAATCCAAGCGGAGCCGCATTTGGAAGCACTGCACCTGCATATTTAGAAGAAGAACATCTGGAAGATGTGGAGATTCAGCCTGAACAGGCTGCAAATGTTAGCATTACGTCTAGGGCGGCACCTACAAACCTTCTTGTTGTTCGTTTTTGCTCTTCAGTTATTTCCGTTTTTATCCAGACATTGCACAGAGTGGATTCCAATATTGGAAACATTTCCTTAAAAATCAACGAAACAGTGGGATGCGCAATACCTAGTTGGAAATCATTTCCCACTGTTTGCTGATAGCTCCAATGAGCAATGAGGACGCAACACAATTACAACATTGGCGATATTGACGACGATAGGTAAGTCAGACATTTTTCCTTTACGCTGTCTAGCACATACATAAATGCATCCTTACTTAACCGAAAGTTTTCTTTAAATCTGTTTATAAAAACTTATGTGACGCGATATTTGTTTATGCACTTTTATAGCAATAGAAACTTACAATACTGAAGAAAGTTCCATGGGATTGAAGTGATCTCTGATGAACCGTCGCTGCCTAAGTAACTTCGTTGTTTTCCTTTCAACATAACTGTCTTCAAAATATAAATCTACGTTGTTAAACATTTTTATTCTTCTTCTTCTTCTTTACTGGCGTAGACACCGCTTACGCGATTACAGCCGAGTCAACAACAGCGCGCCAGTCGTTTCTTCTCTTCGCTACGTGGCGCCGATTGGATATTCCAAGCGAAGCCAGGTCCTTCTCCACTTGGTCCTTCCAACGGAGTGGAGGTCTTCCTCTTCCTCTGCTTCCCCCGGCGGGTACTGCGTCGAATACTTTCAGAGCTGGAGTGTTTTCGTCCATCCGGACAACATGACCTAGCCAGCGTAGCCGCTGTCTTTTAATTCGCTGCACTATGTCAATGTCGTCGTATATCTCGTACAGCTCATCGTTTCATCGAATGCGATATTCGCCGTGGCCAACGCGCAAAGGACCATAAATCTTTCGCAGAACGTTTCTCTTGAAAACTCGTAACGTCGCCTCATCGTTAGTGGTCATCGTCCAAGCCTCTGCACCATATAGCAGGACGGGAATTATGAGCGACTTATAGAGTTTGGCTTTTGTTCGTCGAGAGAGGATTTTACTTTTCAATTGCCTACTCAGTCCGAAGAAGCACCTGTTGGCAAGAGTAATCCGTTGGATTTCCAGGCTGACGTTGTTGGTGGTGTTTACGCTAATTCCAAGATAGACGACGTTAACAGGAGATATATCGTCTTGCCCTTGTTCACTGCCAGACCCATCCGCTTTGCTTCCTTGTTAAGTCTGGAGAAAGTAGAACTAACGGCGCGGGTGTTGAGACCGATGATATCAATATCCAAATTTAGACATCGCGGCATAGAGGCAGCTCCTTTTCGTGCTGTCGAAAGTAGCTTTGAAATCGACGAAGAGGAGGTGTGTGTCGATTCTCCTTTCACGGGTCTTTTCCCAGATTTGGCGCATAGTGAATATCTGGTCGGTTGTTGATTTACCAGGTCTAAAGCCACACTGATAAGGTCCAATCAGTTTGTTGACGGTGGGCTTTAATCTTTCACACAATACGCTCGACAGAACCTTATATGCGATGTTGAGGAGGCTAATCCCACGGTAGTTGGCGCAGATTGTGGGGTCTCCTTTTTTCTGGATTGGGCATAGCACACTTAAATTCCAATCGTTGGGCATACTTTCGTCCGACCATATTTTGGTGTTGTGAGTTCACTGCCATTCAGTAGGCTGTAGAAGTGTTCCCTCCATAATTTAAGTATGCTCTGGGCATCGGTGGCTAAATCACCTTGGGGGGTTCTACAAGAGTATGCTCCGGTCTTGAAACCTTCTGTAAGCCCCCGCATCTTTTCGTAGAATTTTCGAGCATTACCCCTGTCGGCCAACTTATCAAGCTCTTCGTACTCACGCATTTCGGTCTCTTTCTTTTTCTGTCTACAAATGCGTCTCGCTACCCTCTTCAACTCTCGGTATCTATTCCATCCCGCACGTGTTGTGGTCGATCGTAACGTTGCGAGGTTGGCAGCCTGTTTTCTCTCCGCTGCGACACGGCACTCCTCGTCGTACCAGCTGTTCTTTTGCACTTTCTGAAAACCAATGGTTTCGGTTGCAGCTGTACGTAAGGAGTTTGAAATGCCGTCCCACAGAGTCAGAGAGCAGGAATGCAAGCCGAGTAGAAAATCGATCAGCCTCAACCCATTTGGGGATGTTTCCTCGTGGAGGCTGAATTTACCGACCGCAGTGCCAAAGATACCTTCTTTGCCCACCCTGGCGTTGAAGTCGTGGCGGGGGCATCTCTCATAAGTGCGCTCCAAGCACTCATAAAAGGCATCTTTGGTCACATCGTCCTTCTCTTCCGTCGGGCGTGGGCGCATATCAGCGATATGTTGAAGAATCTCGCTTTGATGCGGATTGTGGCTAGACTTTCATTCTCTGGAGTGAATGATAGTACTCGGCGACGGAGTCTCTCTCCCACCACGAATCCAACACCAAACTTGCGCTCCTTCCCAATTAAGGGACCGGATATTCCAGGTGCATACCCTCAATTCGTAGTCCTTATTTCGCTTGCCATGGTCGTCATCAAAACGGATGTTCTTAGGCTACCCAGAGGATACTTGGTCAAAGAACGGAAGTCGTGAGCTGCTTGAGTCATATGTAAAAGAATCGTTTCTGGCCACTCCCAAGTGAATGGCGATCAGAGAACTTTCCTCACTTTTATTTCCTCCAGTTTTATTCACCTTTTTAAAATCACCGTAAAATTTCAAAACACACAATAATCAATTTTAATACGTCGAATATGTCAATTTCGGATGAACTCGTGTGACATTTCTCAATTATTTTAGTATGGCAACAAAAAAGTTGAGCGAATGTGTTCATTCGCCAGTCACAATATGAACATGGCAAATTTTCGCCTAAAACATTCGACTCGCCAGTGACAATACCAGCATAATATTTTGGATGCAAACTGCTTGTCTATTACTGTATTTAGTCACTATAAAATTAAACAAATTTTATTTATTTAAAAAAGCACTCTATTTATTTAAATAAAAAGACGGACAAAAATTTTTTCTTCAAACAACGAGCAAATCGAAATCGTTTTAAGTTTGTTTTGACCTGAAAACCGTTAGGAAGACCCCGCCGATAAATTGTTCTCGTTTTAAAACCAATAAAAATCGTACAATCGATTGAATATAATTTGAATGTTGAAAAACAATTTTTTTTAAAAATCTATCACAACTTTTTTTGTTTTGTTTAAAAAGGATACACTAAACACTAATCTAGATTCGAGTATAAAACAATAAATCGACGCGTAATTCATACAACAATGTACCCAAATTTATGTGCGTGTTTGTATATAACATTGTTTTATAATTGCAAATAATTATACTATAGAAAAAAATATGTATATATGTATATAGTATTTCCATAATCGAAATATATCTACGAATGTATTCTTAAGCTTACATACTTCTACAATCACTTACAAACTAGCCTATGACATTATTTATGTATAGTTGTATAAAATATATTGTAAATATTCATCATAGATACATATTTATTACTAAAAATATTCCTTAATCGGACGGACTAACTTTTTAACTAGTACGTCTATGCAAGAAAATATATATGCTTACATTTAATATTTATCATAGTTTTTAGGCTTTACATTTTTAAATCTCTTCAAATTGTATGTACTTAATTTATGCAGGGTGTTGCAAAAGCTTTACGTGACAAATTTCGTCAATTTATGATGCATTTTGTCGAGTTAAAAATATTTTTCATATAATGTGATGATTTTGTTTTAAAAATTTTATTTGCACATATCGTTTCTGTTGTCAATTGGCATTAAATTTCCAAGGCAGCATTTTCTAATGATATTTGTAATTTCATCTTAATATATACTATATAAAAATTTTGTTCCTAAACCTTTTGTTACCAATTTATACACCCTGTTTTTTATTTTAGTTATTTATATTACATATACCAATTCAATTCCTAACTAATTGAGCTTCTTTCACGATTTTGTTTGTAATATATTAATACTCGCTAGCTATTAGTTAATGTATGATTCATCGTGAAAATTCAGAGCTATTTAAACTAAAAAGCAAACTATGAAGTATTAATGAATGAGAAATGTGTTGATTACTTTTTTAAGTCTATGATACACTGCAGAAAATACACGTTTTAATTTGATTCGCAATTTTTCAATATCTTTGCAATTTAATTTTTTTAATTATGTTTTTTTTCGAAAAATTTTAAAGCTTTTAAATTAATGAACACGCGAGTAAAGCATAAGGCTATTTATTAAAATGCAAGCACATTACAAACATTTTGTTTAATTACGTAGTAATTAGTACAAAAAAGGTTGTAATGAAAATTTGCAATTTAAGAATTTACAAGACTCTTTTATTTAAAAATACACTATTACATGAAACTGCTTGCCTATCATTTAAATTTCAAAGCAAATTTCAATTACACAAACAATTTATTTAACAAAGCATAGAGAATAGACTACTTTCATTCATTACGTTTACTATTTATGGGATTTTCATGCAGTGTAATGACCTTGATTTAATTATTCGCCATTTAATAGAATACTATTATACAATTGTCTCAAGTGTTTATGCATTAAATGGACTCACACGCACGACAGACAAATAGCTGGGAATGTATGTAGACAAAAAAAAAAAGTAAGGAAAATGTGAAAGTGGTAAAAGTACAATTGGAGGGTACTCGAGCAAATAAGTGCTGACAAAAGTCGCATGAATATCAAGCGCAATCGAACGTGCGTGAGAGCGTTGAAAATGGTAGTGGCGATGTGTACCATGAAGATGATGAGTGATGTAACTTAAAAAGAATTGGCAACGATCGAAGCAGGCGCAAAATTAGCCAAGAGCATGACTGCAATGAAAAAAAAAAAATGGGCTAGTCACATAATTGTCACCTGTTTTCGCGGGTTGTTTTTTACCGTAGTATAGACCGGAGTCTGCCAACTAAATATAAATGTATTGTTTGACTATACGTTGCTTTTGTTCGTCAACCGTTCAGTCTAATTACATTAATACTTGTTTGCTTTTGTAATATTATTGAGTTATTACTATTAATTATTATGCTTTATAGCAATTGTTAACATATTGTGCGTATAGCGTTATTGTATGTATTAAGTCGAAATTCGTAGTGTTAGTGGATGTGCAATCATGAGGCGAAAATCAACTTCGTAGCCAAAAGGAATTGCCTCAAACTACAAACATTGTAACTATTGTAGCCATTTTATTTGCGTTAAACCAAAACGTTCTCAAAAATCTCATAGAGCTGTATAAATTGTAAAGATATTCGATATGTTTACGATACGAGTGTTGAGATGCATGTGCTTGCGGGTTCAAATAAAGTGTTTAGAGTTGAAAGTTGGTGGCATTTTTTTGTATAGAAAAATAAAATCACCCAACTTTTCCGTTTGTCATCGGCCACACTAAACACATGTCTTCACACCCGCAAACAGGCTTGTAATTATATTTGTACTTAATTGTAATGTGTTCTTGTAAAGAAAAAACGAAAACTCACTTTAACCTCAGTTTTCTCGTAATTAAACTCAAATTAATTAAATAAACTTAAAAACTACATTTCCTTAATATTAAAATTACATAAAAATTAAGACTCGCAATGACATAGGCTATGCACCTGGCGTGCGCATGTGTGCAAATCAGCACGGCAAGTGCGCGTCGTTGTAAGATCTTCTACTTATTTGAAAAAAATCACCCAATTTGTTTATAGCTTAACTGAGCTCGTTCACGAATTTGCATTTGCACACTTAACGCATAACTGTTCAATTTAATTAAGTGCGTAGCCTTTAGATGCATGCATTGAGACGATTTACATTATACAAATCACTTATACCTCCTGCTATGCAAACGTTTTTCGTAAATTGTAATTTTGTCTAGGCTAATTTGCAACACTCATACAACACACCGCGCATTTCACACTATTTCCATACAATAAAATTCCTAAACAAAATATTTTTTCAAAAAAAAAAAAAAATATATATATATATATATATATATATATATATAAACTATTCTAATAAAATTCAACTAGTTTTCTAAATGCAACTCAATGCTTCGCAATGGATTGCAAATACGCCATAGATTATATATATGTACGCTTAACCTTCGTTAAAGTAGACGTCTTGCAGGGTATTTCCTTTTCAAGATTTTCTGTAGAGTTCTTGCATTCATGGCTGCGATCCTTCTCTAAATCGAGATTGGGTTTTTTAAGACTGGAAAAATGGTTCGGATTCATTAGCAGATTAACATCTTTGCCATTATTATGATGCTTTACGGTGAATTGACTGTGTGGCGAGTAATAAGAATAAAATTAAGAAGATTCCGAAAAAATGACTTGGGATTAAGGGGTTACGGGTAGTCAAAATTTAAAAAAAAAATTAATATTTTTTTTCATTTTCGTTAAATGTAAAATCTTAAAAATATTCTCGGAAAATTTCACGTTGATCCGATAATTAGTTTTTGATTTATCCGACAAATAATAAAGAGAGCTCGGGCACTTCATAGCGCTAGTGTGAAACTTTAAACACGTTTTTCTCAAAACTACGTTTTTTGAACTGGTGACAACTGTAACTCGAAAACCGCTCAGTAGATTTTAAGGAAATTTATACAGCTTTTAGAATACATAATAAAAATTTAGATTTAACGAATTAACTGTTGATTTTTTCCCAAAAATTTAGACAAACATTTCCTGTGGCCATTTTGTTAATTTTTGAAAAAAAAAAAAACCTTCGATCAGGCCGAGGATTATCTATTTATAAAACAATTTTTTTTTGTCCCATTGATTTTAGATGAATCTCCAAAACTTATGATTGTCACCGCAAGTACCTTTTTTGGGAACTGGGTCAACACAAACAACTATAACTTTGGAAATTAATTATTATTTTTTTTTTTTTTGGAAATTTTCGTGACTTCCAAGTTAACACAATCTATAATAATGCCATATTACTACTTTAGTAAAATAACACGATTTAATAGCAAAAAAAATACTGAAATTCTCATTTTTTCGTGCCTCTGACTACCCCTAACCCCTTAATGAAACTTACGAATTCGAGGTGAATTGATTACGGTGATTTGCATGTAGCGACGTTGCTTTACACAACCGTTTTGAGGTATAATATCCAACAATAATGCCCACAACGAAAGCGATAAACGAGAGGGCCCAACATAAGCTCTTGCCGGCGACCTTTAATTGTCTGTCTTTTCTGTCATCTTGTGAGTGAAATGGACCTATAAAATTAATATTTTCGTTTGAAAAATTATTTTATCACTTAATAAAAACTCGATTTTCCCCACTCACCACTCAGCGTGTTCATGAGCTCATCGGGATCCACCGATTGTAATGTTATTTTATTTCCATCGCTAAAACTGTTCAGCAAGTAATCATTGCCAGCGCCTGTACTTTCATCCATATCAGTTACTTTATCAGAGGGTACTTCATCGACTGCAGAAACGCCACTCTCCGATGAGGCTGTACTCGCGCCAACTGGAACGCTATTAACCGCACTCACTTTTGTGTAGTGAAACTTTTTGCTGTTCAATTCTTCATCAACTTGTGGTTGTTGTTGTGCTGTAACCAAGTCAATGCCCGGACTTGCCACAATACCGCCACCAACAATTGGGCCGTCAGCCATGAGTGTGCCACGTGTGTACTTTGGACAAAGCGATGCTGCTGCTTTTTTGGTAGTATTCAAGCTCTGAAGGAAGGCTTTTGTGCCGAATTTGATGTTGTTGGGTGTAATACTTTTGCACTCATGATTCTGCTGATCCCAAGCGCAATTTGGATCTTGAAGACTGAGACAACCCAAACAGTCTACAATATGCCCACAATGATGCAACGGCACTGTGACCAAACTGCCATCACTAACGACTAATAGACGATTGGTTTTCGCGGAAACGACCAGTTCACGCACCGGCACACCCAAAGGCAGCACTTGCATCTCAGAGATAAGTACTGTCTTTAATTTGTCCACGCTTGTGGAATCGCTTGCCTGAGTGGGTGTAGGTATGTTAATAAATTTTGTTATTCTGCCATCATCTGTGCCAGAGTAGATAACATCATAGTATTCACCATTTAATGCCATGATTTGTGCATCAATAGCGATTGTGGTGAGTCGATGGTGTAAATTTACTTTCGTGAGTAGTGGGCGTCCGTAAACCGCGGGCACAGCAGTCTCCATTAATGGATGGGTTTTGGCGAAATTCACCGCAATGCTCGATAGCATTCGCGAATCTTCGACACACTTACCCGGACGTGATTCCGGCACTTGTTCATCCTGTATGGGTAGCCATTGTGATTGACTATCTTTTTGTGATTTGAAACTGCCCTCAAAAGCGTCCATAATATCATTTACATTGAACGCACACACCGCTGAACCGGGTATGGCGTTCACAGAGGTTGTGAAGACGGCATAGATGAGTGAATTTGACCCACTTTCGACAATGGGTGTGATTGCCTCTGCGCGAAAAAATATGAAAGATATTTTATATTAAATAACAAATTAAATTTTAGATTTTAAGACTTACGAATTTCATCGAAGTAGAAAGGAAATTCGCCGGGTACAGAGCAATTTAGTCGCGCTTTCAAAAATGAAGTCCAACTTTTGGAAAGTGAATACGGACCCCCACGATCGTTCTTGCATACGCGAGCAACTCTTGAGTAAATTGTCTGAAAAAGAGATGAGAAATTAAATTTAATATTTTAATATTAATATTTAATATATTAAATTAATACAAGGGAACCAACTTATTATTATAATTATTTCAGTGTCACATTTTCTTGAAGTTTAAAAAATTTAAATCAATATAATTTTTTTAATCCTCGAATCTAAACACTGGAAAATTTATGTTTATAAATTAATTGCACACCCACTGCTATTGACCCCTACATACCACGCAAAGATCACACACTCACCTTGCCGAAATTCATATACTCCATTGAAATTTCACGAAAGAAGAACATAACATAACGATCACGCTCCACAGCACCCACAAAGTCTGGTTGATTTAACTGTTTCAAGTCGTACTGTTCGGTGCGTAAATTTTCGCGATATATCAGTGGATCACTGCCCGAGAAGTCAGCAACGGTGGCACTATAAAGTTGACCGTCCGCATAGGCATAAGTGCTGTTATGTGCCGGACTATATGGACAAAGACCTTGCGCTTCCACGTCGCGTACAATCTCATACCGTTGGCCGGAACCACCGGCTGCGCTCAGTTCACTTGTGGCGGGCGCATAATGGCGACAGCGCGGTTTATAAGAATTGGTGCCACACAACAAGATTTGCTCACCATCGAGGCGTGCAAATACGCGTATGTAATTGTGGCAATCAGTTTCACGTTTACCCTTCAGTGCGCACAATTCGCGATCGGCATCGGATGAGAACCATTCCAGGCGACTGAGTTCACGTAAGCCATCCATGCTGATGTTGTACATGATGTCTCTATAGATAGGTGGGAATGAGGTAAACCAAAACAAAAAGAGATGTTGATGGTAGTAAGTAATTGTCGGCGACAAAATAAGTTAATATAAGGGCTGTGCGGATTGAGAACTTACTTAGCACCCACCAGTATGGTGACATCATCGTAGGCCAAAATTTTAAAATAATCCGTGCTGTTGCCCAGGAACTTGGCAATGATTTTATCTTGCTCTGCAGTAGCGGTAGGAGATAAGAATAATATACAAAATGCAAATTATCAAATGAATGCATATAATTATACATATTATGTGTATTTAAAATTGAGTTTAAAGAACGGAAATGATAATCAACTGCACCATCACACTTACTAGGTTGCAAATCTGGGCGCACATCGGGCATCCAAGCGTGTACGGCATGCGGCAGTAATAGAAGGCATAACGTGCTGCAGCTAATTAGTGTTTTAATGGCGAACACGCTTTTGGTTGTAGGTTTCTGTTGCAGCTTTTGCATTGTAACAATTATAATTTTATTGTTATTATTGTATAGATGACTGTATGTACTTTTTCTTGTTGTATGTTCTTGTATGGTATGACGGCAGCGATACTTTCAATTGCTTACACACAAAATTTCGTACATTTAGGTATATATGTATGTATGTATGCGCCGTTAATTGTAACATGTAGTTAGTTAATTATTATGCTTCAAATTCAGCTTATATACACACAATGAGTCGGTGGGCGTTAAACGCTTTGCCGGCACTGCTGTTTACTGCAGCTATTATTGTTTGCGGATTGACACATATTTTCCGGTTAACATCATACACTAAAAACGAGCACAGCAAACTTATTCGCGTACGTACGCCGCAAGCAAGACTAACTAAATGACAAAGGCACACGGCCTGTGTTGTGATGGTGGTCTGGAACTGTGTTCCAGGCTTAAACACTCTCACGTCTGCTAATTGTTAGGCGGCAGAGCTAATTGTGTGCTTCTAATAGGCTCAACAGAATAGAAATTAAATACCTGCAAGATAGAATGGAATGAAGAGCATTAATAAATAGAACAATATGTAGCTTTAGAATCAAGCGCAAGTATGTTATTAGATGCGCTGAAGGATGGTATGCAATTGATAATAGGTTCGGTGGAAATTTCATATGTGGATCGTGCGTGCAAAAATCAAAAGAAATTTCGCAAGCGCATTATGAAGAGTGCATGTGCGCAGCAGCTAATCAGGTCTTCAAATTGGTGATACTTTTCGCTGGCAGTCAAGTATTACAGGTGTTATAAGCATCGTGCACAGACGGTGGACATATGCGCACATGCGTACACAAGAATTTGAATGCCCTTTCTACCTTTTGCCACACATGTGATGACACATTTCGTAGAAAATTGGAAAAATTTAATGGAAAGCACGTACGGTATTTCCATCAAATTGTTTATATTATAACCAGCCTGTTGCACACTGACTAATAAAATAAAACGCTCATCCTATTCGATTGTTGTTCTATTTTTTCTTAGGAAAAACGTGACTTTGGCAGCATTGACAAGCGGTGTGTGTAAATATTCGAAATATGCGAGCAAGCATACGATGCAAAGGACACTAATTACACAAATAACAACACTATGTGTTGTACACACACGGTTAGTGAAATTAGAATACAAATAAAACAGTCGTCTTTGGTCGTCAATTGTTGCTATTTTCCCATACTTAAACTGCTGATAATTAGCGAGAAAAGGAATGAAAAAGAAATAGATGTGAATTCACTGCCTGTTGGCTGCATCAAAATAACCAAGCAGACAGCCACCCGGTATGTCAGCAGGCAGCATTGATATACTAAACGCGACAGCGGTAGTGACAACAATAGTCAGTCGAGTTGACTTTTTCTTTGCTTTCCATTTGCAACAACAGCAGCAGTAGCAGCAAGTAACATAAGTCAACAAGAGAAATGCCGATGTGCCCCCATACATTGTTATTGATGAGATCAAACATGTTTACTTTGAGATTTGAACGGCTCGATTGTGAGGATTACATGACAATATTTTCCGCTTTTCACAATGAAAATGCCATGTTATCTTACGATTGTGGTATTCCGAAAAACAGTCGAGCGGATACAAGAAAAAAACTTACGTATAGTGAGTAATTGGAAATTTTATTACATTTGATACACTGGCAAAGGTTAAGCAAACCCACAAATATTTAATATCTATATTTCAGAAAATATGCCATAGTAGGAAAATATGCAATATAACTTTTGATTCAACAAAGGACGTTTATAAGCAAGCCTGTCCAACAATTAAAATAAGTTTTTTAAATAAAAAATGTGTAAAAAGTGCATTTTAATAAGTAGGTTAAGATATGGTAAAAATAAAAAACTCTTAATCTGACAATAGTTTCACTTGCATTTCAAATAAATATTTAGATATAAACCTTACACTGCAACTCGATTTATTCTGAATTTGCAACTATTTTTAAAATAGAAAAAATAACATTAAATTTTGTGCACTTAGAACGGTGGTAAGACATTTGGCATGCAATGTCAAGGAATTCTAATATTTCGGCATATTACACCCGCTGAAATACGTACTGAAATCGAGAAATTGTCTAACAAGAAAGCCCCAGGATATGACAAAATTGATGCCAAAGTAGCTAAATGCTTACCTAAAAAAGGAATTATGTTGCTTACACTTATATATAATTCTATTTTAAGGCTTAACCATTTCCCTACTCAGTGGAAGTGTGCTGAAATTGTGATGGTGCCAAAACCAGCTAAATCTGAAATAGACCAATTAGTTTGTTGTCACTATTATCCAAAACATTTGAAAAAATATTTTTGCGTAGAGTATTGTCAATCCTAAAAGAGAATAAGGTGATACCTGAACACCAATTTGGGTTTCGTCGATATCATGGTACTCCCGAACAATGCCACCGTGTAATTAATCACATTATTGATGCTTTAGAACGTAAAGAATATTATTCAGCTGCGTTTTTAGACATACAACAAGCATTTGACAAAGTTTGGCATCATGGTTTACTATACAAATTAAAAAAAGTATTTTCCTCTCAAGTTTATCTAATTCTCAAGTCTTATTTAACAAGCAGGTCGTTTTATGTAAAAATAAATTACGAAACGTCTGACATAAAATACATAAATGCAGGAGTACCACAGGGAAGCGTTCTTGGCCCTGTACCATACACCATCTTTACATCTGCCATTCCTGAAACTGAAAATGTATTAATTGCTACTTAGGCTGATGATACTGCTCTATTGTCGTCAAGCCAGACGCCAATTGAAGTAACTAATTTAGTGTAAAGAGAATTGATCAACAACAACTTTATTGGCTACTTGGACGTACATCGCAGTTACATCTTGAAAATAAATTACTATTATATAAATCTATACTAAAACCTATATGGACATACGGTGTGCAACTTTGGGGCACTGCTTGTAATTAAAATATTGAAATTCTACAAAGATACCAATCGAAAACTCTAAGATTAGTTACAAACGCGCCTTGGTTCATAACAAATAAAGCCATTCATTCAGACCTGAATATACCTTTTATTAAAGACGAAATTAAAAGATTTAGTTCAGCATATTTGCACAGGATAAGTTATCATGACAATACTTCTATCTATTAGACTTAAAAAACATCATGTTTTAGATCTCCCATTTAGGAATTAAGTAAATGCTTAATTACATATCTTACTACGATATTAAATGTATAATTAAATTTTTTTTATAAACATTTGTATTTAGAACATATTGTTATATTGCATATTTTTGATCTCATGGGAGATCAAAAATTTTAGTCAAATTTTGGTTTTGTTATCAAATTTGCTTATCATTTACTAAAAGAGATTGCAAATAAGATGTATGTATTAAAAAAAATATATATTTTTAATAAATTTTGTGAGCTTAATGGATTTTCAATAAAATATTTAAATATGTAATAACCAAATGTTCAAGTGCTAAGAAATTGGCTCAACTCACACTAACTTAGCTTTCTTAGTACAGTAATACCCCGGACTTACGCGATAGGTGGGTCCGAGCGGTTGCCGTGTAAGTCGAATTCGCGTAAGTCGGGGTTCAACGTTGCATATAAATACATATAAAGTTTGTTTAATCGGGACCAGAGTTTAAAGAAAACAATAATTTAGAAGAAAAATGTTTAATAAAGTGTAGGATAATAAAAAAATATTACATTGTTATGAATAAAGTAAGCTAAACCGAAGTTATTTTGATGTCGAAGGCTTCATATATTCTAACAGTGTTGCCTGACGAGTTAAATTTTTCTTCTTTTCACTTAAAATTTCCTCGTAGCATACCAGTAATTTTTTTATCCCTCGTTTTGTAGTAAAAATGCGTTCTTCATTAGAATCAATTTTTTCTAAAATTTGTAACCCCTTTTCAATTGAATTGAGCCCTTCTGTTAAGTTTGCAATTGTCATTTGATTTACCGATTCAACTGGGTCTAGCGAATCAGTTTGGTCAATATCTTGCTCATACTTACGCATTTCTATAACCTCGTCAATTGTTACCTCTTGATTGTGTGAATCTAGCAATTCTTGAACGTCATCATTTTCGACCTCTAAATTTAATTGCTTGGCGATATCGACCACTTCTTCTATTATGCTATCGATTTGTTCAGGATCTGAAATGGTTTCTCCTTGGGTTTCAGAGGTGAAAAAAAATGGACACAGTTTTTTCCAGACACCATTGAGAGTTTTTTGTGAAACCTCATTCCAAGATTGTCCAATAATTCTTACAGCATCTAAAATATTGAATTGCTTCCAAAAGTCTTTAACAGAAAGCTCATTGTTTTGTCTCATAGCTTCATGTAGATGTGCAAATGACCGCCTTGTGTAGTAAGCTTTAAATGTTTTAATGACTCCCTGGTCCATTGGTTGAAGCAAGCTGGTAGTGTTTGGTGGCAAAAATACAACTTTCACACGTGGATCGAAATTAATTAGAGTTGCGGGAGGATGATTAAATAAAGAGAAACCCAGGAGTAATATCCTGGTAAAATATATATTTTAGAATTGCCTAAATAGCATTCTTAATTCGCGCGGCAATCAAAATGAAAAACCGCGTATCTTCGAATTCGCGTAAAACGGGGTAGCGTAAGTCGGGGTATTACTGTACTTAATTTCTCAACATAAATATTAGCTTTTTTAAGGGGGCCGACATAAAATTTCTACAAATAAGTATATACATATATACATATACAGAATCAAATATCTAGTATGTTTACTTGATAGCCATATGAAACAGCTCAAAACGAAAAAGAAGTGCACTGCACAAATGTTTTGCATACAAAGTATTTATTTAAAAAGTGTGTCCATCCATATGTTCGATAATTTAGCTTGGCGGATGAGCATATACACAATTCTATACAAATGTAAAGGTTTGTGAAAATGCTTTAATACACAATTATTTATCTCTACACTTCCTTCTCTTTTTTGTTCTCCTATCAAACTACTCCACTTGTGCGTTTTTATTTATTTATTTATGTACATATGTATATACATTTGGTGCATATACAGATACCGTGCTCCACTTTTGAACACTAGATGCATATGATTTACAATTTATAGCGGCTTAATTTCTACTCACACCTGTTTTAAAAAGCATTTTTTATGTAAATTTGATTATGTTATGTTCTAGAGATTTAAATTACACTTATACTGTGAAAACGTTTCTTATTGCAGTATTTTATTATTTGCTTCTGATTTTATATTCTAATATGAATTAAATATTACTTAACAATATTTAAAACTTTATTCCAAATCTCCATTGAAACAACTCACGCTTACGTCGCAAATGAGTTCAAAGAAAATATTCAAGAACGTCACCTAACATAACATTTAATGGACGTTAAATACAATACATAATAAATAATAGTAATGATTTTCAATGTCAAAACTCTCAAAAGTGTCAATTGCACAAATTTTTGTATTCTCACGGTTGGGTTACTGCTTCGCACTCAAACGTCAACGATTGTTAATGCCATCGATAGTTAATGCTACCTACCAAATTTCATTTTACAATGCGACCACTTCAATAATAGACCACGCAAGAAAACAACCACAATTGGAGAAAAGTTACACTCTATACTATAGTGAACTGGGGCATGACTCATACACTTTTACGCTTTTGGGTGGTGGAAAAATTAAAATAAACAAGTAAGGAAGAGGTAAGTTCCTGTGCAACTGAACACTTTATACTCTTACAACTCGTAAGAATCAAAGCCAGGGAAATACTTTAAAATGTAAAACCAATCATATAAAGTAAGGTCAGCCGTATGTTCGAAAATCCTAATATTAGTTATATGGGGGCCAATTAAAATTTTTGCTCAAATTTACCTATTTTAGCTACAAAAATACACTGTTATAAGAACAACACGCCAGCTCATTTTATTGAGATAACTCACATCTTAGCCGATATATGCGGCACAAAATCACCTGGAAGTTCATTATCTTTATATTGGATATATGGGGGCTAAGGGAAGTTTTAATCCAATTCAATCCATTTTTGACACACACACCATTGCTAGAGAAGGACTATCCCTGAAATTAGATATCTCAGACATTGACCGATATTGTCGATCAAAAGTCAACTATAGATACTGGGGTCCAAATATTCGGTACCTAGGGGCTTGAAACGTTTTTGTTTCATTTGAGTAATTTTTGGCCATAAGATTGCATACTTTAAGGAAATCATTACTGCAAAATTTTATTTCGTTATATTAAAAACATCTTGATTTGTGTACTGAAAAGTGAAAGAATCAAGAAGATTTTAAAATTGTGCTATTGGGAAGTAGAAGTGGTAATTGTCCGATTTCGCTCATTTCAGGTTTTTTGCATAAGATTATGAAAAGAATGCCACGTACCAAATTTTGTCGAAATCAGTCAGTAGGGTATCATAAGATATGAGATTTCACCAAAAAGTGGGCGATGCCACGCTCATCGTCCAATTTTTACACCGGCTCCACTAGCGCCTTGTCGTACTATCCTGGCGGCAAATTTTCACATTTCTGGCGCATTTAGTTCAATCTTTTTTGCACTAAGAAATCCGTGTACCAAGTTTCAATAATATCTCAATTTTTACT
Source organism: Bactrocera correcta (assembly GCA_027475135.1). Taxonomy (NCBI): domain Eukaryota; kingdom Metazoa; phylum Arthropoda; class Insecta; order Diptera; family Tephritidae; genus Bactrocera; species Bactrocera correcta. The sequence goes on from CM050326.1 coordinate 82,546,853, forward strand.
CCAGTTATAGCTTGCACGGACGGATAGACAGACAGTCAATCGGATTTCAACTTTTCTCGTCACACTGATCATTTATATATATATATATATATATATGTATATATGTATATAGTATAACCTCATATCTATCTCGCTTAGTTTTAGGTGATTCGTACAACCGTTAGGTGAACAAAACTATAATATTCTTTAGCAACTGAAGAATAAATAATTAAATAGTAATAATCATTGTTATGTCTTTTGCCGGTGTTAGACGTTGAGCGCGGTAATAAGTGGAAAGACGAATGATAGCGTTAATTCTTACATCGCTTTAAGCAATGAAAATTCATCCTTCTTTATCTCTATTCTCTTATTTCTATATAAAAATATATTGAAATATCTTTTCCTAGTTGAATTCACAGCATGCATAAAAAAGCAAATTTTATTTATCGTTAATTACGTTACATTCACCTTGTGAGTTTGGATATTTTTCCAGCTAATTTATATAGCAACAAATGTTTTGGTTAGCAACAATTTAAGGTAAATATAGATTGCGGAAGCTTATGGAAAATTTCTATGCCAATTTGTATTTCATCTTCATCATTGTTTATAAAAGTATTTACATATGTACATGCACATATAGCCAAGCATGGCTGGATTGGCCAAAAATTTGTTTTCCCCGAAAATCAATTATCTTTTACTTTCTATTGTACTTCTTATACTCACGCAACACCTTGGAACAGACAGTATGTTGTTGTTATCTAGTCCCCCTTACGATGGTAAGGATTATCTAAGTTGTCGTCAACGTCATCTAGCGACAGGCGCAGGAAACGTGCTGTTTCAACGGGGTCGGACCAAAGGGAAAAGGGTGTTAGACGAGTGGGGTTGGCAGAGCTAGTGTCGTGCGGAGACTCATTGCACGCAAGACATATCTTGGATATTTTGGAGTCTATTAAAGTGGGAGTTTAGCCTGCTACAATATCCAGAACGAAGCTGCGCATAGAACTGGTGATTTGACTCCAAGAACGGCATTTACTAGAAGGGTGTCATTGAACGTGTTGATAGCTCCACTGTAAATGGCGATCAGAACCTATCGGAAATTAGTTGCGTCCGAAGTCCGGTTGGCGTATTGTTCGATGTCGTCGAAGTAATTGAGGGAAGACCCTTTGATGTACCTAGGAGGTGGTTCCGTTCTAAGCAGGTGGTTGCAGGGGTGGTTTCCGCCCAGCAGGAACTGCTTGTAGAGGAGTTTATTATGTAAATGTTCGATGGGAGATATCAAGAGGCATCCTTCGTAGTCCGGAGTGCAGTGTTCTGGCAGGTCTGAAGCTTCTAAATCTGCGTTCCACTGCATCCAGGCGACCATATGGGTACGGCGTAGTAGAGGACCAGTATAATAGTTTTGTTCACTTACTGTTCTTTCGTGTTAATCGATGTAGAGTTATATACACCCTGTCAAGAAAGTGTCGGGAATTTAAAAATAAAACGAAAATTTTTCAATCATCATCCAAATTTATTTTATCGTCTTCAAAGCGATGCGCATGTGCTAAGGCTTCTTCCAATCGTAAAAACAATTTTTATAGGCACTTTCCGGGATAGCCTTCAGCTCTCGTGTCTAATTCTTCTGATGTCTGTTCCACGAAGTGGATATTTCAGTGTGGAGAAGGGTAAAAGTCACAGGGGGCCGTATCAGGTGAATACGGTACCTGCTCAATGATATTTGTTGAGTGTTTGGCCAAAATGTAGCACAAATTCATTGATTTAAATTTTAAAATTCGACAAACTTTAATAAGCTCGACTTACATAAACAGCTGCGGTAAATACATTGGTTGACAGATCGCGCTAATTTTTGGCATCATAATTAAGGACAGTTGTACCAATCTAGGAAAAAAATGTATCTGTCTTCCATATAACCGGGAGATAGGAGAAGAAAATGAAGAATTGCCGATACTTTATTGACAGGGTGTAGACATATGTGTACATATAAATCTTCTTCTTTTATACTGGCGTAGAAGCCGCTTTCACGGTTAAAGCCGCTTAACAACAGCGCCCAGTCGTTTCTTCTTTTCGCAAGGTGGCGAAGATTCCAAGAGAAACTAGGTCCTTCTCCACCTGGTCCTTTCAAAGCGCAAATGACTATAAATCTTCGCAGTACTTTTCTATCGAAAACTCGCAACGTCAACTCATTAGATGTTGTCATCGTCCATGCCTCTGCACCATATAGCAGGACGGGAATAATAAGTGACTTATAGAGTTTTGTTTTTGATCGTCGAGAGAGGACTTTACTTCTCATTTGAATACTTAGTCCGAAGTAGCACATGTTGGCAAAAAATATTCTACGTTGGATTTCGAGGCTGACATTGTTGTTGGTGTTGGTGCTGGTTCCAAGGTATACGAAAGTGTCTATAACGAGTGCGACGACTTTTTGTTTAATGATAGGATCTCCTGGTGTTGTACTTTCACTGCCATTCAGCAGGCTGGAGAAGTGTATCCTCCATAATTTTAGTATGCTCTAGGCATCAGTGACGAAAACAGTTTCGATTCCCCTAACAATCTACGATAACGGAATTGAAACACATCATATCCGTTTATACAACACTAAGTAAGTGGACCTCGTCGGCAAATATATATACATATGTGATAATGGGACAGTAACCACTTCGAGTACCCATATACATACTTCTACTTCTTCTTGTTGTTGTTGTAGCGGCAGAATTCTGCCGAGTTGACAGTCCTTGGCCGGATAAAAATCCGGGTCCGTTCCGGTTACGTAGACCCGACTGTCGTGGGAACGATCTTCTTCTTCTTCTTTACCGGCGTAGACGCCGCTTACGAGATTATAGCCGAGTTAACAACGGTGCGCCAGTCGTTTCTTCTTTTCGCTACGAGGCGCCAATTGGATATTCCAAGCGAAGCTAGGTCCTTCCCAACCTGGTCCTTACAACGGAGTGGAGGTCTTCCCCTTCCTCTGCTCCCCCTGGAGGATACTGCGTCGAATACTTTCAAAACTGGAGTGCTTATGTCCATTCGAACAACATGACCTAGCCAGTTTAGCCGCTGTCTTTTAATTTGCTGAACTATGTCAATGTCGTCGTATATCTCGTACATCTTTCCATTTACATACCAGTTATTTTAAAATCACTAAATTTAACACCGGAGATCATAGAGATCTTCTGGAAATAAGTTGTCGTGTTGTTAAAAATTGAGGCCTCATATAGGAAAGCTCTCGGTGGGATTCATACAGAATATCGATTATATCGGTTAGTCAGTGACTCATAATTATAAAATTATTTGGCAAGTACAGTTGATTAATGGGAAAAGTTAATGCAAACAGGCAATATTTTGTCTTTGATACAATAATATTTTTGGTTTTTCTCACGTAGCTTCTTTACTTGATTTTCTATGAAAAATGTTATTGTGGCTGATATTCGATAGATTTTTGTACATAGACAGATATGTTTATGTAGGATCAATTTGAACAAAATGTAAATTTGCGCTCGTGCAGTAACGCTTAATGCGATTACCATTCCAAAGCACAATATGATGTGTCAATAATGATTACTATTAACACTGCGCGTGTTCCAAGTGAATCACGTCTTTTATAGTTCACCAATTATTGAATTTATAATTACTATTTCCTCAATTACGCTTGTAATGTTTAAAAAGCAAATTGTATATTGCTTAGGCAAATATATTCACAAAATAGTAAGATCATACTTTAATGAGGACTACTAGTTGGAGAGATATTTAATACTATGTACTAGATTTATAGTTCGCATGCGTTCTATAGCTAATTCATATTCATTGCCAGCGCCCACACATAATACTTTGCCCAGATAAGGTACCGACAAGATTTGCTTTGGCTACTTCCCAAAACCATGAATGAAATATGTAAATTTGTATCATAGTATGTTTAAAATTTTAGACCTAAATTCGAGCTCAGTTCTGCTTCTATAGTTGTACTTGAAATCGCAACACGTCACGTTCGCGCATCCGCTAATTGATAAAAATGCTAATCACAAAAATTACAGTACAAAGAGTAGCATGAACAGTTGACGATTTGCAGCGGGTGTTTGAATAAGTCGTGTTTTAAAGATGATTGTACACATTATTTACATACATATATTGTATGGATAATTTGTAGAGCAAAAAACATAGTCTGAAGAATTACTGATTCAGAGCGGTAATGCTGCAGCAATTCATCATCCCTTCCGTTATGAGTCATTTTATCATAAATTTAAACAGCATCTAATCTCACTATCCATCCAGCATCATACGATATGGTTAGCTTTTCTCCATTATAAAATGAAATATATAAAATTGTACATGAAACCATATGCAGTTTATAAATTGTACAAGTTTGCAAATCACATTTATGAAAAACCAAACAAACCATATTTACTTTGGTAGACAAAACGTCGCAACTACCCTTGAGACATAGAAAATTGTTATAACAGTAAAATGCAAACACAGAAGTTTAAAACATCAGGCTGTCGTTTTTTATCCACACAATTTAAGTGGTTATTGTCACTTTTAGAGTTGCTCTATTATTGCCGCGACCGCCAATTGTATCACAACACTACCGCCAACACTCAACCCAAGCAAACATGGCTCCTTCTGCACCTTTGACTTCGATACTAGTTTGTTCAATAGTTGCATTAATAGTTTTTTATACAACTTTTCTATTTCTATTCTTTTTTGGTTTTGTATGCTGCTGTTCAATAGCTGCCGCAACTAGTGAGCCAGTCAACAATTTAATAGACGACCGAACACGCTCTCATACGAGTTATCTACCGAGAAGAGCGTGTGGGTCCCGCCTTAAAGCAATCCACTCCAATTCACCTGTGGCCCCACTTATGACGAGTTTTGTGTTTTTTTTTTTTGTTTGTCATTCACAACGCCTTGTCCCCCTCTGTTCAATATGTACAAAAGTAACACCAACACCACAAACATTGTCAACTAGTCGTAGCTGTCTTCAATAGTATCGTTGTAGCTATGGTGTTGACGTTATTTCTTCTTTTCTTATTTTTTGTTTCTGTTGCCCCACACTACACTACGCTTGATTGTTTTTAGTTTTCATGTTTGCCTGTAGCGTACTCCAGCAAAACCTGTTTGAATTACAACAAAAAAAACATATACAAAACTCGCACCCATACAAACACAAATAAAAACCAACACGACGCTAGCGGACACACACACATATGTACTTCTATATACGTTTTATTGCAGCGTCCAGTATAAGCAGCTCGAAGAACATAGGAAAACGGGTAATGAGTCCCAATTTCCTGCACTTTCAACTGGTTTTGCTACTTTATTTTCCACTGATTAGCACAGTTACAATCGATATTTTGTTTTCTCAAAGCTTTAATTGCACTTAGAACTCACCAAAAATTAGAGAAAATTTTAAAATATTAATTAATTTAAAACAACTAATAAACAAAACACAAATCTTTAGCACAATTTAATTCATTCGAGTGCGTCGGTGGCCATAGCTGAAATCACTCTCTGTCTTCTGTATCTATACATAAAGTGGATGAATTTGCCCAGCCACCAGGGTGGGCATGTATGTTTCACAGGGTTGCATGTGCTGTTAAATATATTTAGCTATTATAACAGTTGAAATCTTTTATGATCTCAATAAATCATTATTATTTAATAAGTACTTCCTATGTGATTAGATTTGTTAAGTATTACAGTTTTATAAATTTATAGTTTTACTTTTTACTTTTATTTGTTTTTTAATTATTAATTCCATTTTCTAAACTTTCAATTAAGTCGCCACAACTGTGAACAGTTCTCCAAAAGTTTTTAATTCTCTGTTGTAGCACCACAGCGGCTCTCTACTTATTTGAAAATCGATAAATTTTGACATTTTGACGGATAAGTAGAACTTGCACTGATAAGAAAAATTTCAACCCTCTTGGTATCGTCCAGCCGTGCAGTGGAATTTAAAATTAAAAATTCCTGTAGTACTTAAAATATTCTGCAAATTTGAATATGCCAAATTAAAAATAATATATTGCATCCGAAGTACAAAGATTTGCTAATTGTGGGGACTCTTTTGTGGAAAAAGTCAAATCTATAAGTATGGCTAAGTAAGTGATTATGTATATTATGTGTTATTAATAACGACGATTCCATAGTGATGGAGATCTGCCATACATACCTTGATAAAAGTGATTTGTTGATAGGAAATATAAGAAACCAGTATTAATAGAAAATGGTTGTTCAAACAAATGCGCTTGCATATAAAAAGTTGGAGTTTTGGAAAAATATCTATTCTATTCACCCTTGCCCCACATCTACTATTCACCATTTCCTTTTTTATAATGCTTCGTTTTCATGTTTACTACACACCCGCAATATAGTTGTGTTTACTTTTTAAAGTGCATCCATACTGACAGCTGCAATAACAACATTCATATAAAAAAATCATAGTGGGCTCTAGTATAACTGATGTGCCTAGCCCCTCTTCACACTTCATTCACAGTAACAATAAGAACATTCAACTTTACTCTCATGTCTTCTCATATTTCAATAGGCTAATTGCTATTTGTTAACCCTCCCCCACCCCACGATTATAAGAACACGCCTTATTATTTCCCACGACTCTTCAAATACGCTCTATCAATTATAGACTCCCCGTCTGCGAGAAGCAATACGTTTAGTAAAGGTAATTTAATTGGTTTGTACTGTGTTACTGATTATATTCTTAGAATGAGTTTGGAGACAAACTTAATTGTATTTCAACCATCGTGATACTAGCTGCTATGGTACAAGAGGTAACTGCGGGACAAATAGTAGAAACAGTGTTATCAGTTTCACTTTGGTGACGTGCTGTAGCGTTGTAAATAGCAAATAGCTTTATCACTACCAAGTTGATAAACGCTCATTTAGTCGCGATTGTGCCAATAAGTCAACACTACAAATCTGGCAAAGCTACTAAAGTCTATTAAATTCTATTTTTCTTAACGTCAATATAAAATTGTAGGCTTTCGAACACAAAAATATAAAAATGTTCAGTGGTTTCCGTAAGCCTTTACGTTTGCGTTGGCCTAAACTGGAGCGGGCCAAGAGAAGAAACAAGGAGGAGAGGTACTCTTGTCGGTTTAAAAGTCATTGACTAAAAGCAGTTATTTTGGGTAGATGTTTAAAGAAATCAAACTAAATATTTTGATATATTTACAGGGAAACAATGATTGTCTTCGTCTATGACACAGAATGTCTCAAGGACGAAGCAGATGATCCGGTGAAAGCAGTGCTCTACTTTCACCCAAGTTGGGTGTCAGACACACAGAAAGTGGCGCTTTGTGGGCAACTAATGGGTACATCGTACTTCCTAAAGGACTGTTTCTGCAAACCGAAAATTATGGCTTTGCAAAACGGTAAATTTGTGTTAAAGGAATTTGGCAGATTTATATTGGTTAGTGTATTTTTCAACAAGTTGAAATTTATTTGCCTTAATAAATAAATTTATGGATCTCTAGGTTGTGGGCACGGACCGCAACATCTCAGATTATTTACTTGAAAAACGTGCTGATTTGCTTGCCTCTCTTCTGAAATTCTTCCATCGTGATTTGCAAAGTCTCTTCGATCAGTTTCCACAACAAGCGCAATATAAGAATCTCTCCGAAAAGCTATATCACATTTTCGAAACATATCTGCCGATTTTGCAACGTAACGGGTATATTTTCCAAAACGTACCCAAGCTGCGTATGCCGAAGGTTTGTAATTTTGCCATAACATGTGTAATTTAATTAATTAACGACTACCAATTGCTTACAGACGGCTAGCAATATATTTTTGGATGCCATACAAACATTACAGTGCTGTCAGCAGACCACGGGCATATTGGGCGGCGCCGTACTTTACCATAACAAGTGTGTAGTGTTATATTCACATTGGAGATTTTATGGTTAAACACATCAATCTTATTCATTTCCAGAGTCGTTGCGTCTCAATTGGGCGATACCATAACTAAGCAGCTTGTTTTAACGGATCCGTTGCACATACGCACTACCGCCGAACAGATACACATCACTGATTTTCACATACCCAACGGCGTACAAATGCTAGTGGTTTATGTGGATGTGCCACAATATAATCGATTAGCAGCAGATGCGCAGCGCTCTCAAATGTTACAGACCACACAACTGTCACAGAATCTGTTTCCGTTTCAGTATGCGAAGCGTAAACTGAAACGCGATAAATCGTTAATTTTCACCCACATACCAGAGGAGAGCAGCACCGGAGGTGCGGCAGGTGAACTTGCGGAGGAGGAGAAGGAGGTGGGGCAAACACTCACTGCAGTACGATCAAAATCAATGCTGATACGCCCCACACACTTGCCTTTGCGTGTTCGCAACGGTATGGGCAGTTCGAAAGAGCTGCCTGAATCAGGCATTGCTTCGATAAATTTCGATGAGACTGATTCGTATCCGGAATTTATTGGACGTACTAGTGTGTGTTCCACACCAATGACGGAGAATAAAGTTCTGCAAGTAGGGAACATTATGTCCATCTGTGCTAATCCAGAGGTGAGTATAAAAGTCGTTTGAAAATGAAAATTATTCAAATTTAACTATTATTTGGCAGGATGAAAGCAACTCGAATAAGCAGAAAATACAAGGTGCCAACCGACGGAATTCGGTAAAATTTGACTTTGAGAAATTCTTTCAAAATTTCATTGCTAATCCCAATAAGCAAATGGAGCGGCGCAACTCTTTCACCGACTTGCAAGATTCACTCAAGAAGATTTCGAAGAAATTATCACTCAAACAATTTTCGCATAGCTTTAAGACTGACGTCAATCGTAATGGCAGCATTAGCGGTATTGAGGCCATGGAATCTCCTGATTTTATCGAGAATGACGATGATATTGAAGCGGAGCAAAATTCCGACAACTCTGATGAGAATAATCGCACATCCCGCACCATAACCGATCCCACCTATCCTGTTTTCAATGAGAATGGCCAACCAATTTCGCGTAGCCTCTTCCAAGAGTTCATAGAGAAATACTACCGCTTGTGGGCGGATAATAGCAGCGGTACTGGCAGCGCCAAAAAGGAGGTAGAAATCGCTCAACTCATTGAGGAATTCAAGGAGTTCGATAAAGAGCTTAAAAAACTAGATGAATCGCTGTGTCGTCAGGACCTCGGCGATAATTGCAATAGCACACAACTCAAAACCGATCGTAACTTGAATACTGAACCAGCCACCATGATGACAAAAGCGAAAACACCAATTGATAAGAAATCACTTAGCCTTCCACTGAAGCCACTCGCCGATGCAGCAGCCAACAATGAGCGTGAACTTCCGTTTATTATAGCGAATCGTAAGCAAACTGGTGGTGTGCCACTCACACCGCTCATGGCCAAACTCTCTGTGTTGGCGTTGAATGAGGAGCACAACGGCAGCGGTGCTTCGGATGCCAACGCTGTGGAAATACAAACGCCACTGAACACGTCTAAAGTATTCTCGCGTCGCAACTCCTTGATATGTGACGACGCTGTAGATGCCTTAGCGACATTGTCTACAAACACACAGTCCACAAGGAATGGTTTGAAACGACTGGAGTTATACTTGTGTGGGCAGCAAAATATGACCTTGCTGCTGTTAATGGAGGAGGGAACGGCGCGCCAGCAGCCCGTTGTGCAGAAAATGGTAAGTTGATGCATTTTGGAAATGTTTTAGAAATTAGTGTGTATGAATGAATGATGATGAGGAACGCACTGCGACCTTTGGTCTATTGTGCACTCTCCTTACTCACATTGACTCGCCTAGAGCCAGCCCATTAATGAAGTCCAGTAGACTACTTGGCGCTAGCGAGGCAATGCGATCCCTATCCGGAAACAACACTCCAAGGGCCTTAGATCTGCGTCTACAGACTGCTGTGCAGTCAATCAACAGATGCTCCGCAGTTTCAGGCTCCCTGTCGCAGAAACGGCAGTTGGCGCAAGCTGATAGGCCCATGCTGTGCAGATGCCTATTTAGCTTGCAGTGACCAGTGCACCATGCGTCTAGCAGCCTAAGTTTGTTCCTGGGGAGGTTTATTACAATTTTGAACCTTTTCAAGCTGTATCCTCCCATTAGCAGCTTGTCGTGTCTCATACCATGAGCTTGTAGCCAATGCTCCTCCCTGCCTACTCTTTCCTCTTTACGGAGCAGCTCCTTCATGACATGGGAACCCACACCCGTAAAGGGTTCGGGTCCTACCATCTTCGTGGAGGCTACACTCCTGCACTAGAAGCGATTTTTCGTAAGAGGAGATGCCTTTAGCGCCGCTTGATTATTGCTGAGAATTACACCGGCTTATGGCATAAACTTCGGCCTGGAAAATTCTCGGGAACTCACCCATTAGTATGGAGAGCCTAGTTCGTGGGCCCACAATACCTGGGCCGATTCCCTCCGACATTTTCGAGCCATCGGTATACCACCTCATAGTACTGTTCCTCAACAACAGCTCGAGGTTGGAGTAGTTCCAAGGTCCGAGGGTAACCTTGAACTTTTTCCTTAGGTTAACCTTTTTGGTAGCACTATCCCTCGGGAGGAGGGCCAATGGTAAATTACCACTTATCTCTTTCTTCCTCTGGGATGAAACTACCTTGCCTTTTCCACACCCCTTTGCCGTTATTTGCAGAAGGGTGTGTTTGGCTACCTGACCGATGACCAAATGAAGCGGAGTAAGTTCAAGAAGAACCTCCAGTACTGCCGTTGGACAGGTGCGCATTGTGCCCGTCATGCAGACACAGGCCAGCCGCTGTAGCTTCTGTAGCTTAGTCTTAACCGATGTTTTCGACGCTACTGAGGCTCAGGCTACCGCCACATATGTGATTCTCGGTCTCACTATCATGGTGTACAACCACCTAACTATCCTTGGCTTACAGGACCTTCCTGCCAGCCGATTGCACAGCATTAAGGCCTTCGTCGCCTTGACCAAGCAAGCAACAACCATCAACCCGAGGTGTTTGACACTGTTGGTCATCCCTATTTCACTGCCCCCCCAGTGGGAGATTCCTAAGACCGGGTAGGGTCCTGCGTCTCGTAAACGGGATTACTGACGTCTTGGAGGGGTTGATATTCAGTTCAACCTCCCTACACTACCCCTTCGCAAGGTTGAGACCTCTTTGGATCAAGTCAAAAAGAGTTGCCATAATTACAATGACGTCCGCATACCCTTGGCAGCGGATCCCATGGTCTGTTAGCAGTGTTAGCAGGTCGTCTGCGACTAGACTCCATAGCAGGGGTGATAACACACCCCCCTGGGGCAGCCTCTTGTTGTGCCGAGACGAATTATGCTATCACCTACTGTGGTCTCAGCAACCCTTGTGCGCAGTATGGCTTCTATCCATCTACGCACTGGTGCCTTCACATTCCTTTTCTCCAGTGCCCTGGCTACACTCTTGTGGGACGTGTTGTCAAAGGCACCTTCGATGTCCAGGAACGCGCAAAGCATCATCTCCCCATGCTCCAGTGAACTCTCTATTTCAGAGGTCAGCTGGTACAGAGAAGTACTGGTAGATCTTCCAGCTCTGTAGACATGCTGAGCCGCATGTAGCGGTGAACTCTTCAGCGCCTTCATCCTTATTTCCTGATCCACAATCTTCTCCATGGTTTTCCCTTCGCTGTCCTCCATACCTTAGGGATATACGCCATTGCGAGGCTCTTTCTAAGCAGCCAAACTAGGTAAGGCAGTAGAAGCTGCTCCCCCTGTTGTAACAGCGCCGTAAAGAGGCCATCCACTCCCGGAGACTTGAATCTCTCAAACCAGGCCATCGCACACCGGATCGAGTCTGCCGCAAACAGCTGATTAATGTGTATGTTTTACTGTAAGAAAATTATTAAATATATAATCTAGCATTTGTTTATGTGTATCTAATTCATTAAATTCTTACTTAATTATGTTTTTTCAGTTCGATGTTTGTGTTGCTAAATATCCGCATATGAAATTATTATTAAATATATAATCTAGCATTTGTTTATGTGTATCTAATTCATTAAATTCTTACTTAATTATGTTTTTTCAGTTCGATGTTTGTGTTGCTAAATTTCCGCATATGGAATCGCATTTAAATCAAACGCTCAATGTCAATGTCGAAGGCGATAAGCGTGACGGCGCCTACAGTTTCATGAGTATCGATGCGAAATGGGATACGTTGGAGCGTAATGGACCATGGAATCCGATGGAATTGAACATCCTCGAATGTATGCATCAAGATTTGCAGCCGAACGATGAGATCTCCGACTTGATTTTGAGGTAAATAACGTCCGATGCTTTTGAATATTTGATTGCGATAGTATTGCAATAATTAATATCTTTTAATCGCCAAGACTCTTCTGAGTATGCACGATATGCTAACTTTTACTAATATCGGCCAGTTTAACCATTATTTGTGTATATTTAGCTGATTATATTTGAGTAGTGAACGAGGTTGCTACTCACTACACTCACTACTGGGATACACATGTTAACAATTATTATTATTTTAAACTTTTAATGTCTAATAATATTGTACTTTATTAGAAGTTTTATTACACAAAGCTTATCAGCGAAAAAGCAAAAGAATCTTGAAACCATAGACATGGAGTGATAATTTTTAACTAAGGCAAATAAATTTCTTTTCTATTTTAGCGCTGAATCTAGCTTAAATATTCTATCACCATAATATTAATAACAACGATTAAAGGATTGTTGTTGGTGCGTGACCGCTATAAGGTCGCATCAGAATGCATAGGATGTGTGTATGTATATACCTAGAGTCTGAAATGTACCAGTTTCATTATAAAAACAACAGAAATAAATTTAGTGAACCCTCTAAGCTAAGATTTGAGAAAATAAGTTTCGTGGTTTGAAAGAGCCTGGGTCTGCTGGCACAACCCATACATCTTAAGAATATAAAGATCCTTTATATAAACATAATTAACCAAAAAATGTATATATACCTGTTTTTCAGATCACACGATGCAGTCTACTATGGCTACAAGTCTGGACGTTCTGAATTCTTTTACAAAGAAGCCGCACATTCTACCAACGGCATACCGCCACCCTCCGATCCAATGGGCAATATAGCGATGCGCGCCAAAACGCATCTGGAACGTGATCATTCATACATTTTATTTTAAACTCGATAAACGTATTTGCGAAAGTAAGATAGCAAAATATTGTGTGAATGAATGTATTATCCTTTCTAAATTTTATTTTTATAGTAGTGACATTTAGAAAACTATACTAGATTTACTATTAAGACTATTATTTATTCCTATTTAATATCAGCAGCCGCAGCAACAACAAAAATATGTTTCACTTAAACTCATTAGTGCGCCACTAGCCTAGCGCCGGCAATTCTAAGTAGATACACAATATTTTGTGTATAGTACTCAAAATTTAAAAATTAAATGTTATACACATTAAAGGAAAGAAATCTTAAGAGTGTAGCTGTTGCTTTTTATGAACACGACTAAACATATTCAATATTGTTATTTAAGAGGCGCATGCAAAGCAGGCAATTTACACCAGGGATATTTTCTGTCGCTTCAACAACAACAATAGTATATTAATTATGAAAAAAGGATTTTTTTATAATAGTAGTAAAAGAATATGACGGTTTTTTGAGATATGAACATTTTTCCTTTATTAAAAATTTAAATTCACAGCGCAAAAATGTATGCTACATTTTTTCGTAAAGAACAGAGAATAGAAGAGATTTGTTGATTTTTATTATTTAACTTTTAAATTTTTTTGTCAAATTATACCAAATTTTTTACAATCGAACATGTATTTATTTTGGTAATTTTGTTTGCTTAACACCTTTTAAAAATAATATCTTAACATTTGAACTATTAAACTACACGACGGCGTCTAACAGTATGTTCTCTTTATTAAAACTCTCCTCATCCTTTCGTGCTTATAATATCGCAATGTAACAAAAGCGACAGCTGTGCAGTCGCTTTCAGGCAAATGTAACACATTTTTTTGGTATATATTTATATGATTATTAAATATATACACTTAAGTCCAATTTACACAGTTTAAAATTTTGTTAACTATAGACTAAGATTTTTAGAAATTTGTTTACTCCTTTACGCTAATAGCCTTCATATATACATATAATATGTGAATGTAAAAATACAAATTCTTGCTGTAATTATTTTATTATAAACTATTAAGTGCAGTAGGGAGAGAGATGAGGGAAACGAATGTAGTTTTTAGCTTAAAATTTGTACCTTGAAATTGTCCATAAATGCTTTTTGCAAAAAGGGAGGACTTGCAACATACATATATTGCGTCGCAATATATTGTTTGAATCTCATGATACTACTGTGATCAAATTGAAAGGTTAATTTTGTCCATTTCTTTTCCTCCAAAGCACTTGGAAAAATCCTCCGTCGTGATGGCCATAACGACTTCTTCGATTCAGCTTGTATATCCTCAATGTTCTCGGAGTGGTCATGTGAATTTGTTACACGAAAGTAAATCTGGCGAATGCGGTGGTTGCGGCACGATATTAGTTGAAAATGTGGCGAAATGATCACAAATAACCATGCTGTATGCAGACATAGTAAAAATCGCTGAATTCGCGCGTATATCAAATACTAATAAATATTTTGACACTAACATTAATACATTACCAACTTACAGAAAAAAAATTTACACATTCGAAAAACACGATTGATCACAGTAGTATGATTCTGAGAGGTTCTTACTGCAAACAAATATGTACATACGAAATATATTTTTTATAAATAAGAAATTGCGTTCCAGAAATTTTAACGTGCCAATTACACATTCCATTCCATTTCATTAAATTAATATTAAATAGTAATTGCATAAGTCTTGTGGGATATGGAGCCCAGTGGCGTATACCATAGATATAGTAATGCATGCACTTATACTTATCTGGTGTTCAGCACCTTGCGAAAGATTTCTTGTGTAATGGTTGCGCTGAAATTTTAAACAAAATAAAATGAGAAGTGCTGCCTCATATTTTTGTTATTTATCCTTTATCAAAAAATATTGACAAAGATAATTATACAATCTTTGCCAACAGCTTATGTAATGGATTTTAGGTAATAACTCATGTCATAAACATTATTATTATCCTCATTAAAGCTCATTGCTTGTCCAAACGCCGCCCGCAACGCCGTTCAATTAGTTGTAAGGACATAATTATTAACAAGAAGAGAAAATGAAAGGAAAAAAGCGTAAACTCAAAGATTTGACTATAATAGTTATGATTAATGTTGACGTACTTATGAAAAGTCAGCTTGGGGCTTTCTGTGAGAGAGCTGTTACTTTTTAGTAAACAAAAAAAGAAAATAAATCTGAAACAATTATTTTAGCGTCAATTTTGTATTAAAACAAATTACTTTTACCTCAGCGCTTGGACTGTCAAATATGACAAATCGCCAATATAGATCTTTCGAAATCCAAGACGGCTAATGTTATACCTAAAGTTTCCGTATGCATTTAGAAGTGTACAAAATAATTTCTCCGATGGGACTGTATTTTTAAGATGTTGATCTTTGTTTTATTAACATTAATGTGTTGAAAATGTGAAAAGCTTTAGCTTCGAGCTAAAACCGCTTAAAGGAAATGTTTGTTACTTCTTTATAATTAAATTGAATTTTATTACATTATGTAATGAGGCAAAACTGCGAAAAAGGCAATATTTTTCTTCTAAATAATCCCGATTCTCTAAAACAAGTTTGTTATGTTGTTATATGTGTGAGTTCTTATATACTTATATATAGTTAATCAGACAAAACTTATAAGATACATGCAAAAAAAAAAAAAAAACAAATAGTTAATAAAAGTCCTTAGCAGCCTGCAAAAGCAGCATGCGCAATATTGAAGTGTAGTTTTTTTTCGCTATAATTTTTTATACTATTTAATTAACTTTAACACTATGTGTCTACTTAAGCGTACCAATTGTTGACATTATTGCATACATACGAATCTATCGTTAATTATATAATTTCAACTAAACTTATTTACGTAAATTTTGGCTTTTTGCCAAAACAATTTAATTCACATTCCTTCGATGCATATGTATGTATGTGTGTTTGTAGATTAGAATATAATAATCCAACATTGACATAACGATATTTAATATTAATGATATTTGATAAATAAAGCTGAAAACACAACCTTATGGATTACACAACAGTATTTGACGAATATTGACATAGAAATAAAAGGTCTAATTATGAAAAAACGTTAATAATTTAAAACAAATTATATAAGAGAGTAAAGCGAAAAACGGTAAGATCGTAAAAATAATAAATAATAAGAGAAACCCGCGTGACCCTTACATGAGCGTGATTTGATATTTGCAATTCTATATATTTTATGTCACTCCTATATAACTGAAGGACTTATTCGTCAGTATAA
Organism: Bactrocera correcta; assembly: GCA_027475135.1. NCBI lineage: Eukaryota > Metazoa > Arthropoda > Insecta > Diptera > Tephritidae > Bactrocera > Bactrocera correcta. The sequence continues at coordinate 82,563,219 of CM050326.1, forward strand.
CAAAAAAATCTCAGAATTGCTTCATATAGCTGATTTTCTAGCTGATTTTCGATATAATTTTAGAGAACACTGAGACTCGTAACTTGTCAATCATCAAGCAATAGACCTGACACCGATGGACTAAATTGAGTGAAGAATCAAAATTATGTTGGAAAATTTTTTTCCGCTAAAACAACAATACTATGTGTTTACTTCAATTAAAGTACTGAAAGCTATTTTTAACATAAAGAGTATGTTAATATCGTTATAATTATTGCATAACGTTATTTTATAGAACTGTGTTGCTACAGAATACTATGGTTTCTTCACCTACATCTACTTAACTGTTCAGGATGACGAGGCGAGTTTGATTCTGTTCGTCCGTGTAAGCGGCAAATTAAATAAAATATAAGATATAGTGATGAAACTTGATAGACGTACTACTCGTCGTTAAAAGAAGGTTGGTATTGTATATGGACAGAATCGGATTATTGTCACGCACACAAAATGCCGTTAATCCAAAACTTGTGAAATTTAATTTGGTACAGGCAATTGTAATAGTGAGGGTATTCCCTCTAAATATGTTTAATGTATATATCTCACAAACCATACTAGTTATATTGGCAAAACTTGCTATGGAGGAAATTTGCAGACACCATACAGTGTGAAAGTGAAGTGGCTGAAAACGGAAGGAAAGCACGCATAAATACATACATACATACGTCGGAAGCATAAAAATTTAATTAAAATAGGGTTTGGTTGCTTCGAAGAATAGGATGTAAACATTGGATAACGGGGTTGGCACTTTTCAGCTGACTTTAAGCGGTTTATGTTTGTCAATATGTTTACGTGATTTTTCAAAGATATTAAATGGATTTTGTTTTTTTAAATAATAGCGGTGAATATAATGAAGTTGGTTGAATTTTTCTTCAAATGTGAAATATATTCATTTTATCCACTTTTACTTTACAAAGATGAGATGAAATGGAAAGAAAATGTTTGAAACCCGATCATTCGATGTCATTTCGGGCAGTCCCTCAGAGTACCTCCGCGTTGACAACAGAACTGCTTACAGAATCACCAAAAAGGAAAAGGAGCACAAATCAAGAACCAATTAATGTAACAGTAATTTTCACGCATATTGTTCATAAAATATTTCACTTCACGACCCCAAACATTTGCGAAATCGGACCATAACTTCTTCAAGCCCCCACGTACCGAATACGTGAACACCAGTGCGTATGGCTGACTTTTTGTCGAAAATATCGGTCAATCTGTGAGATGTAAGCCGCTTTCTTAAACGCAATATGCAAACCATACAGGTGAAGTATAAAATTCTTTAATGCATGACAGCCCTATTTCATGCGCATGAGCTGTCAAAACTTGCATGGATTTTATTTTGCATGCATTGTATTGGAAATATTTAAAATGGAAGGTTCACCGATGAAGTAAGTAATTTATATTAAAATATATGTTATTTATTAAATTTTATTTGTTATTTATTTATCATTTCATTTTCATTTTATTAATTATTTATAATATTATTGGACAACGCATGGGGCCATTTATAAACGTCAACAGAATGTATTTCATATTTTGGCAAAGCAGATTTGTAATTGATAAATGCTTTGCATGGCATGGGCATATGATTCAAAAAATGATTTTCATATTGCATTTACAAAAGAACCCATAATATTGAAATTTGAGGAATTTTCTTTGATTGTATCTTATGTCAAAAATTGGTTGAATCGGATCAATACTTCCCTTAATTCTCATTTACGTAATATAAAGATTTTCCTAGATCCCATTGACTTTATACCATATATTTTAATGAAATTCAGAGGGCATGTTTATCTCTCAATAGTGTATCTTTGTGTCTAAAATGGATAAAATCGAGCGAAAACTTGCATTCTTCTTCTTCTTCTTAATTGGCGTAGACACCGCTTACGCGATTATAGCCGAGTTAACAACAGCGCGCCAGTCGTTTCTTCTTTTCGCTACGTGGCGCCAATTGGATATTCCAAGCATAGCCAGGTCCTTCTCCACCTGGTCCTTCCAACGGAGTGGAGGTCTTCCTCTTCCTCTGCTCCCCCCGGCGGGGACTGCGTCGAATACTTTCAGAGCTGGAGTGTTTACGTCCATTCGAACAGCATGACCTAGCCAGCGTAGCCGTCTTTTATATCGCTGAACTATGTCAATGGCGTCATATATCTCATACAGCTCATCGTTCCATCGAATGCGATATTCGCCGTGGCCAACGCGCAAAGGACTATAAATCTTTCGCAGAACTTTTCTCTCGAAAACTCGCAACGTAGACTCATCAGTTGTTGTCATCGTCCAAGCCTCTGCACCATGTAGCAGGACGGAAATTATGAGTGACTTATAGAGTTTGGGTTTTTTTTCGTCGAGAGAGGACTTTGCTTCTCAATTGCCTACTCCAGTCCGAAGTAGCACCTGTTGGCAAGAGTTATCCTGCGTTGGATTTCCAGGCTGACATTGTTGGTGGTGTTTACGCTGGTTCCAAAATAGACGAAATTATCTACGACTTCAAAGTTATGGCTGTCAACAGTGACGTGAGAGCCACGTCGCGAGTGACTGTTTGTTTGGTGACAGGAGATATTTCGTCTTGCCCTCGTTCACTGTCAGACCTATTTGTTTATCTTCCTTGTCCAGTCTGGAGAAAGCAGAACTAACGGCGCGGGTGTTGAGGCCGATATCCAGGAAATAAATATCCGGCTGACTTTGCTCCATATACATATATGTACATATTTATAAAATCACTAGAAAATAGTTATCAAGTATAAGTGAGCAATGTCATAAATTAATACAAACAACACTTCCGTTTCTCTGCTCCCAATATATCCTACATGTTAATCTTTCATAGTTTATGTTGGTCAAAATATGTGATATTTTAATAAAATCAAAGGGACACTTACTTTTAAAGGTTATAAAATTATGTTAATGGTATGGCGCTCAAAAAAAAAAAAAACGAATTGGGCCAAACCTCATATCCCTAATGTTGATTTTGATTCATAATATTTACGAAATTTATGTAAAATTGACCTTTTCTAGTTTGAGTTGCTTACAAATACATAAAATAATAAATAAAAGAACGACAGTCATTTAACATCTGTAATGGCCCGTATTCAGTACATTTAAAATGGCAAACAAGAGTTCTTTTTAGTTTTGTGACCTGCTAACTATCAGGTGACAAATTTAAGACTAACGCTAAAGAGTAGTTACAAATTGAGACTTTACCTCAAAACGTCTCAAATAGTGACTAGAGACTGCTTGCAGAATCGCGCTTTTAGTCTCTTCGGTTGAGTTTACTAGGTGCCCAAAAAATAAGGTGACATTGTATTTATTTTGAAAATTCTTTATTTATTCTTCCAAATCAATTTCATCCCCTTCAAAGTAATCCCCTCCCGATGCAAAGCATCTATGCCAACGGATTTTCCAATCTTCGAAACAGTGGTTTTAGTCACTTTCCGGGATGGCCTTCAGTTCCGTCTTCGCTGCGGCTTTAATCTCCTCTATCGTATAAAAACGGTGTCACCGGAGCGGTCCAGATCAGGTGAATACGGTGGTTGCGGAACAATATGGGTTGAGTTTTTGGCGAAATGATCACGAATACGAGGGCAGTATAGGATGGTGCATTATCGTGGTGTAAAAACCAAGAATTGTCTTTCCACAATTCCGGCCTTTTTAGGCGGATAGCGTTACGCAAACGACGCATAACGTTCAAATAATATTCCTTGTTGACTGTTTGACCGGTTGGAAGGAATTCATAATGTACAACACCACGATAATCGAAGAAAACAGTCAACATGACCTTGATTTTTGAGCGACTTTGGCGCGATTTTTTTGGTCTCGGCTCTCTTTTGGCACGATACTTCCTCGATTGATCAGTTGTTTCGGGTCGTAAGCATAGATCCAAGTCTTCATCGCCAGTTATAATGCATTTCATGACACCCTGGTAGTCGGAAAGCATCGTTTCACACACTTCAACGCGACGCCTTTTTTCTAAAAAATTCAATATTTTCGGTACCAGTCGAGATTTGACGCGCTTGAGGCCCAAAACATCCTTCAAAATGGTATTGGCTGAGCCTTTCGATATGCCAACTTCATCAGCAAGGTCTCTAATTGTTAATCGACGGTTTTTCAACGCCAAATCTTTGACTTGTTGAACGTGAGCTTCGTCGGTTGAGGTTGATGGTCGCCCTGGACGCTCTTCGTCTTCGACACATTCACGGCCGGCTTGGAACTCACTATACTACTTCTAAACATTTTTTTTAGACATAGCCTCATCACCAAAGGCTTTCTGCGCCATCCTCAACGTATCCGCAGCAGAAAATTGATTCCGTTAACAAAATTTAATGCAAATTCTTTGCTCAACAAATTTCGATATCGCAAAAAACGAAAAACTCACTTTTAGCAGCTCACAAAACGACACTTATCTCAAACACTAATGAATATTTTGACATGAAATTTGACATACATAAATGTGACTGACAGTACTACCAACCTAAAAGAAATAATTCTCCAAACCCTTCGACGCGCGCAGTTTAAATTCAACTTCCTTATTTGTTGGACACATAAACCTCATGTGGAGATTATAATAAAATTTTCTTTAATATGCGATAAAGTTTTTCCGCCCACTTTGATCTTTGCAAGTTACAAGGATATCAAATGTTAGGTTAGACCCAAATTAGTCTTTAGTTACTTGTTAATTTAAAAATTATTTTTCAATTACTAAGCTCTTAGTACCTTTTAAATAAGAAAATAATCCTTACTCGCTTAAAATATTTTAAATTTTTATTCTAAACTTGCCTTTTAATTTTCCTAAGGCATTCTAATATTTTTATTAGTACATCACATATAATATATTTAATATTAATCACATACGCGTTTCATGTTCACATTTTAATAATTATATTTACTTTTTTATATTATTTAGTCTACTTAATAAACTAAATTAATCACAAATTGGAGTTTTTTAACATATTAGAGGAATTGTATGTCCCCTCGACAAAATTTATGGCAACTTCATTACTATCCATGGCACGCGCCCAAAATTTTTATAGTAATAGTAGTCATAAGCTAATTTACTCAGAATTAGAAGTATAAGAAAGGCCAACACTGCATTGAGCATATCGAGCGGATATATTTTCGGCTCCTCTTCCGGTTTGCAGACATCTTCACGTGTAAGCGACAGCACATTGGCCCGACGCACCGGACTGCTATTTTTATAGGTGCACGTGATATTTATGGCATCACGCGTTATTTCATTGTACTTCATGAGTATCTCACGAAAACGCATTGTAAATATGCAAGTGCATTGCCAAGGATTGCCGCTGAGAAGTAGGAGATTCGCGTCGAGATTGTCGTCCAGTGCGTTATCGAGTGCATAGACAGATAACTTTGTGAAAAAAGGGAGTAATATTAAACGCTTAAGTAAGTCATTTTTATTTTAAATTATTCTTATTATTTTGGTTTCTATTTATAACCAATTATATTATAATATTAACTTTACCTTTTGCAATCGATTACCGCGCAAGCTGAGTAAGCGAAAGTGCTCAAACCAATAGCCACCTTCTAACACATCAATCGTTTCAATGCGGTTATTGTCCAAATGGATGTCCACTACATGACGATAATATGGATTGTTACGTAAGGGTAATATGTCTGTGATCTGTAAGTATTAAACACAATGATTTTTCTATGGAAATTGCATTTTCTCTAATTATAATAAATGTCCTATGCACTGTACGTCTTATAATCTTTATATGTTTGTCCGCGATGGACTTCTAAACTACTGATCCGATTTTAGTAAAATTTAGCACACTGTGTTCAGTTCAAACCAACTTAGAAGGTAGGATAGTAAAAACAATTCATAAATAAAGAATAGAGTGAAAGCTCTATTAAATGGACGCCCTACTAAGCGGACATCTCCATTAACCATGTACATTGTTGATATTTATTAACTGGACAGAAAGACTGGTAACCAGACATTGAGAAAGCAGCCTTAAATTCGTTATTTTTTCTATTGAAATTATTTCTACGAACACATTCAAAATTAAATCTCAAGTACAATCCTTTGGATTACTGACAAAATTTATTCGTAAATCACTTTATTGAATAGTTTATTATATATATGAATAATAGTAAAAAATGTATAATACAACCACGCGTGGACGGATGCGTAGGTATTTTGCAAATTTTAGTGTCAGTCCTATACTGAACATTACTTCCTTACAACAATAATAGCTTCCTATAATAAGTAATACCACTTTTCTTTGCAATTTTATAACTTAAGGACGGGCTCACCTATCCAAACCAAATCTTTAGGCTTTGTTCGAACTATTTAGTAGATGTTTTATGTGAAGTTTGCACAAAGTCGATCGAGCAGTTCTTCATTTATCACATTGAAACTTTTTAAGACGGGGGTTTAATTGTTATATTGTTATGTCATTCATGCGGCCATTTCATTTCGAACGTGCTTCGATTAAAGGAAATTGTCAGCGATTATTATTGCTTTGTGTTTATATTTGTAAACATATTGTTGAGTGCATTAATACAAAGGCGAGTCTTAAATTGTTGTATACTAAGTATATTGGTACATGTACTTTTCTCAGTTTTTAGTTTAGCGAGTCATCCGTGTTTCATATCGTTTACAGGTTTTTTTTTTTATCATTGTCAAAAAACGGAAAGTTTTGAACAGTTGAAATGAAATGCATGTGTGTTTCTTTATTTGAAAACAAAAAACATATTAGGGGGATTCTCTTGCTCTTGCAAGATTGCAGATTGTAAAAATCCTATATCGAAATATACAAGGGCACGAGAGCATCCATTGCATATAGTAACATATGAACAACTGATTCATTAATTTTATTGTAAATGACTATTGTGAATTGGCGCACCTTCTGCATTCATGATTAATAAAAAACTGTAACAAATCTTTATAATTTAAATATAAATTATAAAATCTATTTTAAATGTACCTTCCTCAACAATTTAACGTCAAAATATGAATTTAAGTAAAATGGCAGCTAGCACAGGGTGCACTTATTTTTTTACGTGTCACTGCACGAAAATAAACATGGGTTTTGGTCTGACATATTTTACAGCCATTGCAAATAATATTCTACGTGTGTTTGTTGCTGTGGCGGTGCACCAAGAGGAAATATCTGCAATTCATGCACCGTGCAAGGGTTTTGCAAGAGCAAGAGAATAGCCGTACTGTGTGCTAACTGGTGTTTTATTATTTTGTAATAGGTGCAATTCGAGGCTGACATTATTGTTGGTATTGATACTAGTTCTAAGATAGACGAAATTATCTACGACTTCGAAGTTATGACTGTCAACAGTGACGTGAGAGCCTAGTCGCCAATGCGACGACTGTTTCTTAGATGACAGGAGATATTTCGTCTTGCCCTCGTTCATTACCAGACCAGTTTGCTTTGCTTCTTTGTCTAACCTGGAGAAAGTAGAACTAACGGCACGCTTGTTGAGGGCAATGACATCGATGTCATCGGCATACGTCAGCAGTTGTACACTTTTACAGAAATTAGACCCTTCCCTATTGAGTTCTACAGCTCGAATTATTTTCTCCAAGAGCAGATTGAAGAAGTCGCATGAAAGGGAGTCGCCCTGTCTGAATCTCCTTTTCTTGCTCTCAAAAGCAGTTTTGAAATCGACGAAGAGGTGGTGTGTGTCGGTACTCTTTTCATGGGGCTTTTCCAAGATTTGGCGCATGGTGAATATCTGGTCACTTGTAGATTTCCCAGGCAAAGCCACACTGATAAGGTCCAATCAGTTTGTGGTTGGTGGGCTGTAAGCTTTCACACAATACGCTTAACAGAACCTCATATGCGATGTTGAGGAGACTTATCCCACGGTAGTTGGCGCAGATCGTGGGGTCTCTCTTTTTGTGAATTAGGCAGAGCACATTTAAATTCCTATCGTTCGGCATGCTTGAATAGCTCGGCCGACAATCCATCGGCCTCCGCTGTTCTTCGGACGGTTAATTGCTATTCGAACTTCTTCATGGTCAGACAATAGAACGTCTGCTCGATTGTCATCGAATGGAGAATCGGGTTCGCCTTCTCCTGGCGTTATACTTTCACTGCCACTCAGCCGGCAGCTTGCTGAATTTTTCTATGGTAGAATCTAGTATCACAGATAACCATATTTGGAGGCTGGATTTACCAACTGTTGCGCCAAAGATACTTTCTTTGCCTACCCTGACGTTAAAGTCACCAAGCATGAATTTTCCATGGTGGCGGGCAGCTCTCATAGGTGCGCTCTTTCTCACTTTATCTCGCCTTCAAACGGACGTTCTTTGGGTACCCAGAGTATACTAGGTCTAGAACCCGAAGTCGAGCTGCTTGAGCCATATGTAAAAGAATCGTTTTTGGCCACTTCCAAGTGAATGGCAATTAGAGAACTTTCCTCACTTGCGCGAACTTCTCCGCATGACTCCAAAATGACCTGGCTTCGCTTGGAATCTCGGATTGGCGCCACATAGCAAAAATGAGAAACGACTGGCGCGCTGTTGTTAACTCGACTATAACCTAATGGTGTCTATGCCAGTAAAGAAGAAGAATAAATGCAATTTGTTTTTAATTTGATTTATTTATTTTTTATATATAGGAAACATGCCACGAGCCAGACGAGCAAATATAGGTTGGCAAACGCGTAATGCAAATGATGTAGCATCACAGACTGCAGATGAATGCGCACAAGCTAATTAATCGCAGCGTGAACGTAATGCACGAAATAGATCTGTTGACCCTGTACCCTGCATGGCGATCACGAATACGTCGTGCTATTTTGGTTGGAATGATGCGTGCACTTTCAATTACAACAGTCAGATTTGTTATAGTATGTATGGATATATTGAAATTATGGCTGCAATTTGTCCACATTGTGGTCCGGCTAACTTTCAAGATGAAACGCCCTGGATGTGTTGTGCTAATATTGCCAGCATTAAAAACTCCGCCAGAACCATTGTATTCAATAACTTTTGGGACATCTCAAACGTCGAAGTCATGTTTTCTTGAGTCATGTTCAAAAAAAAACAATACCACTTTTCAATTTTGGTGCTACAAAAATTATTATACTCTTGCAATCTGTTGCTGTTGGCAGTGAAAACAGTTGTTGCCAAATTTGAATAAAGCTACGATCTACGATCAAAAGGAGAAGTGTTTTGATACCGACGTTTGATATGCCATTTCAATTCAAATTACTACATTTAAGCTTTAAAATAGCTAGCAATTAATGAAAAATTTTTGTTTGAATAAATGTATTTGATGTTAAAATATTTTTTTTTTTATTATTTCACTTTATACGTAGCTAAGCACGCACCAGGCCGCTGGTATAATATATTTCTCATTCTAATAATAATACTTAGACTATAATATTCAATTAAAATAATAATTTATTTGTTTTGGATACTCGTTTAGTCTATTCACTCACCTCATTATCATTGAGATACACTGTTGTTGTGTTAGTTGGTATATAACTGGGCATTGTTCGAAATTGCAAATTACTACAATTGATTGTGTAAAGTGGTATGTGCGTCTTCGGAATGATGTGATGCATTGTGCAGGTACAATTTTGTAAATCATCGTGCGTTTGGCATTCCTTGCGCAGCATCTGTGAGAAGAGATAAATGATGCTATAGTCTACAGTTATATGTATATAATTTGAGAATATAAAACAAAATTTTTGGTAAAAAAAATTTAAATACTTTTCGAATCACCTACGGCGTTTAAAAAAGGTCTCTCAGTGATTTCGGTCTTCTCTGTAGATGAAATAAAAAAAAAATACACTAGAAGATATTGTTCGTAATGACTTACGGCCGTAAAAAATTAAAATTGATTAAATTCGATTTTTGAAAGAAACGGTTAGGTTATTGTGCGTAGGACTACATGCATATATACCGAAAATTTAGACAACATTTGAGTAGTGCTATTGACGGTTACACTTTAAAAGACTGTACTAATATTTGAAACTAAAAAAATACTTGAAATATTCATTTAAAACCTTAGTAGGTTATGTTTAAGGACACATAATTATTGATATACTACTACAAAGAGTGAGTAAGACTTTGTTCATAATTAACTCCTTATCAAAGAACCTCTTCTTTCGACTTTACTCCGCCGAAAAGTCTCCTTTTCTTAGACCTAGCCTTATTTGATTTCCATCAAGCTTTGCCTTCATTAAATATAAAATCAATATGTTGTTAATTATTTAATGTATTATTATATAAAATTAAAACATTTTGATGAAATGTTCTGTTAAATACATGCAACTTTGTTCGCACAAAAATATTAACCAATTTTATTTAATATTGCGATCGCTCCCTAACGACTATAATTATTACTTCAAAACCTTATACCATGTCCAGACCGACAGTTAATCACACGATTTTGGCTGTTGAGTAGTTTATCCCACTAATCTTATAAATTTATCAAGATATCGCAAAACGAAAAGGACAGCTCAAAACCACTTTATCAAAGTAATTTGAAACTGATCCACTCTAAATCTCTCGGTGCGACTCTGATTTTGCGCCGTCTACTTGTCAGTATTGGAAATCTATTACATTATCACAGCTGATTTAGACACTACAAAGGGAAAAAATTTTAAACAAACAAATTTTTTTAAAGCAATGAATCAAATTTTACCTGAAAAAATGCGTCCATTATTTCCATTATATGGAAAATATTTAAAAGAAGACGGCTTTTATTACAAAATACTATATGACAATGTTTTATTTTAATGAGTATTAAACGGTGTGAATTCTTGAATGGCAAAAACATCAGACATCAGTGTGAAACAGTCACAAGTCCCTAATTTTGAGATTTTAAGTTAGAGACAATTTTTGTGACTTGAGACAGTTTTGCTATTCTGCAAGTGACAGTGATGTTTTACACTTGAATGAAAATAAATATGTCGATAAAACAAATTAAATTTTCTATAACATAGTCAAAAAACATAATTGCCGATGAAAATAAAAATATATGTTGACTTTGTTTCACAATATTTACGAAATTGATGTAAAATTGATTGATTTTTAACCTTTTCGTGTTTGAGTTGCTTACAAAATATAAAAAAACGACAATCGATTAATATCAATATATTCAAAATGGCAAACAAGAGTTCTTTTGAGTTTTGTGACCTGCTAACTATTAGGCCATAAATTTGAGATAATATTTTGTGACTTACGCTAAAGACTGTTTAGAAAATAATAACTTGTCACAAATTGAAACTTTACCTCAAAATATCTCAAATAGAGACTGCTTACAGAATTCCACTATGAATGTAATCTAACCACTTACAATTTTTGGTGAGAACATACATATGTAGTATTACTTACCACTTTAAAATTCATCACAGTCATCATATGACGATCTCTGTACTTCTTATCCATGCAAATAATCTCGTCACGATCAACGACAATGGCACCCTTCTCTGGTACTAAGAGCCATTTAAAATTGCGCGTACAATTCCAAGGATTGTCTATTAAAAAATGAATAGATATTAAACAAGTAAGGAAGAGCTGAGTTAGGGTGTAACGAATATTTCATACTCTTGCAACTTGCAAGACGGTGAAATACCGGCAGTTATTGTGAAAGAATTCAACATTCATTGTTCGACGAAATCGTGAATGAGATTATAATTAAATTTGTATGCAAATTTTTTTATGTATATCTGACATAAACTTAACCGAAGAGGCTAAATATAACATGTTAAGGATATACAATTAAGATCTAGACAAACTCCATTCAGCGCTCAAACATTAATATTTTAAGTTAAAATAACGGAAATGATTTTACATAGCACACCCAACTCTTTTTTTACACGGTGGATACGTTCCTCATCCGTGTAAAAGAAAGAGGTGTTTCCAATAGTAAAATGGGGGATACGTTCCATGTCATCTGAAAACCGTGTCATATGAAATAAAGAACTATATTTACTTCGAAAAACCGTATAAAAAATTTTGAAAACATTAAATTTCATATATGCATGTTCATATGGCATGATTAAAACTTAAAATACATAATTCATACAGGTTAAAAATTGGTAGATTAAGCCAAAAACAAAAGAAATCTGTTAATCCAAAATTAAGAACAGAAAAATTAGAATAGAAATAAGGAAAAAATATTTACATAGCTACATAATTATCCGTCGCTATATGATAACAAATGGACTAAAGTCGGTATCAACGCTGGAGATATCTATTTCAGCAATGTAAATTTCATGCGAACAAAATGTGAGAAGGAAAAGAAAAGGAATGCCTTGATTTCCATGAAAGAACCGTCAGTGTTTATCAGGAAGCTCTTGAATACTTGTTGGAATGGACTTCATCTTTGTTTGAATTAAAAGTTTTCCAATGATTGAAATTTGATCGCACATCAAAAGAAGTTCGATTTCGAATGACGAGGATTCTATAAAATTTTTTTCACAAACTTCAAATGACCAGATTTGTGCAGTTTTTAAAGCGAATTCAAAAATTGATTCCTTTTCTGAAATTTTTAAAATTGCACAGTACTTTTTTTTCTATTGCTATGCTAATTGTGAAAGAATTTTCACTCTCATCTATATTCGATGGAGTGATGAACGCAATCTTCTCCTTGTTGGAAATGTTCGCAACATCATTGTCACTAAATATAATTATAAGAACATGTCATGCAATGATTTCCATAAGTATTTATATAATGAAAACTGAAAATGTTGATATGTTAAAAGCAATCGGCAGTGCCAAAAAATATGACAAAAAAATATAAATTGTACGATGCTGGAAGATAATTAAATTCTACCTATTTGAGACGCTGGAATTTGTGATCTATCTGTACCCTGCTCCTTTTCTTTTTACTTTTTTGATGGAGACGTACTGATTTTTCGCTGGACCGATCTAGTAACCCTAGGTAAAAACAAACATAATTACAAGACATTGATTTTGAAACCGTACCAGATTAAAAGTTTTTTACAAAAAAGAAAATTTCATCCGTGTAACTTCAAAACCGTGTAAAAAGAAACCGTATGACAAATGTTTTTAGGGACCGGAGTAAAAATTGGACGATGGGCGCGACACCGCCCACTTTTTGGTGAAATCCCATATCTCGGGACCCGACTGACCGACTTCGACAAAATTTCATATTCGTATGTCTGTCTGTAAAATGAAATCGGACAATAAACTTCCATTGAATCTTTTACTTTCCAGTACACAAATCAAGAAGCAATTAATATAATGGAATTAAACTTTGCACGGATAATGCCTTTAGTGTGTGCCATTTTATGACAAAAAATTGTTCAAATCCAACCAAAACTGTTTAAGTCCCTAGATACCGGATATGTGATCCCAGTACTTAGTACGTATAGTTGACTTTTGGTCTAAAATGACGGCCAATGTATTATATAATTAACTGGAATTAAAGGATAATCCTTCTCTTATAATAGTATGTCTTCATGTCAAAAATGGGTTGAATCGGAGCAATACTTCCCTTAGCCCCCATATACTAATTTAAGGGAATTTCGAACTTCCGGGTGAATACTGCATATATCGCCCAATATGTGAGTTGTCCTAATGAAATAAGGGGGTGTTGTGTTTTATTCATAAGAGGGTATCTTTGTGCCACAAATAGATAAATTTGAGCAATAACTAATATCAGGATTTTCGAACATCCGTCTTTACTTGTTTATTTTTGAATTGGTTGATAGGTGATACAAACAACGGTTAGGTGAACAAAACTATTATAAAATATTTCGGGAAGTGAACAAATAATTAGATACTTGCCAGCTAAGTAGAGTTCCTCGAAGTAGCGAGGCAATAGAAGTGGGCCATCCAATTGCACCAGCTTATTCCAACGTAGATCGACGACACGTAGGGCGTGTACACGCTTGAAGGTGCGCGCATTTACTTGAGATAGATTCGTCCATGATATATTGATGCTCTAAGCGATATAAGGTGGTAACTAAATATGCTAAAATAGTTTTGGTAAAATTTACTTGCAGATAAAACATTTCGGGAAAATCGAAAACGAACTCTCGCATCTCGCTGTATTCGATAATGAGCGAGCGTATTTTCGGAAATGCCTGCAAATCGGTAATGGGATTGAAGGTGTGCTTCGGCCAGCCACAGAAAATTATATCCTCTAAGCGGTGCATCTTTTGTTCGCTGGGCGTTGAAATTAAAAGAAACAATACGGAAATATAAATCAAGATCTAAAACATCAACTCTATAAATTTTCAAAAAAGTTTTAAGGAAACCTACTGAAATTTCAGTCTTTGGTGAGTTATAACTTTCCATCGCTCTTTGACTTTTTCTTTGTTTGGTTTAGACGACGAAACGCATTGTCTAAATGCAAATGGGAAATATTCTCACATTGATACTGTAAGTGTCTGCCATATGCGGTGTTTTACATATGACCCTAGATTTTCATATTATTTCTGCTTTTTCATACGAATTTTTAAGCGATTATAAAATCAGGGTTTGATTTAAACTGGATACAACATGCTCTATGCCATATCAGTTATTGATTTAAAATTTACGAAATATTTTCCTTGATCCTTGATATATCCATTTCAATCTGAGATTGATATTAAAGAACATTGACACAAATTAAAATCATTTGAAAAGCTGACAGTTGAAGTTTGACAGCTGTCTAATTATAATCCTACGATTTATCTATTGCTAATACTTATTCTTAAGATAAAAACCAACTTACGGTATTGCGGGTAAATTACTTATGCCGCCATAACAGCGCAGAGCTCCATTACGGCCGTAACGTGTGCAATTACCCGCTGCCGCCTCGGGAGCCCGCTTCCAGCCCTCACAGGTAAAATTGTGCTGATTATAATGTGAGATATATTCCACATTTGTAACGCTGTAAAATAAAGAACAAGAGAGTTTAAAACAAACTACAATTTTATTCTATTTTACATTTTGCTTATATCAGATTAATTCAAAACACGGTTAATAATTTGTATGGGTGGAAAATATTTGGCTTCTGCTAGTTAGACTTAAGTGACACCTTTACTAGTTAATGCGAATTCACAAAGGTCAATATTTATTCGCGGAGTGTTTGCTGAATCTAATCTGTGGTGTTTGTACAACTAATAACTGGGCTAAATAAATGTCAACAGCGCTAAACTCGTAGTATACAATATTTACATATTTGCATATAAATTTGTATACATACATACACACTACATACATGGGATATGAAAACCGTCATATGTGAAGTAGTAAGAATAGAGATTTTTCATTAAATTTTCTTCTGACAAAGAAATATTTTAAGCATAAACTTCAATCACACATCATCAAATAAAAGTTTCTTTCAATTTTTTAGTTGATATAGAAAGAATATGAGCTTATGTTAAAGAGGGAACGTGTGTATATAAAATTTGTCTTAATAGTTACAAGTTAGTAAGTCTCTATAGTTACAAAGCAGTAGCTTAATGTTAATAGGTCCTAAAGTACCGATGTGGGAAAAAATCAAATCAATCAAATCTAAAATTTATAAGACAAATTCCAAAGTACTTGACGAGTTAGTTTATTATAATAAAGAAAGTAATAAATAGCGTCCGCTATTTGAGTGAAATTTTGTGATTTTGATTCGAAAGAGTGTGAGCCGGAGCCTTTCTTTTCTTTAGGAAAAAATCCATGGAGTTGCCGACATTCATTTAATAGTTTACTTATAAACACTTTACTTTTGTTTGTTTAATTTGCTTACGTACGAATGTAATTGTATATTAGATGTTACATACATATGTTTATATTCATACACAATAAGGGCATATCCAAAGTTAAATTCTTCAATTCGCTAATTCATTGCAAATTATTTGTGCAAATATTTATATAAGGAGTTATGCTAAGCTTGCTAAATTTTACTATCTCTAAAACACATTTATGTATATATGTACATATGTATGTTACGCACATATGTAAGTATAACTGCCTGTGTGAGTATAAAATACCCTGCGAGAAGACGAGACGTTAGTTTATAGCAATGAGCTTTATGAAAAAATTGATAAAATTTCAGCACGTATATTTTATCCGGCCAAGGGCTGTTATTTAACCCCATTTAGATCGGTAAGTCTAAGAATGAAAACGGATAATACATGATTCCCGCCCTATTAATATAAGAATTTAGCCTTCAGTGATGTGTCGAGGTGAATAAATAATAACATTCAAATACTGTTGGAGTTTACAAAATTTTTCTTCAAACAAAATATTCCTACAGGTATAAAATGATATATTTTAGGAATCAGTCAGTCAGTATCACTGTAAATAAATATTCATAGGGCCAAAATTTGTTTATTCATAAGTGTTAAACACTTCGGCTACCGTACCGAGTGTTAGTAACAACAAATAACTCACATTTCTAGCTTCAATTGCTAATTGCATGAAACTTGTGACAGTTAAATTAACACTTTAGTGCCAAACGCAGAAAAAATAAAAGAGTAATAACAAATGTAGTATATTTTTATAGGTATAAAATTAACTTTAGGACCGCGCCGCTGGTCCCAACCGTTTAAAAGATATTAACGGTTGAAGTTTGATTATTTTTGGGAAAATTTTGTATTTCTTATGAATTTTATAACTCACTGAAAAGAAGTTATTATGAATGATGAAACTCATAGTTTTGTAGGAAATTTACTGCTCTATACAAATGGTCCCATATGATTTTTCGATTAAGTTAAGCGTTTACGAGATTTTCATCGTCAAACATCTTAGGGTGGATTAAAAAACAATTTTTTTTCGTTTTCCCAAAAATAATCAAACTTTAACTATTAATATCTTTTAAACGGATGGGTTTACGAAAAAATCATAGGAGACCACTTTTTAGGGCATTCAACTTCCTTCAAAATCTAAGGAACAAGATATTTATTCAAGTAGTTGGAAACGAGATGTAAATTTTTCTATCTGATAATAAGAAAAGAAAACTGTACGTAGGAGGACCTTCCCGTTATAATTAAAAAATCATATTTGGAGAGGCTTTCTTAGAGCTGTCTAGGAACCTATTTTTCCAATCGAAAAAAAATTTTTTTTGAATCACCCTAATATACATACATATATACTGTAAGTTCCAGTTTTTGTATTGCCTAAAGGTACCTTTAAGATTGAATTGTTCTTTGAACTATTTTAATCACATGAACTTTACAATAGAGATCGACAGGCCTATGATCTGATACGATCTTCATTTTCAACTGCATGACTTATAGTACAACAAGCAGTTTAGCAAAAAGTTGATTTGGAAAAGATCATGAGAATTTCTTTCGCCGTATCCAGCGTAGACACGGACACGGCTTTGCGGTAAATTTTATTATTAGAAAACAGTATATAATTTTAATTTTTTTTTTTGCATTTTTTGTTCCCTTATACTCGGAGTGCACGCTTCAAACTTTAAACTCAAAATACACTTTTTTAAACTGGCGGACATGATTCCGGTTGAACTACTAAACTGATTTGCTTAATTTTTTTTTAATGTTCACAAAACGCCTGGCTATCGTCCCTATTTTTTTATAATTACTTTTTATTTATCAACATTTTTTTATGATTCTAATAGAGACGATAACCATTCACGTACTTTTTAAGAATAAATTGTGATTTTGTGTTTGAGATGAGCCAAACATGAGAAATTAATATACCTCATGATATGTGAATAAAAACTTCTATGAAAAAAAGTCAAAAAACAGACCCGATTACGCTACTGACCCGTTAAGTTTAAAAATATTTAGAATTCGCTAAACGAAACGAAAGAGAATAAAAACGTGTGTGATATATATACTTATGTATAAAGACAGATTAATTTTTGACGAATTCCATAATTTGTATTCCCAATTGCAAGTAAATGAAATTAAACTTCACGAGCCTTTTTAGGTACTTTGCCTGTCTTTGTAACGTCAATGGCTTTTATTCCACAAAACAATTATTTTTTGAATTTCCGAAATTATTACATTCATTTTCATATTTCTCTCACGATACTGCTGGATCATCTGCATTTGCAACCATTTGATTGTATTTGTGATCTGCCCACATTTAACGCACAGTATCGCTCGCGCCAATTTTGTAATGATAGAATAGAATATTGAACACCGCAGACATTCATTGGTACCAAATTAACTACCGAAAGGAATAGTGCAATCACCGCTATGGTAAGCGCTACAGAGGCTACAAAATCGATTTACTATAGCTTAAATTGAAAGATGTTGTCGCAGAAGTATGCTCCGTATAGTGCACAGAGGAAAAAGACTATTCAGTATGAGATTATGTTTATCCTCTAGAGATTTGCAATTTATAGGCCAACAAACTAGTCTGAGCTGTTAAATTTGTTCTGGTAGATACCTAAAAAGCAATTAATTATCGATCTTAAGGTCCTTATAACCCAAAAGATCGGTCATATTTATTTGGAGTTTTAAGATACATTTTTGGAAAAGCAAGAAATGGAGTTGGATATTTCAAATAAAATATCATTACAGGAACATTTTAAGGAAATACCTTAAGGTGTTAACCATAGGATCGGAACAAAGCAATTTTATATTTGCATATACTATATATTGGGTAGTCGAAAAGGTCTTTTCGTATTTCTAATTTAACTTCAACTTATACTAATAAATAAAGAACAAATATGTACCATTTTGGCCGACCACTTCTTGCCAATTTTCCGTAGAGAAATTATTTCATCATTGTAAAACTTTCATCATTGTAAATGAAATTTAGACATATCCAGAATGGGAGCGAGCGAACCATTGTTGTGCTAACGAACTGATACAGCATCGTCTCCGTAAAAATTTCAAAATATGGCGAATTTCTTCATTATTTTCACTCATTTTTGAACAGCTGTAACTTTTTTTCAACTTTCCCGAATCCAATTTTTTTTAGGTAAGTGAAGCTTAAAATCTCGCCTTTAACCGACACTATATGGTATGACACAATGTTATTGGTAGCACTGGAGATATACACATCTATTGACAAAATATGAAAAGATTTTTTTCAACTACCCTATCTATGTACATATATATGTAACTTACATATACACTGATACACTGACCGACATACGGCATACGGTTTGTTAGAAAATCATTATAAATATGTAGCATATGGGAGTTGAGGTAGTATCGATTCATTAACTATTACCATGCCACAAACTAAATAATGGTCATTGGGTTTATTAACATAGTACCTCACATATAATCACCAATCAGTCGGTTGTAATAGTTATATATATATTGTATCTGTTTTACACACCATGATATACTGTTATGAGCAAAATATATTCTGTATTATCTTTTGAATTTCTGAAATTAGTACTTCCATTTTCATATTTCTCTCATCATCTGCATTTGCAAACTGTAATATAGACCGATATATCCAGCATAAAGTCACCTGGAAGTTCGAAAATCTTTATATTAAGTTGTCAAAAAAGTCTTGCTAGTTGGCGCTGAAAGCGTAGTTCTAGTTTTATTCGTCGCATCAGGTCATACTCTACCTTTTTGGAAAGCTCATTTCACGCGCTATCACGTGATTGATTGATTGTCGCTTCTTTTAAGTCGTTCGTGAGTTATAGCGTCGCAAACATGGAGCAAAATAAAGAGAAAATACGGCGTATTTTACAGTACTACTACGATAAAGGCAAAAATGCATCTCAAGCCGCCAATAACATTTGTGCAGTTTATGGACCCGGTACAGTTTCCATTTCCACCGCACAACAATGGTTTCAACGTTTTCGCTTGAAGGCCTTTCGGAAGGCCTGTCGTCGAAAATTGCGATAAAATCGCTGAATTGGTCGAAAGAGACCGGCATAGTAGTCATCAAACCGTTATAAACCATTTGAAGAAGCTTGGAGTCCCTAAGAGGCTCGATGTATGGGTGCCACACGAATTGTTTCAAGACTGTTTTGACAACCCGATATTAGGTAAGTGGGGGCTCAGAGAAGTATTGACCCGATTCAAGCCATTTTTGATATACAGAATTATTATTGTCAGGAAAGGATTCTGTCTGAATTTTAATTGTTTATCTCACACATTTAATGATATTTACGGTCAAAGGTCAGCTATAGGTACTGGGGTCCACGCATTCAGCACCTAGGGTCTGGAACAGTTTTGGTTGGATTATAATAATTTTTGGTCATAATGTGGCACACTTTAAAGAAATTATTACTGCAAAATTTTATTCCATTATATTTATTACTTCTTTATAGGAAAGTGAAAGAATCTAGAAAATGGAAATTAAAATTGTGCTATATGGGAAGTAGGCGTAGTTGTAATCCGATTTCGCCTCGTTTCATACTGTGTCATAGAAATAATGAGTCGAAATTGGTGGGTCGGGTCCCGAGATATGAGATTTCGCTAAAAAGTGGGCGGTACCACGCCCATCGTCTAATTTTCACACCGGCTCCCATAAAGCCCTCTCATACCATCTCGGAGGTAAAACTTAATGTCTCTGGCATTTTTAATTTTTTATTTATTGTGCTTTTAGTAGTTTTCAACAGTACCGTTATATGGTGAGTGCGGGGTTATTTTCCGGTTTTCACACTGTCGACGAAAGTTCTTATAACATTTGTTCTGGGCAAATTGTTTATTGTAGCTTTAGTGGTTTAGGATATACAATATGTACATACCTTAAACTTATCAGAGGACGAGGTCACGCCCATTTTAACAAAATTTTTGGCCCACAGATGCCCACACAGATAGTGTCAAGTTAGAGTTTTATAGTATATCTTAAATTAGTGCTAAGTTAAGGGACTTTATAGGTTTTCAGTTCATGGCGTTTTGTGGTCGTGACAGTGGTCCGATTACGCCCGCCAACGGACTCGTATTTTTTTTTGGAGACGGACGGGCGAACAGAGAAACAATCATCCAGATTTCAACTCGTCTCGTCATTTTGATCATTTATATATACATAACCCTATATATAACTCGATTAATTGTAAGTGATACTATTATACTCTGTAGCAAGATGTTGCGAGAGTATAAAAATGAAACGCTTTTTCGTTATGTACTCGAACCACAGCAAAATCTAACAAAACATAAATTCATCAAAAGTGTGAATCAGACCAAATTTCGGTTAATACTACCACCACAAAGGTGACCTTCGTGTAAATTTCAGCACATATTACTGCCAGTTTATATTAAGAATTATTTTTCAATTTTTAGTTTAGAGAAACAGTGAGTTCCGCTCCGCCCTTACTTAGTTACCGCCCGTAGTAGAAAAAATTTGTCAAAAGTTGAGCCCGTAGTGGCAACGTTGAAATCAGCCGTTCTCTTTCGTTTTCATAGGACAATGTTGCCATTGCTCAATACGCATATATATGTAGTTTTATACACATCTAACTTTTCAATTATAATTTTTCATAATATAAAATATCAAAACTGATAAATACTTTATATATTTATAAATAATAGCATTCGACTCTGATTTTCAGTTAGTTTAAGAAAATCTCAAATATATTGAAGACAATTTTTATTATTACTACAGTATATCGAGACTGGCAGCCCTGCGTTGTGAGAGAGCAATCAGTGCTTAGATCAATTAATGGTGCCATACCGCGCAAATATATTTTTACTTGATTTTTTGGAAAATATGTGTTCCCTTTCCAAAGCACGTATTATTATTTTAATACATTTCCAGATGCAACTTAGATCTTTAAAATTTAATAAAAAAATTATAGAAAAAACCTTAATTCTTTGAGTATTTTGGTAAAACAGTCCGTCAAGTAAGAGCGTGGTCGCGTTAATTTATAAAAAAAATTATTTTATGGAACTTTCATATTTATATATACATTGTACACATTACAAACAATGATGCAATTTGGTCAAAAATGTGTGCAGTCACCTCCGGCGTTGAATTGCCTGGCATCTCCGAGGCATGCTTTCTACTAATTTGACGGCGTATTCTAGTAGCAAGAATCCTCAGATCTGACGAATCTCGTAAGACAACTGCTTCAAAGTGTATGTGCGTCTTCCACGAAGCGTCTGTTTAATATATGCCCACGCATTTTAAATAGGGTTTGCATCGGGCATGGGCGACTGCGACGGCCAATCCAATGTGTCTCTATCAATATTCTCATGCGCCCAAGCGAATCGCTTTGTCACAAGTTTTTCAGTCAACAGAGGCTTCTTCATTGTGTTGCGCCATTTCAGATCATGAGTATGAAGAAGGGTTCGGATAGTTTCGTAGGATATATCTAAGCCTTTTGGATTCCGCGAAAACAGATGTACCATTCTTTTTCATCTTTTTTTTTCACTTTTCCTATCGAACCACGTTCTGGTAAATCATCGACATTTTTAGCCACTATATATCGCTGCATCCATTACAAATTCCTTCGATTTTCTCATATATTTAATAGCCGCTGATTGCGACATTTTGGAACCTTTCGAGTGGATGCAAAGCAACACAGCTTCGTAGCGCGACGCGTACTTAGCACTCATGGCGTTTAACGTGATTCTCTTTCAAAAGTTTAACGACAACTGAACCTTTGTTGACAATGCATCAAGGACACAGCTTTCCTCTATCGGCTCGTGAAGGAATTAGAGCGAAATCTTTCATTAACTGTCGGTTAAGTCGACCACGCTCTTACTTGACAGACTGTATATATAAAAATGAATCCCTTTTTCTCTTGGTTACGGCATTACACCTGAATGGCTGGACCTATTTTACTAATTCTTTTTTGGTTGTATTTGTTATTATTACGAAAGTTGGGTCTATAATAAATCGCAAAATGTGTTGCTAAGCGCATAACAACGCCCGGACTAATTTGGTCAATTCTTTTTTTTTAATGTTCTTAAAAAAAGCCCTTTTTTTCCCATACAAACGTTATCTTTTCTACATACACACATATGTACATAGTATATACACATACATATGTAAGTAAAAATTAATGTTTGTTGTTTGTTAGTAACGGTAAGGCTCGAGAACGGCTGAACCAATCTTCATGAAATTTTCAGAAGTTATTCGCTCTGGATCTGGAAAGGCAAAGTCGAAAGATTAGAAATTTCAAGAGACAATTTTTTTTCTTTTGTTTTTCAATATTTTGATTTGTAAATTATTGGAATTGTTCAATTTCCGTCGCTTGCTTTTTTATTCCAGCTATTTAAAAAAAAAATTATTCAGTGAAAACTTTATGTGTGTTTCAGAAGAAGTAATCAATTACAGACTGAAATTAGTTACGAAGCCGCGAAGAGATCGCGTTCTGTTTGGCATCAACATACATTGGCAGCCCAAGGCACACTAACGAGTACCCCCAGGATGCGATGACATACGTGTGGAATTATGGATCGTGGTCAATCAACAAGCGATCGTTACGATGTCACAGCACGACTTTTCAAACAACAGCTACGATGTTTCATGGACTTTATCATATGTGTACATATATGGTGCAGTCAGATGCTGAATGTACTCTGTTGAGTTGCACACATTCTTCTTTGGATGGTAAATGGTAGTTACACCAGATCAAATTGATTAAATCATTTCTGCAGAAATTCCTAATGCAGAGAAAGATCCAGTGATGAAAACCAAAAAGGTTCATGGACCTTGCGGACACCACAATCCCACTTCAGTTTGTATGTCTAACAATAAATGCACGAAACACTATCCACGTGCTTTTCTTTCGAAAACGTAAACTGGAAATGATGAATATCCACTCTATCGTCGTAGCTCATTAGACGACAATGGCAGAACATTTACCATTCATCCTAGAGGAGTGAATATCAAAGTCGACAACATATGGACCATATTCGCCATTGTTGTCTAGTTCACATTCAAAACTCATGTCAATGTTTGATATTGTAGTTTGGTGAAATCGATCAAATACGTTTGCAAATAAGTCACCAAAAAAGCAACATAGCGGTTATTGGTTTTGAACGAGATAAGATCAGCAAGTATCAAATGGTCGATACGTGAACTGCAATAAAGCGCTTTGTAGTGTATTTACTATTGCGTTGCGTTTTCCCACTGTTGTGCGTATCGCGGTTCATTTGGAGAATGGCTAAAGAGTGTTTTTCAACCCAGAGAATACAGTACAGCCAGCGGAACACTTCCAACAACAAAATTGACATTGACGAGTTTTTTCTCAACTTGCGTCAGTGATTCGTTTACGAGAACATTGCTCTATTCGGAAATGCCTTGATATTATACATGGAATGCATCTTCGAAGAAATAGTTACGCAGAAAGCAAGGCCAACCAGTAGATTGACATCCCGGTTTGTTCTCAACTAATTCTTTGGGACGAATTTACATAATCCACCCAAAAAACGACGATTGCTTATACCTTCGGTTGCTATTGACAAATGTACGTGGTTCAATTTCAACTTGTGTGCAACTTTTTGAGAAGCAGACCAGCAATTACAATTGCTGGAACATGATAATCAATGGAAACACGATGGACGATTCATAACTACTTCGCATGCCACTGAAATCCGCGTCAATTATGGAATACGAACAAAATTACATTGCCGAAGACATTTTACATCTTATTCCTTAAGAATTGGAAATAGGCAAATTTCGGTTCCAGTGGTTTGATATCAATTCCACCTGCCTTCTGTCAATTCACTTCAACGAAATATGAACTCATCATGAATGTTTATGCTAACATTGGCCAAATTATCGTAACTACGATTGCATGAGTGCACGCCAGTTAAACGTGGTGTGTTCCCGAGTTGGAAAACCATCTTCTCTGTACGTTTACGCACCGAAATAGAAACTAAAAAATATTGTTTATCAAACTGCGTTACATTGAAAAAAATTTAGAAAAACCGAAAATAAATGATTTTTAACACAACGTAAATTCAATTTTTTTTTTTCACTTCAAAACAAATAATTTCACGCATAACAACGCATGCGGGGTCAGCTAGTATATTTATACATACATATAAGAATTTCCATTAAATGGAACTGCAATATGTTTAAAGAAAATATGTATATATTATGGTCACAAGTATGTATGTTTTATTTTTTATATCTGTAGATATATAAAACTGCCTTGCATATGTACATATAAAAGCCCACAACTTGAGAAAAGATTTTCCAATTGTAACTAAAATGAATTTTTACAACTGGCATCATCACCGTTAACAGTTCACAATAAGGCATTGTGAAGTTTTAAAATGAGCTGTTTTCTTATTAAATAAAATTGTTTTTAGACACATGTATAACTTATTTAATTTTTACCTAACAGTGATTAGAATTTCTCACCACACAAAGGTAAAGAAAAACAAATATTAATGCGAAACTCTAAAACCTGCAAAATATTTTGACCTCCTTTTGTTCACAAAACTGTACAATTCCGATATAAAGTAAATATTAAAACAACTAACTTTTGATCTCTTAATACTTAATAAGGTGAAATAAGCCTAAATTCTCAATTAATGAATGTTTTTAATCATTTGCGAATGAAATTAATTTGACTATGCATCGAATTGTAAAACGTTTCATGAAATATATTTAAATTTAGCATTTTTTTTTTGATTTTCATTGGCTTACATTTTTTATTAATGATCATGAACGGCGGCAACAAATCCCTCCGTTCACATTTATTTTTGGATAAATGTAATCTGGCCGTTCCAGGCATTCCAATTGCAACACGTCAAAACCTACCCAAACCAGGCAACTGTCAAAGTTCGGTAGGTGAGCGGTTCTCACATTTCCAGTGACAGGAGAGCCCTCATACGCACTTTGCTAACTTTGCGGGCTAAAAATTTGCTCAACCCTGGTACAAGGGAATAAAGTAAAGAAGGGCGTCTTTTGGTTTTTAAAAAGTGTGCATGTCCCGCACTGTATAGTTCAATGTACTTATTACAAGCTAAGTTTTTTACAAAATAAATATCAGTCAAATTGACTCGAAGCATTATATAATGATTTTTAAACTTTGACTTTATACTATATGTATATATTAATCTGTGAGGTATCCTAATAAAATCCAAACGCATATACAATATATCCGCCATAGATGGATGAAATCTGGTCAACACCTCCATATACATATACCATATTTGCAACTACTCGTTGGCTTTTATCGGTAAATACTTAAGATATCTATGCATACAAAATAAAGTAAAGGTTAAATATTAGATAGATTATAGTGGGCAAGCGAAAATGGAAGAAACAGACCCCACCCCGCATCACATACAATCGTTGTCATTATTCTAACCGACTTTATGGCGAAAAACATCGGGCAATGTGGGAGTTATCTTTATAAAATTGCATGATTTTTCTTCAAATAGGAAAGCAAACTGCAGTAATGAAACTAAGCGAATCTAATATAAGTTAATAAATGAGCAAATACGTGTGAATGTAATCCATTCACAATTTTTTTCATATGAAATATGTTGAATTCTTATGCAAAATTTTCGTTTTTTAAGAGTATTAAATGTTTGGTTTTTCCGCCACCTAGCTCCTCCTTACTAGTCTCGTAACCGCATTTTACCTCAACTGGTGGAAGTATTTCACATTGCTAGCAGATCAAAGTGAGTATCTTACGGTAAATGAAATTTCTTAAGAAATCTTAAATTGAAATCTTAGATTGTGTGGGTGTACAGTTGGTTATAAATTAATTTGTATGCAAACATTGTTCAGATAAGATTTTAATACGCAGTAAGCAATTCTTATAAACATAATTGGTACAAGTTGACTTAAAGTCTAGTGCGCAAAAATGCCAAACCTGATGTTTGCTCACCACTGGATTACTCAACTCCTTTTTGGTTTAATATTTTTCAAATTAATTTCTTCATTAAGCAATATGTTATAGAATCGTTTTTGTTATCATTTTATTTTATTCTTTTTCTCTTTTTTCTGCAGTTAAGTGTGCGCCATAAAGCAAATGTTTGATTTATAAATATATATTCAATGTTGGAGCCATTATTATTATTACTTATACGCATGTACTCATACATACATATAATACATTGGTACAAAAAAGCTCCCGGAAATTATAATTATATTCCCCGGGTAAACGATAATTCCAAAAAAAGTATTTTGGTAGCTGGTAGGGCTGTCCTTAATTACTAGGCCAAATATTAACGCGATCTGACAACCAGTTTGTTTACAGCAGCTGCTTAAGTCAGTCAGCAGTACGTTGCAATTTTTACAATGGATAAAAATATTGAACATAAAATTTGTGTAAAATATTGTACTTCTAATCAAATTCCGTATGCGGAATCATTACGAATATTGGTGAAGGCTTACGGGGTTCAGTTTTATTAAAAACACAAGCCTACGAGTGGGGCAAAGTCTTCAAAGACGGCCGAGAGATCGTTGAAGACATGCCTCGTTCTGTACCACCTTCCAGTTCTTCAACTGATGAAAATATTAAAAAGTGAAGGATATGGTGCTTGAAAATCGTCAGGCAAGTGTTAGAAAGATTGCAAGAGAGCTCTACATCTCTCAGTCCGTTCGAATGATTTGGTGGATATTTTGAGTATGAAACGCTTTCTTGCGTACAATTGTGACCGAATTTTTTCTTGTTCACAAAAATAAATTGCCGCTCCGTGGAACCCGTTTCATCGATCGAAGAGAGTGCATATGAAAAGTGTTTCGAGGACTGGAAAAATCGTTGGTATAAGTCTATTATATCTGGTGGAAATAATTTTGAAAGCAACAAAATAAATATTGATGAATAATAAAATATTTTGCGTTTTATTCACAAATTCCGTTTTTTTTTGTCACAATGTATGTTCGCATACCTGTCTGTAACTTATGTGCTGTAAATTTATTTTTGTTTTTCGTAGTCAGTATAAATAATTGAAGCAATTTATTTTTAGAAAATGTTTACTGTTATACTAACAGTAGCGGGATTGCTAATTTGTATTGCGATAATAAAATTAAACACTGTGAAACCTTCGTATGAAAATGAGTGGTAATAAATATCAGCCAAATTTTGTAGTTGGTGAGGACTATTTTATCTGAAACCATAAACAGGAAAAATATTGCTTTATCTCCGCTCTTTACCATGCAATAAATATTATAAAATGCATTGGACTTGTTACAAAATTGAGAAACGGTTGGTGATAAATATTAGCCAAAATTTGTAGTTGGTGGTTTACCCTTAAAATGGCTTTATCTGAAATCATAAATAGGAAAAATATTGCTTTATCTCCGCTCTTTACCATCCTATAAATATTATAAAATTCCTTGGACTTGCTCCAAACTTGAGAAAACGGGTTTAAGTCGATCCGAGCGTAAATTCGTGTGCTGCGCAAATGGGGAAAATGCGCTCGATGCTTACTCAAATAATCGTTTGAACAGTTGTTCGCTTGGCGGCCTATGTAAAAACTTTGATAGCGTTTTACACAGGCCTGTGTGCTGTGCATCGAGCGAAATTTAGATACATTTTCCTTCGAGGGTCTACAGTTACTCATAAATGTTGTGATTACTGTTTACTTACTAAGCGCAAACTGTCGGTTTTGCCAATCCATTATCATTCTCGGAAACCGTATACATACTTATATTTCTTCCACGGGAGGTCTTGTTGTGAGATACATATACGTATGTGTTAAAGGGAATTTGCTTGCAATTCCTATATTTTCTGGAAGTCAATTACAAAGTTCGATTTATTATGTGGACCTTAGGGCGCAAACATTCCCTCTAGTTGAAAGATTTTAATCAGACAAAGAGAAAGAGAGAGAGATTGGGATAATTGTTTAGTTTTCCGGAGTTTATGCAAAGTAAAAGTTTTATATGTATGTATATGTATAATACATACATACATACATGCCTACAAACAAACGTGTATAACGAAAAACGAATCTTTGATGGTGTCCTGTGAATGGCATATTCGCTCTAAGGTATTCTTGACAAATGTTTATATTCCTAAGGTAATTTGAAAGAATCCAATTTAGTAATAAATTTCAAAACCATTTTGCAATCAGTTGACAGAAAGCATATTAAATTTGGGCATTGGAAATTGGCTTGGCTAATAACCCCTGCCAAATTTTTGAAGATATCTCATGAAATGAAAAATCTTTCAATAGAAGCAATTGATTCCGATCGTTCAGTTTGTATGACAGCTAAATGCTATATGTTTTGGTAAAATAACCAAAACGAAAAATATTACAAATTATATATTTATATAAGCGTTTTCATTAAATGGAACTTCAATATGTTTAAAGAAAATATATATTATATTATGGTCACAAGTATCATCTCTTTTTTATATGATAAGTATATAAAACTGTATTGCATATATGCTATACATATAAAAGCCCACAACTTGAGAAAAGATTTCCCAATTGTAACTAAAATTAATTTTTACAACTGGCATCATCACCATTAAAAGTTCACAATAAGGCATTGTGAAGTTTTAAAATGAGCTTTTTTCTTATTAAATAAAATTGTTTTTAGATACATGTATAACTTATATGTATAATTTTTACCTAAAAGCGATTAGAATTTCTCACCACACAAAGGTAAATAAAAACAAATATTAATGCGAAACTCTAAAACCCGCAAAATATTTTGACCTCCTTTTGTTCACAAAACTGTACAATTCCGATATGAAGTAAATATTAAAAAAAAATGACTTTTGATTTTTCAATACTTAATAAGGTGAATTAAGCCTGATCTCAATTAATGAATGTTTTTAATCATTTGTGATTGAAAATTAATTCTATTATGCATCGAATTGTAAAACGTTTTATGAAATATATTTAAACTTTGCATTTTCTATGATTTTCATTGGCTTACATTTTTATTAGCGATCTTGAACGGTGGCAACAAATCCCTCCGTTCACATATACATATTTTTGGATAAATGTAATCTGGCTGTTCCAGTCGCCCCCTGGTGGCGCCATCTATATATCAAATGGTGCGTTAGAACCTGCTGTCTTTATCGATTTTCCAATAAGAATTTCATGATATTTCATGAAAAATTTCGGTGCGAAAATGAGTTTCGAACAAGGAGCCAACATTACATTTTGTTTTAAAATTGATAAAACTTTTACCGAAACGTTTCAATTGATGAAACAAGCTTATGGCGATGATTACCTATCCCGTAGCAGAGTACACAAGTAATTTCAAGGTTTTCAAAGTGGTCGTGAGGACATAAATGACGATCAACATGTGGGCCAATCAAAATCCGTGACCACCGGAAATTCCATCAAAACTGTGCGTGAATTCATCAAAAATCAGCCGAAATCATAATTGAAATTCATGAAAATGGAATTGAACATCTCCGAAACATCGATTTATCGCATTTTAACCGAACATTTGGGCTTTCGAAAGGTGTGTGCACGGTTTGTTCCTCACAAATTGACTGACAACTAAAAATTACTCTCATCGATCGACGCTTTGACCAAAAATCACATTTTAATCATTAACCACTCCCCGTATTCACCAGATATTGCATCGCGCGACTTTTTCCTTTTCGGAAAAATGCATTTGCATTTAAAAGGCTTATACCGGCATACTGGCGGCCATACCGGCCAACGAGCTAAAACACTCGTTCGACATGCTTTTGGACAGTGCAAAAAGAGAAGATGTGTTTCACCTTTTCACGGGTGTTGACTCAGAAAATTAATGCTTGCTTTTGACTAACTAGCTTAAGACTCTTAAGCGCTAATTTGGATCACACTTAGAAAATAAACGGCTACCTTGGAATGTAGCCGAGGAAAAAATCTGAATAATTTTGTGGCTTCGATATATGTACATGAAATTTATCATGGGTTCAACTATTGAGGTTTTGAAAGATCCATTTGATTGTATTAGAGAGTTGACAGTTGCGGACCAAAGTTCATCTAGCGTCAGTGTAATATTGCTCCTTTAGAATAGCAAAAATTATTTCTCGAAACTATACTAGTGTAGTTTTTTTTAAAGGAAGGAAATTTTGAAATGTAGTCAAACTACAATTCATTGTTAGCTTGTAAAGCTCTCTATCGGAAAAAATAGTTTATTCACTAACTTGTTAAAATTTATTGATTTTTCCGAAAGGGCTGACAGTCGAATCAGGGCACAACGGAACTCCGGCTGTCGGCCTCTTGACAGGTCACAATCTACTGCCATCACATACGAACCGGATGGGCATAAGTAAAGACGATTCATACAGAAAGTGAAGAGAGCTTGGCAAAAGAGAGACACAGGAACACCTTTTGTGGCTGTGCCCAGCACTATTTAAACTCGTCGTAAGTATTTAGGAGCTTTGCACTTCAAAGAACTGCACGAATTATTAAATACGACGCAGACTACACCTCAAACTAAACTGAACCTTCATCTGCCATTACTAATGACTAGTAGGCCTAGTATATATGGCGTGAGAGCCGACCAATACAACCAAACCTAACTTATTTAAAACCTTTTGTAGTATTTGGACTACTTATGAAATATATGAAAGCATACATATAGTGTATATTGCACCAGTTTGAATGAAATTAGTTTCGAAGTCAAAGTAGTAAAGTATTTGCTCTACAACTCCACTTCTTTTTTTAGCACCAAAACACCTGGGTAATTAAATAACGTTCAAACAAAGAGTACAAAATTTTGTCATATGTATATTCACTCTCACATACACTCATTATAGAATTATTTTCATATATTATATTATAAAAACAATGTTGTGTTTTTTATATTCTTGCAACATTTACTACAGAGTATAATATTTTGATTTTTTTATTGAGAAGCAAAGGGCACATGTGGGCAAAAAATTTTGAAAAGTTGGCGTGGCATCGCTCTCTAATATTTTAATTACATATCTCCTAAACTACTAAAGCTACAATAACCACACCCAGCACAAATATTACATATATTATATATATCTCCTACTGACAGTGTGAAAATGAATGAAATCGCAATATAACCCCACTCACTCCCCATATAACTGTGCTGTTCAAAACCACTAAAAGCGCAATAAATCAATAACTAAATACACCAGAGATAGTAAATTTGACCACCGAGATGGTATGAGATGGCTTTATGAACCATATATATAAAAATTTTCGAACTTCCTGGTGACTTTATACTGCATATATCGAACTTACAGAACTTGTTTTACTTATAACAGTACATCATTGGGCGAAAACCAGCCCCCATATACATAAATAACATCAGCATTTGCGAACATCCAGCTGACTTTACTCCATATGATTGATAGTTGTATATGAGGTATCTTAATGAAACCCAGTGAACATTTTATATAATACATAAAATCGGGTCAATACTACCCCAACCCATATGCTCATAACATATATTTCGATATTTTCGTTTTTTTTTTTAACAAATCGTATGCCAAATATTTCGGTCAGTGCATCAGATATATGTATAGTATATAGTATATTTATATTGGGGTGCTTCAAACAATTTTTTTGAATTTTTTGAATTTTTTTTCAACTCTTACCCCTTCAAAGTGCTAGTGATTGACAAACAAAAAATCCTCCTTCAAGCCAGGAGCTGTAGCTTAACTCTAAGGGGTCGCTACTTTTTTTTAGACTCCCATACATACATTTAACATAGGAATTTTCGTTTTTTCATTTAAACTAAAATTTCATCAACCAATTTTCGTTTCTCAAAAATAACCATCACATATTCAGAAAGTACAAACTTTAAACATTTCTGCAACAAAGTTTGATTATCTCAATTATGCTATTGAACATATTGATTTTAAATTTGGAATTTTTCCAATAAAAATAAAAAAAAGTTTCTAAGAATAATAATTTTGACGAGGAAATTTAAAAAAAATGTTGAAGCACCCTAATGTATATATAAATTGCTTAAATCTGATCATGTCGTTGATGTTTTACATCCTAAGGTACTTTCCTGGCTTTGATTCTTGCAAGTTGCAGAAGTATGTATAAAATGTTCGGTTGAACTCGAGCTAAGCCCTTTCTTACTTGTTGCTAGTATTATTATTAGATAAACATTATAACGTGTTTGCTCTCACGGTGTTTTTAATCAATTGTTGTATTGCTTAATTCTCAATGAATCACAAATAAGGCTCATTGACAATACATACATATATCTATTTGCTTATCAATTTATTCATCTAACATATCTATGTATCTGTAACATCTTCCTTCAAGTCAAAGATCGTACAAACTGTATCCATCTATGTTTCATAATCTAATGAGTTTTTGTAGGAAACTAGAGGGGTCGCAAAATGGTAGCTATTTAAGAAAGTTCTGATGATAAGATCTGAAGCAACTCCTATATAATTTACTAGAATTACCTCTTACGACGACTTTCGTTCCACAGAATCATGACGATGTAGTGAAAACGAAAAACTGAAATACAGATGGACGATAGAGTCGTGTGTAGAAATTCACGTAAGTGAGGAAAGTTCTCTGATCGCCATTCACTTGGGAGTGGCCAGAAACGATTCCTTTACACATGGCACAAGCAGCTCACGACTTCCCGGTCCTAGACCAAGTATCCTCTGGATAGAAAAAGAACATCCGTTTGATGGCGATATAAAGTGGGAAGGCATTAAATGCATGCATTAACACAATGAAAGTAAAGAAATTCGTATGAGTTTAATTCACGCAGCTCATGCTAGAAACCAAAAAAACGAATAATAAACGCAAGAAAAAGAGCAAAACAAATAATTGAAGACTTTATGAAGTAATCTTGATACAAAAACTCAATGGTAATAATACAATAATGTGATTATCAGTTCTGCAATTCTGTTACTGTAAGGGCTTTTAGTCTTTAAAGTTCCTAGGCCAGTCTTCAACAATATATCGCTTGGGAAAATGTACTTTTAGCGAAAACTCAATCAATAAAATCGTAATGAATGGATAGCTAGTTATAAGATGTGACTCAAGGATCTTTTGTTGTCCCAAAGACTTAAATTTTTTTGTGTGTAGAAACAACTTCCGATAGAAATCTTTTGTTGTGTATAACGTCTTTTCAAAAGCTATTAAAATAATGAAATGTAATAGGGAAGGAAAGAATCAGTCAAAGTCATTATAAGAGCAATACTTTTACATATATGCGAAAAACGACTAAGCCGGTAAATTTTCCTACTATGCATAACGACACGAAGTTTCTGCCTGGATTCTAATATTTTTGTAGAAGACAATTAAAGAACTACAGCATTGCAATTTACGTTTAAATCTATAGAGATGATTATTGAAGATTTTTACTTTCAGTTCATTCCGTTCTATATTCTTTTCCGGCTAAGAACTTCTAAATCGAAGTTTTTTCAAGATTGTTTTGGGCTATTGTAACTGCACTTCATCAAATACAATTTCGGCGTAAACTGTAATAAGTGTTTATTATAATAAACTAACAATTGATACCATTATTTGTTAATGGAAAATAGAATGAAATTTCAAAATCGAAACTGAAAATTGATACTTTTGCTTTGGGACTTATTTATACACATGTCGAAAGTCAAACCAATGTTAAAGGGTGGCCTTTTAAAGACAGGTCTGTTGCAACAGAATTTTACATTAGACATTAGAGGCAAAAAGGGTGCATTTGTTCTTTCCAATGGTTTGAGTGACCGCTGGCATTGATATTTTTCAACACTTGCTGTTTTACTCAAAAATTCTCTTTAATCTTCGATATCTGATTTTTTAGGATGGATATTTTTAATTATTCATTGTTTTTACATTTAAATTGACTGAAATAAACTGAAATGGGATGCTAAAAATTAGATTTAGAACTAAATTATACTATCAATATTTTCGTTAGCCGAAATTAATTTGAAATATTAGGTTGACAAAAAAGTCTTGCGGTATTTTCGCTAGCTGGCGCTGAAAGCGCGAAGTTCTAGTTTTATTCGTCGCATCGGGTCATGCTATACCTTTTTGGAAGGCTCATTTCACGCGCTAACACGTGTTTGATTGATTGTCGTTTTTTTTAAGTCGTTCGTTAGTTATAGCGTTGCAAACATGGAGCAAAATAAAAAGAAAATACGGCATATTTTACAGTACTACTACGATAAAGGCAAAAATGCATCTCAAGCCGCCAATAAAATTTGTGCAGTTTATGGACCCGATACAGTTTCCATTTCCACCGCACAACGATGGTTTCAATGTTTTTGTTCTGGTGTAGAGGTGGTCGAAGATGCGCCACGCTCCGGAAGGCCTGTCGTCGAAAATTGCGATAAAATTGCGCTGAATTGGCCGAAAGAGACCGTTATAAACCATTTGAAGAAGCTTGAAGTCACTAAGAGCTCGATGTATGGGTGCCACACGAATTGATTCAATAAAAATACCGCAAGACTTTTTTGACAACCCAATATTTTTTCGGCTTTGCAAGCAATTAAAATGACAATGTTTAAATCTGCAGGATTTTCAATACACTTATAACAGAGACAGTAACGTCCGTGAGCGTCGTCATTAACATTTTCGCAATCATTGAGATCGAGGAAGCGAAATTATAAACATATTGTTTTTCACACATTTTTCTTTAGCGCTAATTCAAAACATTTTGGTTTGGCATTCACACACTAAAAAATTATTAAAATAAAACATAAAAATTAGCGCTCACCGCAAAGAAGCAACACATAGCACAAAAAACACGAACAGCAGCAGCGGCCGAAATTGAAAGCAAATTACAGCAGAAGATGAGATCCATGACATAGCTGAGGATACTTTTGGAAGCATTTCTTATTTTGAAACAACCGACCCGACAGTAATGCGCGTTCCGCTAACAAGAAATATCTGGCAATTATTCCACTATTTTATTTACGAAATTCTCAGGCGGCGGAAATCATTACAACCGATAATAAATTAATCAAAAATTACATTTAAATGTGAGCAAGTGAAATCAACCAACACGAGCGACACTTCGAAGAGAAGAGTAGCCAATAGATTTATCGTCAAAAAAGTTGAAATTTTTCCAATGAGTATTGTATTTTCCGAACCGACGCGTGCCTTATGAACGCTGAAATATGAATGTGAAGAGCGTGCCAAAATAAGTGGCTAACGCAAACCGGCAGCTTGCGACCTAGCACGCTACGTACGCGCGGTCAAATTTTACTGAAGTGGTAAGCTAAGCGCCACGGCGTTATTTATTAGAGCGCAGGCTGACGCGCTGCTCGCATAAACGTAATGATAATAACATTAACGCTGATGCGTATGATGTTTGTTATTATCTGTTAGATCTGACAACACCGTGCACTGTTTTGCGCGGTAGGCGCATCAATAGATATCAGAGCTTTTATGCTATTTTGCATTGAGAGAATACTATTTATTTCGTAAACAAGAGCTGTCAACCAAACTTTGTCGGTACACATGTATTTTTATTACTTACCAAAACGGTGCTTGTATGATGCATGTTCATACTATATATAAAATTTGTTAGCGGTAGGATGAAATTAAAGTAAAATTGTTAGTTATTCTGAAAATATGCATACGCAGAGAGCTTATAAAAGGCAGACAAAATGGAGTAATCGCCATTTTCAGTTTGAAAATCTGGTAAAAAATATATGTATATTTCTGAAAAATCAAAAGTAAAAACCATTAAGTTCATTTTATATGTTCGAAGTTATTATGGGAGTGGCGGATTCCCTTTTAACATTAGATTGTTTTTTTTTTGACAAGTGACAATTGAGAGATTTAGTTTTTTACGAAACAACGAAATTCTTAAACGATATTGTGCTGTAAATTATATTTCACATCTCCTTTTGTACTACGTAAATTTTTTACGCTCTCTATGTATGTGGGCGTATTTATTCAGCGTGTCCTCCTTTAATTAACACCTTCTTCATTTAACATTGAATATTAATTCCGCAGAATGAAGTTGTAAATAAATACAGGATTTTAAAATATATTTGCTATATAATTTACATTGTGTATTCAATAAGACTATGAAGAGAAATTCAACGGGAATCATAAATATTTATATATAAAATTTTTCGCTTATCACTCACATAACAACAACAGCGAGGTGAATGGAGATTTTAGGGGTACTCAAAGCTTTGCAGAAGTAGTAAATACTAATGAGTAAATAAATTTAGTCCGAAAATTACACAATTATCGAAAAAAGGAAAAGAAAACGTCTTGCACATTCCTCAAATGGTGTTAGGAAATCCCATCATCTCAGTGGACACCGAAGGTGGGATAAATTCTTTTAGTAAATACCACGGCTGGCCAGAAAAACGTAAAAATTGATAGTTTCCCAAAGGTTTTTAATTAAGCATGACACAAGTGAGATGTTAATTGAGATTGAAATGCCTAAAACTAACAAAAATCAACACGTCTATATTTCGCCTAAAAGTGTGCCATGCGCAAATTACATGATTTGAAAGTAGTTTACATTTAGCAGTTAATATGAAACAGTTAGAAATTAGATGTGAATTAGCAGAAACCGAAAATTTGTAGTATGTGTATTTGTTTTTTACACAATTAATAATTTAGTAAAGTCAATTTTTAATCATTTTTTTGTAAGTTGTAACTTTGATTTATATTTTTTACTCAGTTCTAAAATGTTAATTTTAAAGTAAAAGTTATATTTCCTTTTTTTCAAAATATGTCTTTGTATTTAAATTTTTTGCTTTTACTAAAAATAAAATATGTACATGTGTATACTATTTGGCTAGTAAAATTCAAACTAACTAACATTTTGGTTCTATTCTTTTTAGTTCTCATTTTGTTTCATTACTCATTTCGAAACTGAAATAACTTCTGCACTAAGCATGTACAGACATAATATATATATATATATATTCAAAATAATTTCCTAGTTATGAAAATGTATGTATTTAAAGATAAAAAATAACTCAAAAAAGCATTTTTCACTTTCGAAACTAATATTTCTTGAATTAAAAAAAAAATATCGCCAAGTTAAATGCACAATGTGACAGTAGTGAAATATGTTGTTATCTGATTTTATGTGTAATTCAACAACGATTTTTTACTTAAAATAATCAATGTGGAAGTTATCAGCCATCTTTTGTGAAAACGCTAAATGCGCGTTGTTAGTAATTTAGAACAATAATTTCCTGAGTAATTATATGTTTTATCCATTTCTTCGAGCTCTTTAAGCAAGCATTTGCTTTTTAGCATTTTAAGTAAGCCATAAACATTTTCTTCTGAGTACTAGTATTATCTTGTGATAACTCAAAGGCTATATTAACCGCTTTAAATTTTTACACTTCCTTCCGTTTTAACTCCTTAAACTTTAATTTGTTTTGTTTTAAACGCTTTCCTAGGAAACTAAACCACATTACTATCGACATTTGTTGGCGCATGTCAATTATCGTCAGTTGCTTTCAATTTTTCATTTGTTTCAGCTTGCTTTTGTCTTTCAAATGCACGCACATCGGCCAAAGTCATGCCATACCACTCGTCAATCCATGTAAATGCCTGTCTATGACCCAACAACAGAACGTCGCGTATGCTACGTTGTATAAAATCTTCTACCTTGGTTTGTAAACCCCAAACTTCGAAGGAAGCATTTACCAGTTTGTAGGAACACATAATGGGCTCATCCATGCTTCTCCAGCCCTCGATGAGAGGACCGCGACCTAGTTAGTATTTGTACAATAAAAAATGTATAAACGAATAAATTTGGTAATATTACACCTGTTTTTTCAGATTTGAAAAATTTGGGATCTTCCTCTTTTTTATAATGATTCTGATTGGAAAGTTCATCAAATGCAATGTCGACATCCTCCAATAAGCGTGTCTGTAATTCCTCTTCGCTAAGTCCCAGACACTATAAAATCGTATTTAAGAAATGGATGTAATTATACATACTATGTATATACATATAAATTTATTTTGAACATATTTACGTTTTCTGAACATCCATTATTATTCTCGTATTTAGTTTTTATTGTTATGCTTAATTTGGGCACGAAGGAGCACTATAAATATAAAAAAACGTTAGTTTTTGACTAAAATGCCTGTGGGAAATAATGTGTTTGTACTTACGGTATATTCTACGATTTGCGTCAAAGAATACAGCCGGTATACGTATATGAAAAGAACAAAGGCGTTTGATTCAAATTATAGTACAAAAGAGAGGCGTGGTTAACTCTAATTATTCATAATTATGATGGTGGGATGGACAAGGGCACAACATGACACTTCAAGATGAATTTAAGTATGTGCATAAATTTTAATTAAGAAATTAACATTAAAAAACTAAAAAAAACGAACAATTTATATTCGTGCAACTTTTTAAGGAGCAAAACGCCAGCCAGAGGATCGAAATCTAAGCAATTTTATATATACATATTAGGGTGTTTTTTTTTTAACTATTCATTTTTTTAATCTCCTCATGAAGTCTCCTTGGATATACCCAAAAAAATTCCCTGAAAATTTGAACCCTTAATGTTAACATTAAGGACTGGACCTAGGCATGTAAAAACTTTCCATTGAAAATACTCGTAAACCGTGATTTTTTGTATTTAAATTTCTATAAGTCAGAGGCATTTTATGGCATCGCTTTGACTTTGGAAACATTTTTCTCGGAATTGAACACTCTACAAAAGTGCCCATTGTGACAAAGTCGCTCCAGTCCTTAATGTTAATATTAAGGCCTCAAATTTGCAGGTAATTTTTTTAAGGTATTCCATGGGTTTCATTAAGGTACCTCACATATAATCACAAATATATGGAGCAAAGTCAGCCGGATGGTCGAGAACTCTGGTAATGGTTATATATTCGGTACCTAGAGGCTTGAACAGTTTTGATTGGATTTGGGCAATTTTTGGGAATTATTAGTGCAAATTTATCCAGTTATATGAACTACTTCTTAATTTGTACACTGGAAAGTAAAAGAATCAAATCAGAATTTAAGATTGTGTTATATGGGAAGTAGGCGTGGTTTTAGTCCCATTGTGACGTAAGAAACCATTGCCTTTAGGAAAATGCAAAAGGACAGCTGGTACGACGAAGAGTGCCTTGTCGCAGCAGAGAGAAAACATATTGCCTACCTCCCAATGTTACAATCAACCATAGCACGTGCGGGATGGAATAGAAATCGATAGTTGAAGAGGAAGGCGAGACGCATTTGTAGACAGAAACAGAGAGAGGGCGAAATGCGTGAATATGAAGACAAGAGGGCCGAAAGGGATAATACTTGAAAACTATACGAAAAAATGCGGCTAACAGAGTGGTTAAAGACCGGAGCATTCTCTTGTAGAACCCGCATAGATGATCTGGTAACCTATGTTCAGGGAACACTTCCTCAGCCTGCTGAATAACAGTGAACGTACAAGGCCAGGAGAAGGCGAACCCAATTCCCCAATCGATACTGATGGAACAGACTTTCCATTGCCCGACCATGAAGAAGTTCGAATAGCAATTACCCGTCTGAAGAACAACAAAGCAACGTGGACTCATGTATTGCCGCCCGAGCTATTCCAACATGGCGGTGAAGAACTGATAAGGACCATGCGTCTTTGTAAAGTATGGTCGGATGAAAGCATGCCCAAAGATCGTAATTTATGTGTGCTCGGCCCAATTCACAAAAAGTGAGACCCCATAATTTGCGCCAACTGCCGTGCGATCAGTTTCCTCAACATCGCGTATAAGTTTCTATTGAGCGTATTGTGTGAAAGATTATAGCTCACCGTCAACAAACTGATTGGACCTTATCAGTGTAGCTTTAGACCTGGCAAATTAGCAACCGACCAGATATTCACCATGCGCCAAATCTTGGAAAAGACCTGTGAAAGGAGAATTGACACACAACACATCTTCGTCGATTTCAAAACTGCTTATGACAGCACGAAAAGGAGCTGCCTTTATGGCGCGATGTCGGAATTTGGTATCCCTGCAAAACTAATACGGCTGTATAAACTGACGTTGAGCAACACCAAAAGCTTCGTTAGGATCGGGAAAGACCTCTCCGAGCCGTTCGATACCAAACGAGGTTTCAGACAAGGCGACTCCCTATCGTGCGACTTCTTCAACCTGCTGCTGGAGAAA
This sequence comes from Bactrocera correcta, assembly GCA_027475135.1. Taxonomy (NCBI): domain Eukaryota; kingdom Metazoa; phylum Arthropoda; class Insecta; order Diptera; family Tephritidae; genus Bactrocera; species Bactrocera correcta. The sequence goes on from CM050326.1 coordinate 82,604,016, forward strand.
ATAATTCGAGCTGTAGAACTTAATCGAACAGGTAAAATCTTTTATAAGAGTGTACAGCTGCTGGCGTATGCCGATGATATTGATATTATCGGACTCAACATGAGCGCCGTTAGTTCTGCTTTCTCCAGACTGGACAAAGAAGCAAAACAAATGGGTCTAGCAGTGAACGAGGGCAAGACGAAATATCTCCTGTCATGAAACAAACAATCACTCGCGGCTTGGCTCTCACGTCACTGTTGACAGTCATAACTTTGAAGTTGTAGATAATATCGTCTATCTTGGAACCAGCGTAAACACCACCAACAATGTCAGCGTAGAAATCCAACGCAGGATAACTCTTGCCAACAGGTGCTACTTTGGACTGAGTAGCAAAACCAAACTCTATAAGTCACTCATAATTCCCGTCCAGCTATGTGGTGCACAGGTTTGGACGATGACAACATCTGATGAGTCGACGTAACAAGTTTTCGACAGAAAGGGCCACGGCGAAGGGCCACGGCGAATATCGCATTCATAGTTCAGCGAATAAAGAGACAGCGGCAGCGCTGGCTAGGTCATGTCGTACGTATAGACGAAAACACTCCAGTTCTGAAAGTACTTGGTGCAAAACCCGCCGGGGAAAGGGAGAAGGACCTGGATTCGCTTGGAGTTTCCAATTGGCGCTACGTAGCGAAAAGAAGAAACTATTGGCGCGCTATTGTTAACTCGGCTGTATTTGCTTTAGCGGTGTATATTTAGTCGAAATCGGTCTTTCGGATCACGAGATTGTGATATGACCAAAAAGAGGGCGGTGCCACGCCCATCGTCCAATTCTCGCACCGACTCTCATAAAGCCCTCTTATACCATCTCGAAGTTAAAATTTAATGCCTCTGGCGTAGTTATTGATTTATTGAGCTACTTATTAGTAGTTTTGAGCAGTACCGTTATATGAGGAGGGTTATCTTCCGATTTCGTTCATTTTCACACTATCGGTAAGTTCTTATAATATTTAAGCCGAGTAAATTTGGTTGTTGTAGGTTTAATGGTTTAGGCGATTTATACATTCAACTTAAAGAGTGTCACACACTTGCCGCTTACTACTGCAATCCCTTGTGTCAAATAAAACAGTTTTATATCTTAATTTAGTATTAAGTTATGGCACTTGTTAAGTTTTCGCTTAATGGTATTTTGTCGGCATTGCAGTGGTCCGATTATGCGCATCTACGAACTTCGTGATTTTTTTTTTGTACTAAGGAACCCGCTTACCAAGTTTCATCAAGATATTTCAATTTTTACTCAAGTTTCAGCTCACCCTGATATCAACTTCTCTTGGAATCCTGATTAATTACACCGGCCGACATCATTTTCCTTGTTCAAGTTCTGATTATTTTTTTTCCGCTAATTTGGTAGTTCTGATCACGAAATTATACCTCATTTTATCGTAACACAACGTTTAAAAAAAATATATATCTTATATATAAAAATGAATCGCAAAATGTGTTGGTAAGCGCATAACTCAAAAACGCCTGGACCAATTTTGCTAATTCTTTTTTTAAAATATTCGTTGAGGCTCAAGGATGGTTTTTACAGCAAGAAAAATTCGAATAATAGCCGGAAAACTCCTAAAAACAGTCCATTTCCTTTTCCCATACAAACGAATGAATATTTGTTTATTAGTAACGCTAAGGGAACGACTGAACCAATCTTGATGAAATTTTCAGAGAATGTTCCCTATGGATCGAGGAAGGTTTGGAAATAAAAAAACCTCTACGCTTCTCATGAGGAAAAGTCGGAAAATTGGACAATTCCAAAAAGTTAATTTTTTCCATACAATTTTTTTTTTAATTTTTTTGTTTTGTTTTTCAATTATTCAAATCGTTCAAATTTGTCGTTTGGTTCAAACACTTTTGAAAACTATTCAGTGAAAATATTATGTGTGTTGCACACAAAGTGATCAATTGCAGATTGAAATTTGTTACGATGCCACGAAAAGGTCGCGCTAATATGTATTAACATACATTAGCAGCCCAAGACACATGACCGAGTACTCCCAGGATACGATGACATACGTGCGGTATTATTAATCGCGGTCTATCAGAAAGCGATCGTCACGATGTCACAAAAAGACTTTTCAAGCAACAGCTTCGATGGACTGATGGATGGTCTGACTATAAATGCACTCAACAGTATCCACGTGCTTTTCTTTCGGAAACACAAACTAGAAATAATGGATATCCACTCTATCGGCGTCGCTCACCAGACGACAAATGCAAAGCAGTCAGCATTCAATTTAGAATAGTGAATATCGAAGTTGACAACACATGGATCGTACTATGTATATTCAACATTATAATCTAATTCACCAACCAGTAGATTGGCATCCAGGTGTGTTCTCAACTGAATTAGGATGAGTTTACACAATCCACCCTAAAAACAACGATTGTTTCTATCTTCGGTTTCTATTGATTAAAGTAAGTTACGGTGTGTACAAGTTTTGGAGATGTAAGGCAGCAATTACAATTGCTGGAACATGTTAATCACTGGAATGAAAATGAAGTTCGCACACTTTTCGCGAATCATAATCATTTCGACATATCAGCCTTCAAATCCGCGTCAATTATGGGATACGAACAAAAATGACATTGCCGAAGACATTTTACATCGTCTTCACAAAAAATTGGAAATGGGTCAGTCCCGGTTGATACTTCCGGTGTTTCGATATCAATTCCATCCGCCGTTTATCAATGCACGTAAGATGAACTCATCATGAATGTTCGCCAAATTATCGTAGCCAAATTATCGTAACTACGATTCCTTAAGTGCACGCGCAATGTTAGCTACCAAAAACGCCAATGTTGTTGACTTAAACTGGAAGATTCAAAGTTAAATTCCAGCAGACTTGCACTCATACAAATCGATCGATCGTCTTAACAATAAAGACGATGCCGTGAATTATGCAGAGGTATTTCTAAACTCTTTGGGCAGGCTTGGTATGCCACCACATCATTTGCGTCACAAGGTTAGATTTTTCGTTATTATATTTCGCAATCTTCATACGCTGAACCCTGTGTAATGGAATGGTAATGCTTGATTCTACGAACTCCTTTGAGTTCTAACGATTTGCCAATTCAGTTCAAACGTATTCCGTTTCCAGTGAAAATTGCACTTCAGATGACAATCAACAGGACACAAGAATAGTCGCAAAGTGTGTAGCATAAATTTGGAAATGCTATGTTTTTCACACGGCCAGATGTACGTGGCAAGCTCACGAGTTGGAAAATCATATTTTCTGTACATCGAAAAAAAATGAAATGATAAATTTAACTTTCTTTTCATTTCAAAACACATAATTTCACGCAGGACAACGGCTGCGGGGTCAGCTAGTATATAATAAAAACACTCTCTATCTTTCGGTAGACCTATGATATGGAGAGAGCAGACAAATCGTATTGATGATTGTTATTTTTGCTGTACAAATGTAAAAGGTTTTAATGCTAAAAATAAAAATAAAATTGTCTTCGCAAATGTATCTTCAGTTACACGGCCGATTCCACATGATCCACACATGCCAGTGCGCCTTCCAAGCTCAATATCTGATCTTAGTTCGACATCATCAGAACAAAACTTACCACGTCAAGAGTCGACGGAAGTTTACCTCATATGAACCAATTTTAAATCAATCACAGAAATTTACTTAAGGTGAATTAAATTATTTAGTTAGAGATCTAAATCTTTTTCTAATCTGCTCAACTTCTTGGATCTAGACTTCATACAAAACATCTGTTAGCTCCAAATACAAATTTTGCATGGTATAGAAAACATGAAGCAGAATTTGTACCTTTTTTTAGTTAGGAAGAATCATTACTTTATTGTAAGAATATCCCCGATCTTATTGAAAAGTTATGAGCAAAATATAATTCTGGATATTGGAGACTTTTTATGGATTCTTCGAAGCGGAGTCTAGAAGGTGTTCTTTTACACAACACTAATCAGTATGTTTCTGTTCCACTCGCTCATTCTGTTCATTTGAAAGGGACTTATGAAAATTTAGAAACATTGTTAGATAGAATTGTTGAGATCTAAAAATTATAACTATGATATTAGGCCAGTAGTCAGGACATACAAAATTTCCATGCTTCTTGTGTGAGTGGGACAAGAGAGCACGAGACAAACATCATATACAAAAACAATGGAATCCTCGTAAAAATCTCAAAGTAGGAACAAAAAACGTTATACAAAAAAATTTAATTAGTCCTGAAAAAATTTTACTACTTCCGCTTCATATCAAACTCGGTATGATGAAACAGTTCGTTAAAGCATTAGATAAAAACACTGCTAGTTATGAATACCTGTGTAAAAAATTTCCAAGATTATCTGATACAAAACTTAAAGAAGGAGTGTTCGATGGACCGCAAATCAGATCTTTGATGGCTGATGAAAAATTTGATGCTACAATGAATAACACTGAATCAGAAGCTTGACTGGCGTTCAGATATGTTGTCAACAATTTTCTAGGAAATAATAAACACCCCGACTATAAAAATAATGTTGCAAATTTATTAGATAAATATCGAAAAATAGACGTAATTTTGTCGCGAAACGTAAAAGATGTCACTCCAAATAATCCTGTAGTATTGTGTAGACTCAATGTTTTCTTTGTAAATGTTCAAATGTATGTTTTTGTAATATAATTATTAATTTTTTCTTTACATTAAAAAAAAAAAAATGCGTTTACCTTCTTTTAAATAAATCTGATGTGATAGGGCAAATATGTAGGTGTTTTCGTGTTTAAAACAGTAAAAATTGGTGATACGAGTATTTGTGGCTCAAATTCAAATAACTGTAAAAAAATGTTCATTTGTCGACCGGTGTTATATATACGTACTATATAATAGGTTGTCAAAAAAGTCTTGCGGTATTTTCGCTAGTTGGCGCTGAAAGCGCGTAGTTCTAGTTTTATTCGTCGCATCGGGTCATGCTATATCTTTTTGGAAAGCTCATTTCACGCGCTACACGTGTTGGATTGATTGTCGTTTCTTTTAAGTCGTTAGTGAGTTATAGCGTCGCAAACATGGAGCAAAATAAAGAGAAAATATGGCATATTTTACAGTACTACTACGATAAAGGCAAAAATGCATCTCAAGCCGCCAATAAAATTTGTGCAGTTTATGGACCCGATACAGTTTCCATTTCCACCGCACAACAATGGTTTCAACGTTTTCGTTCTGGTGTCGAGGTGATCGAAGATGCGCCATGCTCCGGAAGGCCTGTCGTCGAAAATTGCGATAAAATCGCTGAATTGGTCGAAAGAGATCGGCATAGTAGCAGCCGTAGCATCGGTCAAGAGCTGGGCATGAGTCATCAAACCGTTATAAACCATTTCAATAAATTCAATAAATCATTCAATAAAAATACCGCAAGACTTTTTTGACAACCTAATATGTACATAACACTACATCTATCTCGCTTATTTTTAGGTGATACATACAACCGTTAGGTGAAAAAATATTCGATTTTGATCGATTAGTTTGTATGGCAGCTATATACTCAAGTGTTCTGATGTGGACGGTTCCTGCAAATTAACAGCTTCTGGGGGACAAAAGGACGTGTTCATAATCTCATATTGATATCTTAATAATTAAGGAGCTAGTTTGGACATAACTAAATCGACTCAGCCTGTTAGGCCCATCATTTATATATTTATTTTATTGGGTCTTCGACGTTCATTTTCATGTCTTACAAACTTCGTGACAAACTGAATAGACCCTTTACAGGGATAATTACGGTTGAAATGTAAATATTAGATAAATAAAACAATAAAGGATTCAAGTAAAAAATTTATAAATACTAAGCAAAATAGTTTTCGTAAAATTTAATACAGCTTCGAAAATAATTCTAACAAAATTGGTTTGAAAAATGGAGGATGGAGTCATGTGTAGAAGTTCACGCAAGTGAGGAAAGTTTTCTGATCGCCATTCACTTCGGAGTGGCCAGAAACGATTCTTTTACATATGGCTCAAGCAGCTCACCATTTTCAGTCTTTGACCAAGTATCCCCTGGGTAGCCTAAGAACATCCTTTTGAAGGCGAGCTAAAATGAGAAGGCGAAACATCCCCTACATAGGGTTGTGCGTTGGGTTTGGAACTCGCCACGTAAAAAACCACCCCAATAAAAAGTAGCAACCAGCCTCGGATGAGAGTCCCCCTTTTGATGACGACCATGGCAAACGAAATAAGGACTACGAATTGAGGGCATGCACCTGGAATGTCCTGTCTCTTAATTGGGAAAATAAAGGCTGTCATCACCGCCGTCCATGAAATGCGATGGACGGGACAAGGACAGAGACGAGTAGGTCCTTGTGGCATTTACTACAGCGGCCATATAAAGGAGCGCAAGTTCGGTGTGGGATTCGTGATGGGAGAGAAACTCCGTCGTAGAGTACTATCATTCATTCCGGTGGATGAACGTCTAGCCACAATCCGCATCAAAGCGAGTTTCTTCAACATATCGCTGATTTGCGCTCGCGCCCCTACGGAAGAAAAGGATGATGTTACCCAATATGTCTTCTATGAGCGCTTGGAGCGCACCTATGGGCCAAAATCGTGCTTGGCGACTTCAACGACAGGGTGGGCAAGAAAGGTACCATTGGTGCAACAGTCTGTATATTCAGCCTCCACGAGGAAACTACCCAAATGGGTTGAGGCTGATCGACATCGTCGGGGCCCGAAATATGGTTATCTGTAGTACTAGATTCCAGCATAAGAAAATACATCAAGCTACCTGGCTGTTTCCGGATCGAAAAGCCACTAACCAAATCGTTCATGTTGTGATAGACTGGAGAGAGATCCTAACATCGACTCGGACCACTATCTTGTTGCAGCCAAGATTCGACCCGCCTCTATGCAGCAAAAAGCGCAGGTCAACAAACACAAGGAAGGTTCGACGTCGAGAAGCTGCAATCACAACAGACAGCTGAACGATTTTCTACTCGGCTTGCACTTCTGCTCTCTGAGAGCATTCGTCAAAATCTCGGTATAAGGGACTGTGGGACGGCATTTCAAACTCCTTACGTACAGCTGCAACCGAAACCATTGGTTTTCAGAAAGTACAAAAGAACAACTGGTACGCCGTGTCGCAGCGGAGAGAAAACAGGCTGCCTACCTCGCAACGCTACGATCGACCACAACACGTGCGGGATGGGATAGATACCGAGAATTGAAGAGGGAAGCGAGACGCATTTGCAGACAGAAAAAGAAAGAGGCCGAAATGCGTGAGTATGAAGAGCTTGATAAGCTGGCCGACAGGGGTAATGCTCGAAAATTCTACGAAAAAATGCCTCGGCTTGCAGAAGGTTTCAAAACTGGAGCATACTCTTGTAGAACCTCCAAAGGTGATCTAGTCACCGATGCCCAGAGCATACTTAAATTATAGAGGGAACACTTCCCCAGCCTGATGAATGGCAGTGAACGTATAAGGCCAGGAGAAGACGAACCCGATTACCCAATCGATGACGATGGAGCAGACGTTCCATTGCCCGACCATGAAGAAGTTCGAATAGCAATTACCCGCCTGAAGAGCAACAAAGCGGCGGGGGCCGATGGGTTGCCGGCTGAGCTATTCAAACACTGAGGCGAAGAACTGATAAGGAGCATGTATCAGCTTCTCTGTAAAATATGGTCGGACGAAAGCATGCCCAACGATTGGAATTTTAGTATGTGCTCTGCCCAATCCATAAAAAAGGAGACCTCGCAATCTGCACCAACTACCGTGGGATGAGCAACCTCAACATCGCATATAAGGTTCTATCGAGCGTATTGTGTGTAGACCTGGCAAATCAACAACCGATATGATTTTCACCATGCGCCAAATCATGGAAAAGGCCAGTGAAAGGAGAATCGACACACACCACCTCTTCGTCGATTTCAAAGCTGCTTTCGGCAGCATGCAAAGGAGCTGACTTTATGCCGCGATGTCCGAATTTGGTATCCTCGCAAAACTAATACGGCTGTGTAGACTGACGTTGAGCAGAACCAAGAGCTCCGTCAGAATCGAGAAGGACCTCTCCGAGCCGTTCGATACCAAACAAGGTTTCAGACAAGGCGACTCCCTATCGTGCGCTGCTAGCGTATGCCGATGATATTGATATCATCGGCCTAAACATCCGCGCTGTTAGTTCTGCTTTCTCCAGACTGGACAAAGAAGCAAAACAAATGGGTCTAGCAGTGAACGAGGGCAAGACAAAATATCTCCTGTCATCAAACAAACAGTCGTCGCACTCGCGACTTGGCACTCACGTCACTGTTGACAGTCATAACTTTGAAGTTGTAGATAATTTCGTCTATCTTGGAACTAGCGTAAACACCACCAACAATATCAGCCTATAAATCGAACGCAGGATAACACTTGCCAACAGGTACTACTTTGGACTGAGTAGGCAATTGAGAAGCAAAGTCCTCTCTCGACGAACAAAAACCAAACTCTATAAGTCACTCATAATTCCCGTCCTGCTTTATGGTGCAGAGGCTTGGACGATGACAACATCTGATGAGTCGACGTAACGAGTTTTCGACAGAAAGGTTCCGCGGAAGATTTATGGTCCTTTGCACGTCGGCCACGGCGAATATCGCATTCAATGGAACGATGAGCTGCATGAGATATACTAGGCTAGGTCATGTTGTCCGAATGGACGAAAACACTCCAGCTCTGAAAGTATTCGACGCAGTACTCGCCGCGGGAAGCAGAGGAAGAGGAAGACTTCCACTCCGTTGGAAGGACCAGGTGGAGAAGGACCTGGCTACGCGCTTGGAATATCCAATTGGCGCCAAGTAGCGAAAAGAAGAAACGACTGGCGCACTGTTGTTAACTCGGCTATAATCGCGTAAGGGGTGTCTACGCCAATTAAGAAGAAGAAGAAGCGAAATAGTTTTCATAAAATTTAATACAGTCCCGAAAATAATTCCAACAAAATTGGTTTGAAAACCTACATATTTTGATACCGAAAAGTTTGTATTAATCAGTACAGTATAATTTATTTTATTATTTTAGATATCAATCTAATACCACAATTCTGTACAATGATACAGGCATAATTCTCTAAATTAGAGATTTTAAATTACCCGACTTGAGACAATTTTGCAATTAAATTCATAATAGTCGCATAAATCTCTAAATTGTGAAGGATCTAATCAGCTGTTTTTGTTTTCTTCAAAATGTCTTAAATAGTGACTAGAGACTGCTTACTAATTACGCTATAAGATATATAGGATAAGCATATGTATCTGAACGTTTTAAGAAAAAAATTTCAATTTTAAGTGTGCTTAAAATCGGCTGTTAATAGCAACCACTTCTATTTACAATAGCATAACGACCCATGGACTCATTATGGAATTCAAAATAACTGCATAGGTCCCGCAATTACCAGACATTAATTCAATTCAAAATATCTGGAACTTTTTGGAAAACTGTATTCGAAAACATCGAAATTCACCAAATAAGGCCAAAAAACTGGATCATTGACTTAGTGGGTCCAAATATCCGGAAATAATACTAGAAATCGAGTGGGGAGCATGCGTCGACGTCTAGGGACAATAATTGCAACAAAATGTAGACCAAAAACCGCTAAAACTATTACTTTTGATTTATATAAATAATAATAAGTGTACCTAAACTTTTTTGATATGAATTAGGCCATTTTAAGCTTTAGCATTAATTTTTTTATTTGTGTAAAAAAAAAATATTTTGATATCCTATATTTAATGTTAAAAATACACATCTAAATGGATGGAAAGATATCACAAAATTGATTAAATTTAAAACAAAAATATATATTTATAAAGTTAAGACAAAAGCTGCGTATCGGACAAAAGCACTATTCAAAAGAATTTTAATGCTAGTAGATATGCGTAGGTGGCAGGAAAAGTGTGGTGTCAATACTTGTAATACTACATTGTCATTAAGGGGTTAATCATGAAGGTATATTTTATGAAGTGAAAGAAAAATGTACATATTAATAGTGTGTACTAGGAAGTATTAAATATAACACATATGTATGTGCATTACGTAAACTTCTAATTTTCTGCACCGATTTTAGAAAAATGTAGCCCGCTTTTTCCACTTTAATCCAACTCAAAATATAGGTTAGTCTACATATACATAAATATTTTTAAAACTCAATACAAATAAAAAAAAATATATTTCTAAACCAAAGCATATGTACAAAACAAAAAAACAAACAATATTTAGTTAAATGCCGAGAAGTAAATCAAACCTTAACAATCCCTCAAAGCCTTACAAAAAAATTTAAGATTTAAACAGCAACGATAAACTTTTCGGTGGTAGTTGTAGTGAAATTCATTATTTGCACATTTTAAACCTCAATTAAAATCCCTTTGATTATTATTCTGGCAATAACGCTTTCGTATTTATTCGTCAGTAATATTATACAATGGTATGTAATGTCTACCACATAACATGCGACTGGATGTATTAGTATGTATTCAAACAGTTATTTTAAGTAAGTACGTAATGAAATAGTTTAAGTTATTTTAGGAGTTTATTTATATCTTTCACTTTGGGTGATATTACCACTTTTTAATCAAAATTAAATTGTGGGCATAACGTTAAAGTAGTGGATGTTGTAGAAATAATGAGTTTTTGTTACGTTAGTAAAGTTAGTTGGTGGGTGGGTTTAATTTAAAATGACATCTATAAATAACTTGTTGGAAGGTGAAAGCTTTTGTAGGTGCACAACAATAGGCTAGTGCTAATGGCGTTGATTCAAATCATTGGTAGACACATAATTTGTGACATTAAAATTCTTAGGTGTTTCTAATGCAGTTTGATACCTTGAAGTCAAATCTGTGAACAGAATTTTTCTATCACCCACAGATATAGTGCCAACAGTTTTTGTTATGTGTGCGGAGAAGTAACTTTTAAATCGCAAAAACGTGATTTTACTCCGCTTGTGCTAAAAGCTTACGAACTCTATTTTGGTGTTAAAGTTGGGGATCAAGATAAAGCATGGGCCCCTCATACATATCTGTTGTAAAATTACTGTAACATTGTTAACAGATTGGTTAAAAGGTTAAAATCGTAAAATGCTCTTTGCAGTGCCAATGGCTGGGAGAGAACCTAAAAAACGTGTTACATACTGTTATTTTTGCCTCACGAAAATTAAAGGTAATGGTCCGAAGTCTAAACATACGGTAAGTACAACTTCCTATTCTAAGAGCACAAGATTTTTGGAATCTCGATGAAGAACTAGAATTGATTAGGTCTTCAAGTGATGTTACAGAAACCGCAAAGAAAATAACAAGCCTTTGATTTACCATGATGTTTCACACTGCCTGCATCAAATTTAACAGGGTGAACTTAATGACTTAGTTCGAGATCTAAGCCTTTCAAAATCGCAGACCGAACTTTTAGCATCTAGACTAAAAGGTTGGAACCTTAAATATTACGTTTTACAGAAAAAGGCAGAGAGACCTCATAAATTGCTTTCTTTAAGAAAGGAATCTAGAGTGCTGTTCAGAAGTTAGCCAGAAACATGATCCACGTGATTGTCGTCTATTCATTGATTCCTTTAAACTCAGTATAAAGGCGATATTGGTTCATAACGGTAACAAATATCCTTCTGTGCCCTTATTACATGCGGTTCATATGAAGGAATCACATGAGAATATGACAGTTATTTTAGAGCACATTACTTATCATGAGTAAGGTTGGGCAATATGTGGAGACCTAAAAGTAATTGCTCTTTGTTTTGGAATACAACTAGGATATACGAAATCTTCTTGCTACCTTTGCGAATATAACAGCCGTGCGAGAGACTGTCATTATGTACAGAAGTAGTGACCAGTACGTCAGGCACTCACTCCGGGACAATAAAACGTTACCAGTGAACCTCTAGTTGATCCCAGAAAGGTATTACGACCTCCTTTGCATATAAAATTGGATTTAGTCAAGAATTTTGTTAAGGCAATGAACAGAAATGGAAGAGGGTTCCTGGTCCAGTTCAATGAAACTGAAATACGAGCCTGGAGTGCCTTTAAAAGCGTTGTTAAAAATTTTCTTGGAAATGTGAAAGCTGACAATTACAAAGACTGCCTATTACTGCCTATAAAAAATTGGTTGTAACATGTCAATTAAAATTTACTTTCCGTCTGGCTAGCGGTTCCACCAAGACATTTCTGCTGTGGAAAAATGGTACCAAGGCAAGTGGAGTTCCAGTTTGCTTGCCGATTACTGCTGGTCATTGTTAAGGGATACTCAAAAAACAAACTGTCGCCGAAAAACATCCACAGTAACATTTAAGAAATTTTAAAATGGGTATGTATGGATAGAGAAGGTCCTCCAGATCAACTATATATGTATATATAGTTGCCGCTGATTTATGGTTTTTGAGATATTTGCATTTAAAGTTCAAAAATTCAACTATTTAAAATGCGTGTTTCTCCCATTTAAAATGAATTTTATAGTTATATTTTTTAACTTTTATAACCACTAACACTTCACTAATTCATTTCTAACCATTTATTTTATATTAAATAGTGCAAAAAAAGGAGGAATGCTATTCTAAATCCCAGCCGCTATTTTCTGCTTTTGTGGCACTTTGTTCTGTTCATGGCGCAAGAAACAAGTGGATTTTTGTTTACCAGTGTACTAAGCGTGTAAAAAAGCCAAAAAGGTTTGAAAAAGAGCATAATGAACAGTAGTAGAAGGTACTTTAAAAATTAATGCTAAACATATGAAAGACATCAGCCTGAATGACTATGAATGATGTTAGACTTTAATAATTATGTAACGAACCTGTTATTGTAAAAGGGTAGTAATTCCAAGACTTTTCAATGACGTAAAATACACGCGGACAGACGGCTTGTATCCAATATGGTAAACGACTGTAAACAGAAAAGAAACACAATTTAAAACAACTAATTCACTTCTTATTTAATACTATTGAATAGAGTACTGTTTACAAACTCGTAACCACACACTAAACTCCATCACCTTGATAGATATATGCGTTTTTCTGTGTAATGTCCCTTGCCATGCACAGGATCTTCGAATTCATAACTCTCCACAACTTCAACTCCTTCACCATCACCAGATTGTTCCAAGCTGTGGCGAGCAATCATATACAGCTGTCCAATGCGATACTACAGAATGTTTAAAATGCCAATGCATTAAAAAACTTTAGGTACTAGAAAAATTCAGGTTATTTTTTACCTCTTCCACTGTGAGCGGCATGCAAATGCGGTATTCCTTGCATAAGACCATTTTGTCACTCACTGCTATATATTAATAACCTGCTTACTGATCAATGTGCTTTAAACTTTTTGTTAAAAAGGTTTATGCTTCCTCTTTTCAGGATAATTTTAGTTGATCAATAGCTTTTCAAACTAGGGAGAATGTATTCATTCATTTACAATAACCAACGTCAAACAGCTGTTTGGTTTGCATGTGCTTGAATTAAGTCAATCAAGCAGCTTTACAATCGGTTAAATAAAGGGATAATTGCCCAATAGTCACTCCAGATGTATTTATTATGGCTAATTATCACAAACTTTTGCTTCCTTTTGCTTCAAACATTTACCGGAGATAAATAAATTATCCCTGCATTTGCTTTCGACAGCTGATTTCGATGTATTAATAGGGGGATTCTCTTGCTCTAGCAAGATTGCAGATTGCAAAAATCATATACCGAAATATACAAGGGCAGGAGAGCACCCATTGTAGAATCTAGTGATATATGAACGGCTGATTCGGCCATTTTATTGTAAATGACCATTGTGCACGGCTAATGTCAATTGGAATAAAAATTATAAAATCTTTTTAAAATTTATTATGCAATTATTTTTTTACGTGCCATGGGTTTTGGTCTAACAGATATTACAGCCATTGCAAATAATTTTCTGCTTGTGTTTGTTGTTGTGCCGGTGCACCAAGAAGAAATATCTGCAATTCGTGAACCGTAAAAGGGTTTTGCAAGAGCAAGAGAATACCCTAATATATTTACATCGCAAGGAAACGCAGCGAAGCGAAGCGAAACATGGGCGATCTGTTTAAAGTTTTATATGGATAAATGGAAAAGTTTATATGGAAAATAAAAAAATAGAAATATACTTTTTTACAAATGTGTTTCTTGATTTTATATTTTCGGACTATGATCTCAGACTATGATAATTATAGCATACATTTTATATACCAATTAAAATTATGTATAAATTTGATATGAGCAATGATATTTTTGTTTATGCTTATATAAGTTTAAGACTTCGTTAATTCGCAACCCATTTTGTAAAATTTTTCTGTAAATTAACAATATTAAACGAAATCTGCATTTTTTTGAAAAATGTTATTTTGCGAATGCACTATATTTTTATAATATAATACAACCGTCTTAATACTCGCTCTACTAAATTTATTATGACCGAAATGAAAATGCCGTCGGCATATGTGTAAATGGGATATATTACCTCTTCGAAATTTTCATAGAAATGAAAACTGCGCTGTCAAAATGCTGAAGTGACAGCTTATTGCTTTCAATATGTGGCATACTTATTAGTTTTCATATATAGGAATATGAAGTCTTCACAGGCAATAGGCACGGCAATACAGTTAGTATGACATAAATTTTATGTCGTCGGCAATGTATGAAATTTGGAACTGGTGGCATCATTGCGATTAATGCAACACTGTTTATTTTTTTTTTGAGATTGGGTATATTTTTCTGTATTGCGTTTTTTTTTGCTTTGCTGGTGAAAATTAGTGATCATTCGTGGCTGCTGTTACTTCCAGAAAATAGTAAATATTATTACTGAAATTTGTAGTTGTGTAAACTAAAATCTCAGAGGTAATTGAAGATGCAAAAGTATTTAAGTTGGTTGCGTTGACGGCATGTAAAGGAAATTGTATTTTATACTACTCTGTTTCTCTTTCAATGGCAAATAAAGTAGTAACATTGATGTGAATTTGGACTTGTGTGTGTTTTTTATTTCATCAGTGCACTAGTATACAAGGAGCTGAAGTTAAGTGGTTACGCACTAAATAGCAGCACAAACACGCCAATACAGGTTTTCGATGCTAAGGATCCGAATCAAAATGGGTCCACAACAGCGTTATAAGGAATGGACATGCTGCTTTGGTTTGCATGTCCACACAGCCACCATTATGATTGGCCTTTGGCATTTGGTAAGTTTGATAAAATACACATACATATATAGATCTAGCTAATTGCACAAAATTTTATATGTGCGCTACCTGGTTTGTGTGGAATATTAGTGGTGTAGTTTTTGTTTAGGCTGGGATTTAGAATAGCATCCCGCGATTTCGGTGTTAAAATGAGTATGTACGGATAGAATAGGTCCTCCAGATCAAGAAAATAAACATATACACATATAGTTGCCGCTGACTTATGGTTTTTGAGATATTTGCCTTTAAAATTCAAAAATTCGACAAATCAAAATGCGTGCTTCTCCTATTTATTATGAATTTTACATTTACATATATATCTATGTATTTAACTTTTATTTCTACTAACACTTCACTAATTCGTTTCTATATATTTATTTTTTTTTTGCTAAATATTGAACAAATAACTTAATACCATATTTAACTTTCTTTGAAAAACATTTGTTCATACAATAAGAAAATGGTTGCAAGCAAGCAAAAATTTGTTTTACCATATTTTGTAATCGAATATATACATATAAATAAAAAAAGGAAGATTGATATAATAATGCTTTCAATGCAAAGTTCATAATCGTGAAGTGCGGCCGAAGGACGCGGCACAATTCCGATTTCTTTGGCGCCGCGATTTGAAGTACCGTTGGAAAGAGGAAGTGTCCTGATTAAAAAAATATATAGGGTTATAGGTACCGCAAACGCTTAGTTTACGAGATATTCGACCTTAAAGCTCAAAAATTCGTAAAATTCGAACATTTCAAGGACGCCAACGCAAAAAGGAGTTCAACGCGAAATAAATGAAAACGCCCACATGTTAGTCCAACCAGGGTTATTTTTTTATTTAGTGAGGCCGAAGGCAGCCAACGCAGAAGGGAGTTTAAGGCGAAGGAACAGGAGTTGGTCCGACCAGGGTTATTTTTTTGGAGCACGGCCTCCAACGCAAAAAGAAGTTCAACTCGAAGGCACTGAAACACCCAGGTTCGACCAGGGTTATTTTTTTGAAGAAAAATTCATTATAAGTAGGAAAAACACGCATTTTAAATTGACGAATTTTTGAACTTTAAATGCAAATATCAAAAAAACCATAAAACTCTCGAAATCGGTGCATGCTATTCTAAAATTTATCCTTTGTTTACTTTGGGCAGCAACTTTCTTGCCGGTGGCAAATGTACATACATACTGTCATGGTCAGAGAAATAACACACTTTGAGAATGTAAATAAATTATTTATTTTTTAATAGCATCACATGAAGTAAGAAATAAGCGAGTTATTTACAAAAAGTTAAAAAATTTGATTCAATAGCTCTTTAAAAAAAATGATTAAGTTTCCCATTGCGTGATTAGGTCTGGACATAGAAATAGTACGGTAGGCAAGTTCTACGAAAATTAAATAAATTTATTAAAAATCGAATAATTATTATAGCGTTTAAACACTTACAACGTTAATATTTGGTTGTGTGCCTACAATTTTCTAAAATTGCTTGGCATCGTCTAGGCAAGCTCTCCACTAGTATCCGACACCTACTTTGTGGGATTGCGTACCATGCCTCCTTGATTTCAGTACAAGGTTTTTCCGAATTTTTGAAATTTTTTTGCCAATCTGTATCCGTCGTTCGATAAATTTTCAATCAAGTTTGCGTCGGGATTTTGGGCTGGTCACCTCGGGACGTCAATACTTTCTTCAGAGAGCCAGTTCTTCACACTTTAAGCTGCGTGCATTGGATCATTGTCATGCATAAAAATCCAATTCACTGGCATCGATTCCAAATCGAATGGCTCTGTGGTATTTTTGAGAATGTTTAGGTGTGCAAAATGGTACATTCTACCAGTGGTCCAACACCGTATTAGGGAAACACCTCCCAGACCATTACGCTACCTCTGCCGTGCTTAACAGTTTTTGTAGTGTATCTGGAGTTAAACGCATGACACTTGGGACGATGAAGAAATGATTTTCCATCCTATTGTTTTATTTTTGAGCAAATTTGGATCCTTTTTAACAAAAGTGATGGCGTTGTGTACCATTTTCCTCGAACAACTCAGAGTTTCGGCAATCTGAGTTGGATTTTTGCCTTTTTTGTAAGGACCAAATATTATTATCCTTTTTACCAGAGTACAATGCATATTTCTGCCCGTTTTGAAAATATATTAATTTTTTATAGTTATAGTAGTTAAAACAGCGTATTTTTTGAACGATTGCTAATTAATAATGAATATTTGTACAAATATCTAAAAGTGTGCTATTTCATTGTCCAATCAAATTTCGTCACTCTCCGAGTAAAACGAGTAACAAGAAAAAAGTGGACTAGATAACAGCATTTGCTTACCGTTATAAGTTGTAGAAGTTATGCTATATATTAACGTTGAAAATTGCTAAGGTTCACTTACATGATAAAACTGAAAACTTATTTGAATAACTTATTTTGAAAGTGTGCTATTTCTCTGTCCATGACTGTAGGTGCAAATGTTGTGGGCAAACAAAAATACATAGGTACATATGTAAAGAATGGAATTGGCGGTGCATAGTGTTGTAGTGGTGGAAATTCATTGATTGGTTGCTTAATTCTCTAGTGAAAGCAAATCACATCTCTGAGCAGCACTCCTTAAAATCAACTTAAAAAATATAGAAAAAATAATGATTATTCCCTTATCAAAGCTGCTACTGTAACTAGAGTAATAAAAACCAAAATATATTAGGGTTATTCAGACCAGCCTTGTTAATTCGTTAGTCGTTATTTGGTATTTTTTTTACATGTATTTTGTTTTTGTAAAATTAACAGACTATCGTTTTACCGAGTAACGAACTATCCATTTGGCAAGCTTGAGAATTGTTTCGTTACTCGGTAATATCAGATCAGTTGTTCTCCTGCTACTCTGTACCTACATCAATTTAAAGTACTTACCGGTAATAAATTTGATCTACCAAGGTAGAGCAAAAAGTATGTTCACCGTTAAGCCTTTTAACGAAGTTTCAACTAACGAATTACCAAATTAACAGGCTTCGGTCTGAAATTGTTTACAATAATAATAAAACTACAAACACACCTTTTCAAAAGCTGTTCTAATAAAATCCATCACCTAAGTGTATTATTAAAGTTTTCTGAGGTTTATATCCCTTAGAAAGACACTAATAAACATTAGTCAACCTAGAGTCACATGGTACAGATGCCACTGACAGTCATACCAACCTAGAAAAAAAATTATTTAAAAACAAGAAAAAACGTTAACTTCGGTTGCACCGAAGCTAAATACCCTTCACAGGTGCATTTCTGTTAGCTATATATTTAGTTTGGAAGCTATATGCTATACTAATCCGTTCTGAACAATTTTTTGGAGATTATATTGTTGGTTTAAGAAATAATCTATACCAAATTTCGTGAATATATCTTGTCAAATGTCAAAGTTATCCATACGAGAACTTGATTCCGATCGTTCAGTTTGTATGTCAGCTATATGCTATAGTAAGCCGATCTGAACAGTTCCTTCGGAGATTACATTGTTGTCTTAGAAAATAATCTTTACCAAATTACGTGAATATATCTTGTCAAATGTGAAAGTTTTCCATACAAGCATTTGATTCCGATCGTCGAGTTTGTATGGCAGGGATTACATTGTTCTTTAGAAAATAATATATACCAAATTTCGTGAATATATCTTGTCAAGTGTGAAAGTTGTCCATACAAGAACTTGATTCCGATCGTTCAGTTTGTGTGGCAGCTATATGTTATAGTTAACCGATCTGAACAATTTCTTCGGAGATTACATTGTTGCTTTAGAAAATAATATATACCAAATTTTGGGAATATATCTTGTCAAATGTGAAAGTTGTTCATACAAGAACTTGATTCCGATCGTTTAGTTTGTATGGCGGCTATATGCTATAGTTAACCGATCTGAACAATTTCTTCGGATATTACATTGTTGCCTTAGAAAATAATATATACCAAATTTTGTGAATATATCTTGTCAAATGTGAAAGTTGTCTATACAAAAACTTGATTCCGATCGTTCAGATTGTATGGCAGCTATATGTTATAGTGGTCCGATATCGGTCGTTCTGATAAATAAGCAGCTTCTTGAAGAGTAAATAACGTTTGCAAAATTTCAAAACGATTTTTTAAAAACTGAGGGACTAGTTCGTATATATACAGACAGACAGACGGACATGGCTAAATCGACTCAGCTCGACATTACTGATCATTTATATATATACTTTATAAGGTCTCCGACGCTTCCTTCTGGGTGTTACAAACTTCGTGACAAACTTAATATACCCTGTTCAGAGTATAATAACCATTTTTTGCCACAGTGCCCAATTTTAAATTGAAATGTATGTTTTAAATCTAAGCTTTTGTTGTTTTGTTGTAAATATTTGCAACTAAAATATTTATACCTGTACATCACATCTATACAAATTTGTTATTTGTCATTTAACATACAATTAGTATTTTTATTATGCTGACTCACAAGATAATAGAAGTCTTACTCAGAGTTGATACAACTGCAATGAAAAGGATTCATAGTGCACAAGTCCACATATGTATGCATATATATTGTTTACTTGAAAAAATTGTATGTATGTATATAAATATGTACATATATTCATAAAAATTGTCAAGGTAGCGCTTGAAATCGAAGCTCAAATGAAATTTATGGTTTCAACGAAAACCTATTATATAGCGTTGCGGCACGATTACGATTCCTTCGGCGCCGCGATTTGATATTTGATTGTGGAACTTTAAGGTGAAATATCTCGAAAAATATGAGTCTAAGGACGGTATATGCGTGTACATTTTTTAATCCTGAGGACCTCCTCTATCCATCCGTACCATCAAATCGCGGCGTCGAAAGAATCGTACTATTGCCAGCGTTGCTTATGTGGTAATTGTTTGAACTGACAACAAATTATTTTGAGTTGAAAGTGTTTGGAGACATTAGTCACTTTTTTGTTTACAAATCTAGCAGTTAGAGGTTGCTTAACCAAGATAGTGTCTATAGCTCCCATGAAGTATACAAAGATAATAAATACTACGACAGCGTGATAAGTACTTACATATGTATGTACTTGATATACAATAATTATTTTTATTAAAAAAAGGGGGTAATATGAAAGTCACTGTTCAAATGATGACACTAGTTTCATACTTCTTATTTGTAAAGTGTGATATTATACTGCACCACTAAATACATGTATGCGTATTTGCAATTTATTGTTGCTGATCTTGTCGCAGTTA
The DNA here is from genome assembly GCA_027475135.1 of Bactrocera correcta. Lineage (NCBI taxonomy): Eukaryota > Metazoa > Arthropoda > Insecta > Diptera > Tephritidae > Bactrocera > Bactrocera correcta. Next base: position 82,624,410 of record CM050326.1, read on the forward strand.
TTGGTTATTTACAAAAAGTTTTATGTAAATGGGAGAATCGACACACACCACCTCTTATCCGATTTCAAAGCTGCTTTCGACAGCACGAAAAGGAGCCGCCTTTATACCGCGATGTCTGAATTTGGTATCCCCGCAAAACTATTACGGCTGTGTAGACTGACGTTGAGCCGAACCAAAAGCTCCGTTAGAATCGGGAAGGACCTCTCCGAGCCGTTCGATACCAATCTGGTTTCAGACAAGGCGACTCCCTATCGTGCGACTTCTTCAATCTGCTTCTGGAAAAAATAGTTCGAGCTGCAGAACTAAACAGAGAAGGTACAACCTTTTATAAGAATGTACAGCTGCTGGCGTATGCCGATGATATTGATATCATCGGCCTCAACACCCGCGCCGTTAGTTCTGCTTTCTCCAGACTGGACAAGGAAGCAAGGCAAATGGGTCTGGCAGTGAATGAGGGCAAGACGAAATATCTCCTGTCATCAAACAAACAGTCATCGCACTCGCGACTTGGCTTTCACGTCACTGTTGAGAGTCATAACTTTGAAGTCGTAGATAATTTCGTTTATCTTTGAACCAGCGTAAACACCACCAACAATGTCAACTTGGAAATCCAACGCAGGATAACTCTTGCCAACAGGTGCTACTTTGGACTGAGTAGGCAATTGAGAAGCAAAGTCCTCTCTCGACAAACAAAAACCCAACTCTATAAGTCACTCATAATTCCCGTCTATATGGTGCAGAGGCCTGGACGATGACAACAACTAATGAGTCGACGTTGCGAGTTTGAACGAAAACACTCCTTTAAAAATATGGTCAAACTTAACTTTTCTCAGTTTTTTTAGTTTAAATAGAAGATAATTTAAGGCCAAAGATAATAAACTTCGCCCCAATTCCATACGACGTTTAGTTTTTTTCAACCCTGCCCACCAATTAAGAAAAATGAAAAAAAGAGAAATCGCGCGTCAAAGTTTTCGCTTTCTGCCCAAACGACCATATATCTGCTAGACGCTCGGTCACTATTTTCCTTCTAGATTCGAAAGTTTTTCAAATTCACATCTTAAACTTTGGACATATTCTTAGATTACACAGTACAACAGCTAATCTGGGGGTGAGAAATTCCAAGTCAGAGTGATGGTACTAGGTCAGTATAGTAAAACCCTCAAAGGGTTTGGCGTTCGTATGTGTCAGTTTTTTTTTGTGGCCTTTTAAATTTTTTCCTTATCTTGATGTTTTTTCGCTTAGTTGTAACATTTTGGCAAAAACCTAGTTTAACATAACTCGCGAACCACTTGTCCGATTTTGATAAAACAAATTTAGAATTATAGTTTCTCTACTCTGTTTCTATACCGTTTTCCTATATGTGTAACACTTTCGAAGTTAAAAATGAATGTATGAAGGGAAAAAAGTATTTTTGTCCTAAAAATTTAAATATTAAAAAAAAAAAAACAAAAAATTAAATAAAAAAATTTTTACTTTATTTTAGTTTATGTAGTTTATGGCCGGAAGTCTGGAGTTATTGGGAAAAATTTATAAAAAAGGCGATAAATGACACTTTTTTGAATAAAAACAAATAGAAATTGTACAAAAATTTAAAAGGTCATAAAAAAAACTGACACATACGAACACCAAACCCTTTGAGAGATTTACTATACTGACCTAGTACCATCACCCTGACTTGGAATTTCTCCCCCCCCAGACAATAATCCTAAAAATGTTCCACAGTGTTATTTTTAAAGAGACAAGCAAAAAAATTTAGTTTTTTGAAGCTTCTAAATCAGACTGCCCCCTTAATGCACTTTCAACACGTTTGCTTCGAGACTCTCTGCTTCGCGCGTTATTGAGGTTACATTTTTCCCCATTTTATAATTATAAAAAATATATATATTTATAATTTTTTAATATATACAGGGTAGGCCATTTAAAGTTGACCCATTTGTTTGTTTGCCAAAATTAAGGCGTCGCGGATAATCAGCTGGGTTTAGTTTTTGTGCCATTTGAATTTTATATGGAAAAATCTTCAAATCTTTATGAATTATGCGTCGGAGAGTGGTGCGAGAGATGTCTAATTCCTGAGAGCGGCGATAACTCGATGTCGATGGAGTCTCCTCAATACTGTCTCGTACAGCTTCGATATTTTCATCAGAACGTCTTGTGCGTTGTCTGGATGCATGACTGGCATTACTGAGATTACCGTATAAAGACTTAATTGTGTTCTTAACTGGAGCACTTTTCACTTTATTTTTTTTTGCGAAACGCACGTTGAGTTAACACAATTGAAAAGTTATTTTGAATATAAAGCTGAACAATTTCAGCGCGTTCTTTTGGAGTGTACTGTTCCATGGTATAAATTGTCTTCGAATGACGCTTCTAACGCGGTATGACATTAGCCGATTTGTCAGCGCTGTTAAAAGTTACAGCGTTGCCAGATGGGTCAACTTTAAATGGCCTACCCTGTACTACTGTGATCAAATTGAAAGGTGAATTTTTAATTTATACTTCGCGTGTTTTTCGAATCGGTAAATTTTTTTTTCTGTAAGTTGATAGTACTGTTAGTGTAAATTTCACCTCAAAAACTGAATTCTTAGATTTTTACTGTGTCCGAATTTATCGAACAAAGAAGTACGATAATGCTCCGTCTCATACTACATTGGTTATTTATGATCATTTCGCCACATTTTCAAATAAATCAGCCGTAATTCGCCTGATTTACCTTCGAATAACTTCTGGCTATTCAGCAAATTCACATGACCACTCCGAGGACACCGTTTTGACTCAATTGAGGATATTAAAGCTGAATCGAAGGAGCCTCTGATAGCCATCACTACGGAGGGTTTTTCCAAGTGCATAGATGACTCGAGAACTCGTTGGCATAAGTGTATTGCAGCGGGAGGGAAATATTTTGAAGTATAAATGTAAATGACAAAACCTTTAAATTTGTCACAGTTAGTTCTTAATTTTTGGAAAAATGTTAGAACACCGTTAAATTTCTGCAAATTGGTAAATACATTTTTGTAGGTCGATTAAGTATCATTAATAAAAAATCAATAACATCAGAAGCAAGCGGAAAATAAATAGCTCGGTAACCAAATTTAGTTACATTTATCGTGGAGCCTTAGTAACTTTTATCATCAAAATACATATATCATACATTGTGATTTAATGCATAGCAAATGTAATAACATAACTATGTGATAGTACTTACATGTACATATTTTAATTAAATATTTTTGAGCAATCAAGCACTAATTTAAAACCTAATATAATTTCACTGTGTTATCTTCACTATAAAATAATTTAATTTATACTTCAGTTTAAGTAACACAGTTATGCTAACATCAAAAAGTAAGAATAATTAAATATTTTATTCCTAATTATTTTTCTATTGATAGGAGAGCATACATTTCAATTTATAATCGCAATATATTACTTTATTTCTGTTAGCTCCAAAATATTTTAACAGATGACGTTAACTGTTGGCTGGATTGAGTAAGTATTCAATAGATAGCGCTATGTTAAAAACATAAATTTAAAAGCATAATATTTCTGAAACTAAAGTATAACCTAAATTTATTTTGTATTTGAAGACTAAAATAATTAGTGATTATGCTATTAGATTGCAGCTTATATAAAACGTTTGCATTTTTAACATAGCGCCATCTGTTGAATACTTACTCAATTCAATCAATAATTATCGCCATCTGTTAGAATCTCTTGGAGCTAACAAATAATTATGACTGTCAAATGATAGACAAATAATATACAAATAATTTGCAATAATATAATATTGCGATTAAAAATTGACATGTAAGCTATCTTGTCTCTCAAGTTGGATCAAATTGCACACGGTGTGCAATCAAATTTAAAATCGGTTCAGTAGTTTAGGCGTCCATCGCGGACAAGCAACGTGACGCCTGATTTTTATATATAAAGATAAATCAACAAAGTATCGCACCCAAATTACATTTGTAATTCCCTGCCATTACTAATAATTACAGCAAACAAAGCCTGTCAGCGCAAGCCTACAATCTATGTCTATTAAATATGTTCATTCATATATACATATATATAGTTATATATATATATATAGTATATAGTATATAATATATACTACAAGTATTTACGTATTTCTACTATAAGGCTCAGTAATTGTCTACTTTGTAATACCAATTTATATTTTGTCAAGTGTTCGTTCTGTTTTTAGCATTCGACTTGTTTTACTTCTTCATTCAAGTTGACTAGGTCATACTGCTATGTGAAACATGTTTAAATAGCGCTAAAATGTTTCTCTAAATGGTCCTATTATCAATCATATTTATTACGAATATTTTACGGCTTTGTTCATTTGTTTGTACATTTGCTACGCACGAATTCGTCGCTGCATTGTTAATGTAAGCGATGATTACTTTAGATTTTATGCAGATATTATTTTGCAAATAAGCATTATAGTTACATATTTGCTTAAATACAATAAGATATTCGTTATTATTTTTGTGCACGATTTTTAGTGATTGTTTACAATTATTCTGGCTGTATGGAAACGCAAACCACAAAATATTTCGAATTTTACGAAAAGTGGATTTTTTTTTAATTGCCTACCGATTTTAGAATAATATTCTTAATCTTTCTTTCTGAGATTCGAAATTTTAAGTTCATTTTTTAGTAAATTTAAGCACACATGTAGTTTTTTTAGAATATACGGTACTTGTCCAATAAATTACGAACTAAGAAAAAAATATGCAGAGTTCTAACTTTAATCATTAATAAAAACATAAATATTTGGTGTAGTTTAGAAAAAAATGATTTTTTATATGCTATATACATTAAAGCGGTGTCTACGCCAGTAAAGAAGAAGAAGAAGAGATATACATTAAACTTAAATTATTATGTTTTTGTATGGAGTTAAATTCAATATTTTGTCGCCATATATATTTTATATATATATATATATATTTGCTCTCGTTGGTAATTTATTGGACAATTACTGTTGCTAATAGGTGGGAGCCCCTGCAAATTGACTACAGGATAAAGGCCCTTTGATCAAAGTTTCCAAATAGCTATCACATGACCTCAATAGCATCTATCAGTATATTGGAATTTATCAAGACATTGTGACTTGAGGAGAGAAGTTAGGTCGCGGTGCATCCTCATTTATTAAACTAATCTAATCTAACCTACACATAGACACACATTGTAAAACATCAAAGAAACAAGTTTTGAATTATCCAGATTGTACCATCTCAAGTTTTTTTCAAGAAGGCTAGATAAAATATATTATGTTGTTATATTTTTATTTATTTATATAATCTTATATGCTCTTTTTTGTAGTTTCTAAATATATTAGCACTCAGTCTACTTGCTATCATATGGCGCAATCCGACCATGATGGAGGAACTCGAGAGTGGCTACGATTATACTGTGGATTTGAGCGCACCGCCATTACCAACACCACTAAGCAAGGTGGATCCTCCATACCCATATCGGGATCATTCGCTAAGCTATCGCAAGCAATACCGTAAGTGATATAAAATATATTTTATCTGCTATGATGCATTACAAACGATTTATTGTTATTCATATGTGAAAAATAATTTGCAGATAACTTTGATATGGGCGGCTTGGTTTGTACCTGCATGATTGCCATTACGATGATGATGATTTATGGTACGCTAAAGGGTAAACCCTCACATCTTTTGCCATTTTTCTGCCTACAACTGTTTGATTTTGCCATAACCACGTAAGTTTTTGGAATCAATTTATTTATTTTTTTTCACTCTTCCTCTGTACACAGTCTAACCGCTGCCGGCTACATCTGTTACCTTCAAGCCATACACCGTCTAATTGCCGAATCTCATCGCTTGCCATGGCGCGAGAAATTGCTTGAGATGTCACAAGAAGAACTAATGGTCATCGTTTTGGTGGTGTTCTTTTGCATTGTATTCTTGAAAGCCTATGCCATTGGCATAGTTTGGCGTTGCTATAAATATCTTACGCTGCGACAACAAGATCTACGCACCTTGCTACCTTGTGTTTTACCGGAATTGGGTGGGACCGGTTTGACGGGCGAAGAACGCGCCTATACCACACTCTTGCCAAATTATGATGAGGCCATTGCACAATATATGAAGCAGGCGCCACCGCCATCCTATCAGGTGGCCATGTCAAATTATCAAGGTGTCGATGCTCAGGTAAATAACGCTAATAATGTGCCGGATACCGTCGGTGCAGCGGTAGTCACCATTGACGACACGTTGGACAATAATAATGATTCACCGAACAACAACAACACAGTTCACGTAAATGCCAATACACCGCCAATGCGGCGTAATGAGGCTGTCACTGAGGGTACTGAGTTGGAAAGTGTTGGTGTTGATGCTGTTACTGCTCCGCCCGCTGCAGATGTTGAAGCAACTGGGCAATTGACTCCACCACCGTCCTACTTAGATGCTGCTGATGGTATTTCCAGTCCATCTGCAGAAAAACTCTTTGTGCCAGCTCAAGCTATACATCGTCAAGCAGACATTAGAAATGAGAGTCAGGCTTAAAGTAGTGATGGCTGGTGTTAGGTAGTACATATGTGGGTAGTTGTCAAGTGTCGTTGAGTGCAGTAGAGTGTGATTTTGATTTCCCAAAAATAACAACTGATGAAAGTTTCGCCTTTTTCGTTAGATTGAGCACAATTCTTAACGAGAAACTGGTTTTGTATAGTAATTCTGAGATCAACTGTCACAAGAGAGATGGGTACTGAAGTTGATTTTGTTAAAACTAAACACACGACTAATGCAGTGGAAAGTTCGTAAATAGTTTTTTAAGTTTACGTTTATTGACAGCGAAGGTTTTTTATTTAAAATTTGAAATATATATGTTTTTTCTTAATAAATTTAAAAAAATATTATTGCACCTTAGCTGGTTTTTATTACAAATAACAAAAAAATTTCAATTTACAATATTTGTGTAAGAATATTACAAAACTGTCCTTAAAGAAGAATAAGAAAAAAAAACTTAGGTCGATCCCTAACAGTCACCTGAAAATGTTAAAAAAAAACAGTTGAAATATGCATAAAATAATAAAAATGACAACA